>JARFXV010001602.1:0-221460 GCA_031761425.1 Cosmopolites sordidus
TATATATTAATATAAATATATATATATATGATATATATATATATATATACTATATATATATATATATATATATATATATATATATATATATATATATATATATATACATATATATATATATATATATATATATATATATATATATATATATATATATATATATAATATATATATATATATATATATATATATATATATATATATATATATATATATATATATATATATATATATACATACATATATATATATATATATATATATATATATATATATATATATATATATATATATATATATATATATATACATTCTGTGTACCGTAAATTGATCATTTGAAGAGCCCGCTTAACGGGATTGTCAAATCTCTTTTTATCGCTAAGTTGGCACAACTGCCATTTAGTTTTTTACAATGCGCGATTTTGTCAGTTCGTCTCAAGTGTGTTTTGCGATTTTTACAATGGATAAAAGCATCGAATAAAGAATTTCTCTTAAATTTTGCATTGCAAATGAAATTTCGTGTGCTGAGCCGCTGAAAATGTTGCAGAAGGATTACAGTGAATCAACTGTATCAAAAACACGTGCATATGAACGGTGTACATTCAAAAGCGGTGCATTTCAAAGCGGTGCATTCAAAGCGGTCGAGATGTGGGGGAAGAGTTGCCTCGATCTGGTTGACCATCAACGTCTTCAACTGCTAACATCGCTAAATTGAAGCAAATGGTGACTGAAAATCGTCATTTAAGTTTGAGAGAGATAGCCGCTGATCTTTCTCTGTCTCATGAATCAATTCGTATCATTTTAAGCGATTGTTTGGGCATGAAACGTGTTGCCGCTTAAACGCGTGTGCGTGCTAGTATCGAAAGACCTGAATTTTCTTCAGAAACTCAATTCCGATCCCACATTCATAAAACATATTTTAACTGGTGATGATACATGGGTATACGAGTTTGACATGCAAACCAGTCAACAAGCTTCTGAATGGCGTCTTCCAACTCAGCCGAAACCGAAAAAACCACTTCAAAGTCGATCAAAAGTTAAGGTGATGTTGACTGTTTTCTTTGATTATCGCCGTGTTGTACACTCGGAATTCTTACCAGAAGGTTGGACGGTAAATAAAGAATATTATCTGAGCGTTATGTGGCGTTTGAGAGGGCAACTTCGTCAAAAAAGGCCAGATTTGTGGAAAGAAAATTCTTGGATTTTACATCACGACAACGCACTATCTCTCAAGGCTGTCATTGTGAACGAATTTCTGGCCAAAAACTCAACAAACACTATCGAACAATCACCGTATTTACGTGATATGGCTCCTGTCGACTTCTTTCTCTTTCCAAAACTCAAATTACCACTTCGAGGCACCCGTTTTCAATCGATAAAAGACATCAAAGAGAATTCGAGAATTCGCTGCGAGAACTGAAGTCGATTCCGGAAAATGCATTTACAAAATGTTTTGCCAATTGGATTATTCGTTGGCATAAGTATATTATTTCGGAAGAGGCCTACTTTGAAGGCGATGCAATAAATTTGGATAAATAATAAACATTTTGAGTTTTATTGACCAATTACCGGTACTTTTTTGACAGAATATATATATATATATATATATATATATATATATATATATATATATATATATATATATATATATATATATATATATATAGGATGTCCCGAATTGTATGGATTAAACTAAACTATACGGCTAAAAATAATGGTACTTTGTCATATAAATCTTAGTCAAATAATCCGTACTGAGGCAGCTCCGTCCCCCATATAGGGCGTCCGGAAGAACGGGTTTTCACAAATATTTCCGAAACCGTTTACAATAAATTAAAAAATTTGCTGATCCTTGTAAACTCTGGGTCCTGAAACGAACTGTATATTTCAAATTTAAAAATGTCAATCAGGGGCGTAAGTAACATAAAGGGGTCCAAGGTAATAATTGATCAATATTTTTTGTACATATTTTTTTTAATTTTTATTCAAGATTATAAAATTCCTTAGTTTTTTGCATAAAAGAAGTACTCTTAGTTCGATTGAATCAGTTAAAAATGTATCTAAATTAAAAAAAGAAGACATTTTAAGAAAATGTTATAACTTAAAATCTTATTTATTTTTATTAGACACATTTTTTGATTAAGATGAATTACTAGTTACATGTATGGTTCAATGGGCATTCCCTCAACTTCAACACATTTCTGACACCTGCACACAACAGGTTATGTGGCGTTGTGATTAAATTTGGATTATCTCTGATATTTACAGGGGTTGATTTTTAAATACCCCCAGACGAAAAAATTGAAAAGAGTCAGGTCCGGTGAACGGGGTGGCCATGGTCCTGCCCCTAACCGACCGATCCATCGTTCGGGAAAATTATTATTTAGCCACATACGATTTTCAACAGCATAATGTTCTGGAGCACCCTCCATTTGAAACCAGCATTCATTCCTTGAATTAAGCGGAACATCTTCGAGACATTTGAAAAAATTGTCAATTAAAAAATCATTAAATAGTGCTCCATTTAATCGTGGTGGAAAAATGTGAGGTCCACATAGAGTCTCGTTAATGATACCGCACCACACATTAACACTGAATTGTTCTTGAAAAGCCATAGGTTGGCTTATGTGAGGATTCTCATGAGCCCAGATTCTTAAATTTTGAAAGTTTACCGATTCAATACGGGTAAATGTAGCTTGGTCAGTCCAAATGTTAATATTTTTAAACTTAAGATCTTCCTCCACATCATTTAAAACCCTGTAATAAAACTTCGTTCACATTTTAGCATCACGGTTGAATATTTTGGACTGACTACATACGGAAAGGTTTCCTGGGGTCCTTAATTAAAACTCGTAAAGTTATATTTTTAGAAATTTTAATAGCTTGACCGTGCAGCTGTTGGGCAGCTTTTCTGACGCTTAATTTATCATTGTTGTTGTCAATTGAGTCAAAATTTGACTTCTAAATCTATCATTTCATTTCGCTAATCCCTTTTAAGTCCAAAGTTTCTAAAATTCTGGTGAGTTCGAATAAGAACTCGTTTTGAACGTAACTTGCTATTAAGAAATCTGTGATATTCGCGCACTGCGGCCTTTGCATTTCCATTACAACATAATAATATCTTACTAATATCCTTTTTTTTTAATTTTAATACTTTACAAATTAAGAAAATCCCAAAAAACTGAATTGTGGTGTTGTATTTAGACATGGCTTACTAAAGTTTCATTGCTTGAGACATGCTAGGTAATAATGCAACACAATAAACAATAATACAACACAGTAAACATTGAGCTTTATTATGTTGCCCACTAAAAGTTTAAAAGCGATTTACTCGAAAACGGTGCATCTTATCGAATCGAATTTAGAGCATCTCTCTTACTTTAAAAAGTCAGAGTAAAAAGAAAAATACCTACAAATAAAATTGGATCATTTTTACCTTGGACTCCTCATCATGTCACACTCCGGAATGAAATTTTAAAATTTGAAATACAATTCGAACCGTTTCGATGCCGAAAGTTTATAACATTCACCAAATTTCATAATTTTAAGCCGATAACACTTGAGAATGCCAAATGATATTTTTGCGAAACGTCGTGACCCTGCATAGAACGAACGGATTGATACCCGGAATGATTTACGAACATTATCTACCATCCGTTTACCATAAGTTTATAGATCACTATAATAACAAGATGCTTTTACTAGACTAATTAAAAAGTTCGCGGCGCGGAAATGATAAAACAAGTTTATAGTTAAAACAATGGCTTTATTCTTCCGTTTATTCTCCCTTAAGTCAATATATTTTTTCCAGCGGTTCTCCAATTCATGTATTTCATCTCCGAAATGATTTTCTGGAACTTCTTCAAAATACTCATCTGTAGCTGCTATAGCTTCTTCATTTAATGAAAATCATTTGCCACGTAAGAAAATGGTGGATGCTCCAAAAATTCGTAACGTAACTCATTCAATTTAGCCATTGCAAGAACACTTCTGTGAGCCGGTGCATTGTCTTGATGACAATGATTTGAATAAATGAAGAAAAATAATTTTTTTATTTGCTAAACTAGGTCTTTTCTTATGCATTTTTACATCCAATTGATCCAAAAGGTTTGAGTAATATTGTCCTGTTATTGTTTTATCGGTTTGAAGGTAATCAATTAACAAAATGCCTTTTGAATCCCAAACAATTTATGCCATAACTCTTTTGGTCGATTTTGACCATTTTGCCTGTTTCGGAGCTGAACAACCGAGCTCTCTCGAGTTTGTGGATTGTTGTTGCAGTTCAGAATCATAGTTGTAAACCCAAGTCTCATCCGTAGTTACAAAACGACGTTTAAAATATATTTTATTCTTTCGAAAAAGATTCAAATGTTGGTTAGAAAATTTTACTCGAAGTCGTTTTTGATCAGAATTTAACAAATACGGCACCCATCTTGCACATAGCTTTCTCAAGCCCAATTTATTTTTCAAAATATAAAATATCCGTTCAGTTGTGATGTTCATGATCTTGCCAATTTCACCCAAAGTCAATTGTCTGTCATCCATAACCATACCATGTATAGAATTATTTGTTCAGTATGCGCACTTATTAAATGTCCAGAACGAGGGTCATCATGCAAGTTTGTACGACCATGTTGAAACCCACCTGACCTTTTACAAACCATTATTTTTGAAGGAACAGACTCCCCTAATACATTTACCATTTCACTATGAATTACCATTGGTTTTAAACCTTTTTTTACAAATAATTTAATTACTGCACGATTTTCAATATTTTTCATTTTAAAATATAACACTGATACGTTTACTTTAAGCTGTTGTTTTTGTACGAATGAATTGACAAATCGACTTGAAAATTTACATATGTTCGTATGAAGGATGAAACTTCAAAATATAGTAGATTATACAGTTATTTTAGTACTTTATAGGTGCCGCTCCGCAAAATTTTCAATTTGCCTAGCATAACAAAAGCGAATAATATCCATCGTATTTTTCTATCTGATTATTGTATTTTTGGACAATAAATGTAGCCTTGATAAATAAAATAGTATTTTAACTACAAAACAGTTTTTTGTATTTAATCTAATGTTTATATTAACTAAATAAAATGCCAACGAATCAAGATTTATCTTCTGTTATTTTGTTTCTTTTTTAATTATCCGTAGTGTATTAAAAACATATCTGGTCCAGATAATCAAATCAAGTTGTTCGTCCAATATTTTGGTTGAACATTTTTATTTTGAGATTAATTTTAGGATATTGCCTTTCTTTTAGATAATTTGGAAAGATTTAGGGGCACAACAAATCAGATAGTATTTTTAATCCATGGATATATCAGCAATTCCAAAACGAGAAATATAGAAGAGCTGAAAAATACGTTTCTAGTTCGAGATAAGAGCGCTTATGTGATAAACGTGAATTGGGAAAAAGCCGCAGATCAGCTATACTACATATCAGCATTAAACACTTACGACGTGGGTAAGAAAACTTCTGCTTATAACTATTGTATACAAAATATCATTATTTTAAATTATTGATTGATTTGTTCGTTACTTTGTGATAGTTAATTTTTTAAAAAAGGAATAAAACAATTTTTTACTTTGTTATACTTTTATACATATAAAAGTGATATATAACAAAGTAAAAAATTGTTTTATTCCTTTTTTTAAATCGTTACTTTAAGTTTAAATTAATGCATTTTTACAGTATACCTTTTGAGTTTTACTTGCAATTTCTAACAAAGTTACTGTTAAGCATATTGCCTTTCGAAAGCTTTAAAATTGTCCTTTAAAATGCTTTCTATTTGTGATTGTGAATTGTGAAATGTGAATTTTAGATTTTGACAAGGTAAAATACATCGGAATAATTACTTCAGACCGCCTCCACAATTAAAAAAAAAAATTGGTTGATTTAAAGACTATAACTAACAATGTCCGCAATTATTAATGTATTATGTGATTATATCGTTTTGTCATTTGCTATTAATTCGTGAAAGGTAAAAATGATCAAAAAAGCATCAAAACAAAACAAAATTGCCGCCTTATCGCTCTCTTTCCACATACCAGTAAAATTCTCCTTCGCATCATCAACGAACGCTTAAAATTCTACTTATCGTGGCAGATTCCTCCAGAGCAGGCTGGATTCGTTCCAGAGAATGAAATGTCTGTACGTGGGAATGAATATTCAACATTCGACAAATAATAGAAAAAGTCAGAAAAGTCAATCATCAAGGATACTTCTGTTTCCTTGATTACACTGGTCAACAAATTTAAACTTTTTGAGGTAACATTGATCAAAATAGTATGTGTGTATAATAGTATATATATATATATATATATATATATATATATATATATATATATATATATATATATATATATATATATATATATATATATATATATATATATATATATATATATTGATAGTCCTAAATCCGAAAATGACAAACTAATTACTGTAACACATACAGATTTTTTGTTACAGAGAGTCGGTGGTGCGGAAAACAAGCAAAATACATATAAATATCTAATATTTATTTAATATAAACATGTAAAACGTGTTACATCTATGCAAAGGAATTACTGAGGATTATGCGAATAAAAAATATATTACATGAGATGTCATACAGCGACAAAACCTTTCACTTTTTCCTCTTGTGTTTTGCAGCATCGTCTCTTTTTGAAGACCAGCAGTAGTCGCCCAACATAGCTTTGTATTCATCGTCTTGATATCCTGGTGAAATCTCTCTCTTTGTTTGTCGCTTACTGCACCCAATGTTCTGGAAAAAAATCCAAATGGGATTGTAAAAAAACATTTTTAAGGACATGAGACACCTTAGTATTTCATAGGCTTTCAAGAGTTCATCTATGAGGTTATTATAGTTTTCATCTTTCTTGCTGTCCAAAAATCGTTTCACTACATTTACAAAACATTTCCAAGCTGCCAATTCCTTTTCATTTATTTTTTCTTGAAAATGGGAATCGCCTAGAAGCTTCCTTATTTGAGGTCCAATAAATGTGCTTTCTTTTAGTTTTCCATCATTTAATTGAGAAAATATTTCTTTTAGGTAATTCAAATCATTACCTTCTTTGTCCACAGCTTTGACAAAGTGTTTCATTAGTCCAAGTTTAATATGTAGAGGGGGAAGAAACACCTTCTTTGGGTTAACAAGGGGAGTATATTTTATGTTTGAAGTACCAGGTTCAAAATAAGTTCTATGGGGGCAATTTTTCTTACTGTAATGTTCTTTTGTTGCCCTACTGTTCCTTAGACAGAAAACAAACAGTAATACTTTGTACCAAAGTACTCCTTACCTTTGTACTCCAGTCTGGTACAAATAATTTCAATTTCCCCATGATATAAAAGAGAAGCGGTCACTTGAAAATTGAACATGCTAGGGCATTTCTGTAAAAAGGTGTTTTAATAAGTACCTAAATGAAACGCAAAAAGAGCATTCTCGTCAATGTAATAAAAATCATATTGATCTGGATTATCGGAAGGTATTCGATAGCATAAAATGGGAGAGATTATTCAGGAAATGGGAATATCAGATCACTTGATAGGCTTAATTTGTCATCAATATGAAAAAAACAGCGTAGTGGTGAAAATTGAAGAATGAACATCCGATGAGTTTTGCGTCAGTAAAGGAACCATCCTATTGCCAATTCTACTCAACATTTATGGTGAATATATCATCCGTGGAGATTGGCGGCATTAAAATAATAACTTAAGATATGTCGATGTTGATATGCTTAAGATATGCCGAGGAATTGACCTTAATTATCAAAAAACTAAAGGATGAAAGCAACGTTTACAGACTACAAATAAACGAGGAGAAAACGAAAATAATAATAATCGACCGATAAATCAACAACATGCCCAACATCAGTCAAATAGGACAATTTAAGGTAGTAAGTCAATTAGCTAATTTTGGGCTTTAATATCAAATGTAGGTGGTAACACTTAAAGGAACAAGTAAAATGACAAGAAATACAAAACAAAATTTGAAGATCTGAAAGGATAGGGACATAATATAGAACATAAAGAAACAGATAGTAAAAACCTTAAGTTTCCAATATTGCTATATCTCGTTGAAACATGGACCATTAAAAAACAAAACCTCAAGCGTATTGGTTTTTTTGAAATTTGGTGCTGGAGACAAGTCCATCGCATTCCGTGGACTTTCAGACGATTAAACGAATCCGTTATTTAAGAAATTACTAAACTCACAAGGATATATCAAATTACTCATGAACGAATATTAAGATTATTCCGCCACATGTATGCAGTGATGACAATAACCTAGAAAGACTGATGGTACAGGAATGAATGGTGGGTTCTAGATCACGCGGCAGCCCTTCAAAAAATGGACAGACCAAATTAAATATCTAATTGGTACATCTTTCCAATATGCAACCAAAGAAGTCAAAAATAGAGAACGCTGGCGAGGAGTAGTCCGGAAAATACGCGAATGGAATGAGTTTCCTTAAGTCACGACTCTTCTGTGAAGAAAATATTAATCCGTAAAAATACACGACAAACTAGTTTGAGTATGACACTGAAATTAACGAAGATTATATCATCGCCAGTAATATAAAATAAGAAAAGCTTATAAGACGATACATATTAGCTAAACCTTTATTTGTTTCCTTCCTTAAGAAGTAGATTTCCGTGGTTCTAGGACAGTGTTTCTTAAAATAGGCGATACCATCCCTTGATAGTCCCTGGAATGATTTAGAATGGTTTCAATAACTTCGGGTCCAATTGGAAAAGTGCTGCATAAAAATAGTCATTGGGTGAAACTATAAAGAATGATGAGAAAATAAGAACATTTTTAAAAACTGTTTGTAAATTTCCTTTATGTTATATAACATGTAGTGATTAAGTATGTATTTTTCTAATCAATTTACAAAATGCAAATTGTAACCGAGTTAGTTTAACAAATCTTATCAGGCAAGTATTGATGTTAGCAGAACCATGTGCGTGTAATTACCGGTTTAAAATACGACGATAAATAAGCCAAAATCAAATTTAAATTATACCTAAGCTATGTGCAATAAAAAAGAAAACTTAAAAATCTTCTTTCGACTGACGATCAAAAGGAATTGTGAAACGGTAAAAAATTCGAAAATCTTTTACGCGATTAGGATGAGCCAAAAAATGATTACAAGTGATACAAGGATTTTAGTAATGGTAGAGAAGCAGTTGAAGATGGATCTCGTTCAGGAAAACCTTTTACATCAACCAATGAAGAAAACATTACAAAAATCAAAGATTTTACTAAGTAATCGCCGATTAAGCATTAACGACATTGTAGATATCACGTCCAGATTTGCAGCAAAACAATTCATGGTTTTTCCATTACAATAGCGCACCATCGTACACTGCAATGATCGTGTGCTTGTGGAATATCTGCCACATTACTTGTCATGTTTATTCGCTTGAAGACATCACTTCGTTGCTGTCGTTTTCAGTCTTTAGAAATCAGTCAAGAGAGTTTGATGACTGCTTTGAAGGAAATCCCAGGTCTTAAGTATAAAAACTTTGGAAGACTGCAAAAATGTTGGAATAAGTGTTTTGCAGTGATATGGAATTACTTTGAACTTACCTCATCATAGTAGTAGTTTATGTTATTAAACATTAACAAGAAACACTAGCGCTTTGACATTTCTGGTGGTAAGAGGTTATATGTGATACAAGATAATGTGTCTAAATATTGATATTTCTGGTTACGTGAAGATTCACCCAAATTACTCTAAAAAATACATACAGTGATGGACAGTTTCAATAAAGGACACTGTTTGGTCAATAAAGTTGTAATGGCATAAGTAATTAGTACCTTAGCTATATAATATTAATATAGTACATAGAAAAGAAAACATAATATCAAACTTAGTTTTAAAAAAATACTATAAACATAATATTTAACAAAAATTAAAAAAAAAAAGGAAAATGTGATCATAAAAGTATAGCCAACCAAGAAACAAGCACAATACATACTATTTAACAGTTAACAAAAGTACTAAATAACCGAAACACCTTTTTGAACCTTTGGTGTGATGCACTAAACTTGAAGAGATTTACCACTAAACAGCAAAACCCTTTTTTGAACTGCTCGTCGCACGTTTCGCTAACCATGTTAGCATCATCAGGAGATGATTTAATCTGATTAAATCATCTCCTGATGGTGCTAACATGGTTAGCGAAACGTGCGTCGAGCAGTTCAAAAAAGTGTTTTGGTGTTTAGTGGTAAATCTCTTCAAGTTTAATTTAATACTTAGTTTAATAACCTTTGTGTTTTTTTTGGCATAGAGTGTTAAAGTTTTTGACACATTTCTAATGGTATAGCTTCCCATTCTTTTTTAATCACCTTCCAAAGTTCAAATTTGTTTCTCGTTTTATGTTTACTCACGCTATTCTTGAACTAAGCCCACAAGTTCTCAATGGAATTGAGGCCCGGCGATTGGGAAGGCCACGGCAGTAAATCTTCTTTATTGTCACTAAGAAATTGTTTTGTTTTCCTAGAAGTATGTTTTGGATCATTATCCTGTTGATATTTTCATACCAGTGGCATATTTTGATATAAATTGATCCTATTCCATACCTGGAAAAAACTGCCCACAGCTTTACATTACCGCCTCCATGCTTTACAGTTTTAATAGTATTTTTTAGTAATAATTCTTTGTTGGGTGGTCTTCTAACATATCGTCTACCATCAGAACCTATTAAGTTTATTTTTGTTTCATCTATAAAATATTGCACCGTTTCTTGATTTACTGTTCACCATACCAATTTAACTGATCTTGGGCAAACTTTAAACGTTGTTTTACATTATTGGCGGATGAATAAGGAGCTTTTCTAGCAGCTCTTATCTGTAAGTTACTTGCCTGGAGCCTTCTTCGAATGTTTCTTGAACTTATTTCTAACCCTAGTTCACTTTTAATTTCTATAGACGATTTAAATGATCCTAAATAAATTAAGGGCATTTTTCACCATATTTTTTTGAATGACCGACAAGTCTTACAAATTTCCCTTAATTATTGTGCTTCTTTCGCAAATGGTAAAATCTGGACTCTTTCAGCAGCTGGACGCTACGCCCCATTTCTAACAAAATTAATATTCTGCCAAGTGTGTTTGAATTTTTTTTAATTCCAACGCTTGAAATAAACAAAACGTGTCGATAAATTAATAACAGCAAAACGTGAAGAACCAATATTTAGTGCTTTATAAATTTTATAGGTCTATTTTTATGACCATGAAATTTTATGTTTACAGTATTTTTTTTAACTGTGTTTTATATTATGTTTTCCCTTTTTTATATATTTATATTATACAGTTATTATATTAATTACGTATGCTATTACAACATTATTTGCCAAACAGGGTATTTTATTGTATTATAATGGTTTTATTTCTCTAGCCGCCACTGTATAAGAAAAATAATAATTATAATAAACCACTCTAAAATCTGAAAATAACGTTAATATAACGTTCATATAACGTTAAAACTTTGTGAAAATACTGAACTCAAAGAGATTTACCACTAAACACAACCACCCTTCGAGTTTAGTTTTTTACACCGAAGGTTTTATTAGAAGAGTTAACTTGTTGGTGAAAATAATTATATCTTTATAATCATTTATTTATTTAAAATTAACAATATTTCGTGTTTATTTTAGCTAATGTAGTTGCAAAATTGATTATAAAGCTCTACCAGCAATATGACGTTAATAAAAGCAATATTTTATTAGTTGGACATTCATTAGGTGGACAAATATGCGGATACGTTGGTAAAATATTTAAAGATGTTACACAGGAAAAGCTATCCAGAATAATTGCTTTAGACCCAGCAGGTAAGATTTTTAACCCTCCGGCGGGCGCGCTGCGCTTATTGAATAAGTAGAAAAAAGAATAATACCGTATTTACAAAAAAAAATTACAATTTGTTTAAGTTAAATTTACAATTTGTCTTCACCGCTAAAACTTTTTGAAACTGTGATCCTTTTGTGTGTGAACACTATGCTGTTTACATTAATTTTTATTACATTCTTGGCACAAATTCGTTATCTATATACACAAATATAACAAATGTCTTGTTTTACTTGTTGCTCTTGAAAAACTAAATCCTTTCTGTATCGTTCTAACAAAATCTTAATATCTTTTGAAGCGAATTAAGGTCATTCTGTTTTCTTCTTCATATTCTTCTTTACAGAAGAGTCGTGACCTATGGAAACCCATTCCGTTTGCGGTCGTTTCAGACTACTTATCGTAGTCTCAATTTCCAGGGTTTTCTATTAGGGCTTCCTTGGTTGCATATTGGAGAGATGAACTAATTAGGTCTTTAATTTGATCTGTCCATCTTTTTAAAGGTCTACAGCATGATCTAGAACCCTCAATCTCTCCCTGCACCACCAGTTTTTCTAGTTTACCATGATTCCTGCTTTCAATGTCGCTGAAGAACCTTAGTTTTCCTTACTTTATAGCCCCGTAGGTTCGTTATTTTTTTGAATAGCGTGCGCGTTTGTTCGTCTGACAGTTCATGGAATGCGGAGCTCTTGTCTTCAACACCAATGTTCAGAATAATCAATGCACTTGAGGTACTGTTTTTTTAATAGCCAATGTTTCTGTGGGATATAGCAATACTGGAAAACTAGGGTTTTTAATACATGTTTCTTTTTGTTCTCTGTTATATCTTCCTATACTCCAGATCTTCGACCACATGTCGCATCATCCTCTGATCTCATGAGTGTTACCGCCTTCGTTCAATATTAAAGCCACAAGACAGACGAATTGGCTTACTACCTTTAATTGTCCTATTTAACTGATGACTGGACATGTTGTTGTTTTGACGGTTGATAATCAATATTACAAGTATCGCTATCTATTATTAATGTAGGAAACTACAATATCCGGTGTAATTGCCGGTAGTGCGGCCACCGCAGGATTCAGCTTCAGTATACGATAGGATATTAATAAATAATGGGGTTAGCTGAAAAAAAGCTACTTGTTAGAATGTAAAGCAATTTAATTTCATATAATCAACTTTCAATTCTATACATCCAATCCAGCCTTCAATAAGTTATTCTGATTTAAACAAAAAATATTATTCTATTGTGATATTAGCTATAATTTCGTGAATGTAATTTATTTAAATTATATTGGCTTTTTACAGTTTAAAATTTGTCCATGTATTCACATAATATTTTTATCATTATTATTCAATACAAGATCCTTGATTTTGAAAACGCTTTAGTTATTAATTGACGTAGGAAGTTTGAATGAAGTACATCTTCAACTGCTTCTCTTCATTAGCACAAGGAATTTCTTTTATTAAACAACATTTAGTACAAATTTTTTGTTCGATAAATCTTTTTATTTTAAAAAATTATTTCAACGATTACAAAAAACGCTAGAATTACAAAAAATGGTTGTGTCGAAAAGTATAATGCGTGAAATTTTAAAACAAAGCCACTTTAATTTTTGTTGATAATAGTATATATTGGATGTTGCACTTTTTCTGCTCTTTAGTGTACATAGTCGCGGTTTTGTTAAAATTTGCGCCTACTTTTTTACACAACTGTGTCTCTATCTCACAAAGGATTTATCCCGACCATGAACCCAACTAAAAAGTAACTTTTTGAGGATGTAATTCTGGTTTGATAAATTCAACTAATAACGTTGACACTATATACGTTGTTTCATATTTTTCAATTCCATATTTTAAATAATTACTATTTAGTTTCCCAAATATAAAGACAAAAATAAATGCAGTCATCAAATACGAGACTAATTGAAAGGTTCGCACTTAATAAAATAAGTTTATAGTTAAGAAAATGACTTTATTCTTTCGTATATTCTCCCTTAAGCTCAATACATTTTTTCCATCGGTTCTTCAATTCATCTATTCCATCTGTAAAGTGATTTTCTGGAAGTCCTTCAATATTCTCATCTAAGGCTCCTATAACATCTTCATTTGATGAAAAAAGGGTTGTTATATATTTTTTGAGGTCTGGGAACAGATGAAAGTCAGTCGAGGCCAGATCTGGAATATGGTAGACGCTCTAACAATTCGTAGTGTAACTCCTTCAATTTGGTTATTGCAACAACACCTCTGAGAGTCGGTACATTGTCTTGATGAAAAATTATTTTTTTCTTTGCTAAACCAGGTATTTTCTCATGAATTTTTGCATCCAAATGATCCAAAAGGTTTGTGTGATACTGTTATATTATTATTTTACTGGTTTAAAGGTAATCAATTAACAAAATGCCTTTTGCATACCAAAAAATTGATGCCATAACCCTTTTGGTCGCTTTTGACCACTTTGGTTGCGTCGGAGCTGAACAACCGAGCTCAGTCCACTCTGCGATTTGTTGTTGCAGTTCAGTATCATAGTGGTAAACCCAAGTCTCTTCTGTTGTTACAAAGCGACGTTAAAAATCTAATTTATTCTTTCAAAAAGATCCAAATGTTGGTTAGAAAGTTTTACTCGAAGTCGCATTTGGTCAGAATTTAACATCTTGCCATCTTGTACATAGTTTTCTCAAGCCCAATTTGTTTTTCAAAATATGAAACACCCGTTCAGTTGAGATGTCCGTGGCCTTAGCAATTTCACTCAAAGTTAATTGTCTGCCATCCATAACCATATTATGTATAAAATGAATTACCTGTTCAGTAATTACATTTATTGAGCGTCCAGAACAAGGATCATCATCCAGGCTTGTACAACCACGTTGAAACTCACCTGCCCATTTGCAAACCATTATTTTTGAAGGAGCAGACTCCCTAAATATATTTACAATTTCACTATGAATTTCCATTGCCTTTAAAACTTTTTTACAAACAATTTAATCACTGCACGATTTTCAATATTTTCCATTTAAAAAAATAGCACTGATACGTTTACTTTAAGCTACTGTTTATGTACGAATGAATTGATAGATCGACTTGAAACTTCACATACGTTCATATGCAGGAATAAACTTTAAAATGTAGTAGATTATATAGTTATTTTACTGCTCTATAGATACCGCTCCGGGAACTTTTCAATTAGCCTAGTATATATAGTATATGATGTACTAGAATATCTGTAAAAAAACTCTAAGAAATTATAGATATAAAGAGTTTTCTAATAAGAGTGTTAGAACTTTAAAACCTAACAGCGTGTATTCAGTACATTGCGTAAATTCAGAGGGAAAGATACACGATTCATCAGCTTGAAAAAATTGAAAGTTGAAAAGCGACCTTCACTTTTGGGAAAAAAATATTTTCCGACGAAACGCACTTCCAGCTTTATGGGTTTGTGAATAAACTATGATTATGATGCTGATGGAAATTGAAAATGTTACATCTTCATCCATCTTCAGAAAGTCACTAGTTGATAGGACCTTATTTTTTGAAAACTATGATAGAAATCGTATTACTGTTAATGGTGAACGCTATAGAAATATGCTAACATCTCACCAAACAATCGTTTTATGGCAAGAAAAGTATCCTGGTCGCGTTGTTTCGTGAAATGGTAATATCAACTGGCCACCAAGAAATATCATGCGATCTCACTCCCTTGGATTACTTTTTTGTAAAGTCTGAATGATTGTGGTGTGTTCATATATTTTTTCTTTATTTGGTTTTTTTATTACAAAAAAAAGAATCACTGAGAAATTTGTCTCCGTTTGGTTTTTTGTTTTTACCCAGTGATTCTTTATTTACATAAGAACAGATATTTTTTGAGTTTTAGATCGTGGCGGAAAACCCAAATAAAGAAAAAAAATATACTTTTTGTGATTATGTTAAATCTCTGGTTTACAAAGGTAAACCCCGAAAAATGGGTCTCCAGAATGCGTTCTACCAGACGACGCCGAGTGTAGTGATATTTAAACATTATTTTCAAAACATAATGTCATTATTGGTTCTTCAAGATATTGTTCTGACATTCTTATTGAACAACTCATTAACTTTTCTTTATTTATAGGACCGTTATTTGTATTTAGACCTGATAATGAAAGATTGAATCCTAATGATGCTGATGTCGTTGAAGTGATTCATACGGACGGAGGTGTATTTGGTTTTCCCAATAGTTGCGGAACAATCGATTTCTTTGTCAATGGTGGTAGAAGCCAACCCGGTTGTAAACAAATTGATTTAGCAGATATTATTGGAACAGCAACAACTCCACGTAAGTTATTCTAAAATAGTTTTCCTTATTTTTCGACTATGAATATCGCCATTAAATAATAATGGGTATGTTTTGGAATATATGTTTATATATTTTGACTCTTATAAGATTAAAAACACAAATTTTACTATACATTTTTCCTTTTTACCACAATGAACTCGTCATGATCCATATTACCTCTTACCAGCCGGAAAAGAATTTAAAGTTTATTTACTCGCGCATCTTATTTATCGAAGCTTTATTACCTTTTGTTCTTGGTTTAGTTATTAAGTTGAAGTTTGTTGTATTTTTCTAAATGGTTTAAGAACATCAAAACTTTGATTCCATGCAGTAACACTAAATTGTAGATATTCGTACAGTTGCGAGCAAATGTATGAATGATTATTCATTGATACTATATAATTATGATATTAAACAGTTGACGAATTTGAGCTCTAATAAACATTTTGCAATTTCCCAATTTCGAGTGTATGTGGATGATTCAATTTTTCGAGTTTAATTACAGTGATCAACAAGGTTTTTGACCAGCGATAATCAGTTGTATTATCAAGATGTATGCGGTAACTACTCATCAACAACATAAGTTTCCTTTCACAGCTGTATTAGTTCGAGTTTATCAGTCGAACAGTTCGACTTTATCAGTCATACAGGTTGAAACATGTATCGGGTATGCTATATCATACATGTTATTGCTATATTTTGTTATATACATGTTATTGCCATATCTTGAAATAGTATATTAAATGTATTTTATTCCAATTTATGGGTTTACATTTTTATCTTCATTTATATTGATTTATTTCCAAGTATTATTCTATTTGAGTGGTAGTATTGTCATCATAATAATGCCTCGCATTTGCAAGAGTAATCCATCAATTTTTGTTATATGTGTGGTAATTTTACTACGAAAACTACTAAGAAAACAGTGAAAAATTAATTCCACGAATTTGTCGAGCATACGAACTTTACTTTGGTATTGCAATAAAAATGAAGATAAACCATGGTATGCTGTCTGGTCGTCGATCAAGTTTACCTTTCTCAACACCAATGTTATCGCAAGACAGAAGGACCATGTTGAAGATTGTTATATTTGCATGAATACAACTGCAGGGCAACTAGTTAATACCTGTAAAAAAAAAAGAAAATATCATTTTATTGGTACAATATCAACATCATCCAGTCTCCGCCACACCGCCTTTTGACGATTCTGTCAATGATACTGAAAACGATGATCCCACAGATCAGGACTTCGTTATTCTCCACTCATCTGAATCTCATTTTGTCCCTCAACCCGAATTAGATAACTTGGTTAGAGACCTAGATCTATCCAAAGCACTAACAGAATTTCTTGGCTCGCATCTCAAGCAATGGAGTCTTTTAGCAAAAGGCACAAAGATTACAGTTTTTTTTTAAACCGTCACAGTGACCTTGTATAGTTTTTTAGTACTGATAGCGATCTTCTTTATTGTAACAACATCGATGCACTATTTAAATCTTTCGGTATTAATCACGACCCACACGCTTGGAGATTATTCATAGATTCGTCTAAAATCAGTACTGTTAGAAGACGGTAATAAATACACTTTTATTCCCGTGTGTCATTCCGTTTTCATGAAAGAAACCAATGACAATCTGAAGCTTTTACTTGAAAAGGTAAAATATGAAAATATTCTTATAGGATCTGCGTAGATTTTAAAATTATTGCTCTAATTTTGGGTATGCAACAGAGTTACACTAAATACTGTTGTTTTTTGTGTCTTTGAAATAGCCACGATAGAGAAAATCATTATGCCAGAAAAGACTGTCCGCCCAGACTGGCCCGCCTTTGTGCTGGCTTTACACCTAAAATTAGGAATAACGAAACACATTGTGAAATCTCTTAAACGCGAAGGTGAAGTTTTTCAATATCTCAAAAAAAATCTCAAAAATTACAGATTCACAGTTAAAATAATTGATTTTTATGGAGCCTCAAATACGATAACGAGAGTTGATTAAGGACGATACCTTTAAGATTAAATTAAATAAAATAGAGAATGGAAATTGGAAATCCATGGTGCAAGTTTTTGGCATTTTTTTTATGAAACGTGGGAGCTAAAAACTATAAAACACTAGTAAAATATATACTTCAAGCCTTGCACGCTATTGGCTGTAAATTGTCCCTAAAAATACACAATTTGGACACACATTTAGATTTTTTACCTCAAAATATGGGAGACTTTAGCAATGAGCACGATGAGCCGTTCCACCAGGATATATTGGGTATGGAAAAACGCTATCAAGGAAAGTGGAGTCCTACTGTGGTAGCAGATTATTGTTGAACATTAAGAAGAGAAACTGTTGATATTGATTATAAAAGAAGAAGCACTTCAACTGTACATTTTTACGATCATTAAATTATAAATTAAAAAATAATTTATAAATTAAATAGGCATATCGATAAAAAGATTATAAATCTTGTTATCGATATCCACAAAAAAACCTGGGCTAACCAGAGCATGAAATTAGTACCACTACTAATTTTGAAAAAGCATTAAAACACATTCAAAGTTATTTCATGGGCTTACAAAAGTTGGTAATTTGTTGACAAGTGTTATTAGATTCTCAGCTTATTTCTTGCCTTTTTTTTAAAATTATTTTTCACATTTATTTATAATAAAGTGATACAAATTTAATATTATTTATATATATTTTTATATATTTATAGCCGGTCGCGTTGGTGCGGTGGTAAGAGCGTCTGCTTTGCCGAATCTGCGCTGAAGCGGTAGCTGATTCGATTCCAGCGCTCGGATGGTTATTTTTCTTTCTTCTGTCCGTTTATCCTTCCTAAATGTTTGTGATTGTTTCTAGGTAAGAGTGTAAAATCCAACTACGAATTACCCCTCAGTCACGCCAGTTAAAGGCTGGGTAAGGCCGGATGCCTTCTGAGAAGTGTTCTACGTTGGTCACTCGCCAGTCGGTAGGTTTCCTGATAGACTTATGGGTAGGCACATAACCAAGGGTTTATAGCCCGAGGGGGGTGCTGGCCTGGGTTTGCCGGAAGCTGATGACCGTGGTTCGGAACCCACGTTAAGCTGTAGTTCCAGTCGCTAAATAGCCTAGTTGCTGATGCGCCTCTAACCCAAACACTTTACTTTATATATTTATATATTATTTTTATATATTTTTATTATATTATTTAATATAATTTAATATTATATATATATATATATATATATATATATATATATATATATATATATATATATATATATATATATATATATATATATATATATATATATATATATATAGTAATTTTCCTCAACGTGAAGTGGATTTCAAGGGACTAAGTCTGAAGAATACGCCAGGTGCAGTAAAATCTCCCAGCCCAACTCGGTAATCGTTTCCAGAGTAGTCCTTTTGCTGTATGTAGCCATGCATTATCCTGAAACAAAAACTTCCCTTATTTCCTTGCCAGTACAGTCATTTTTCCGCCAGAGTATCACCAATTGGAATTATTTGCTACTAATTATGGTCAGCTGTGACCGCGGTGAATATTTAGTTTTGCGGTACTGGTTGATGGTTCATCAGGATGAATATGCGATTTCCGCCTCTTTGGAGTATCATATCCAGTTCTTTTTTTTGAATCTAGAGAACAATGAAACAATATCAGTGAGTCTGCACTTATTCTCAGCTGTGAGTTCATAGGAGACCCAACGACTCCCCTTTTAAAATTTTCCTAGCTCATGTAGACAATCTTTTCCAGCAGATATTTTTTCCATCAGTGCTGCCAATTTTTCATGGACGTTTAAATCAGAAATTTTCAGTTCAAAATTTTTGGAATCACTTCTTACAAGTACTGTATGAAACAATATTATCTCCTAAGGCCACACAAATCATACCCTGAACTTCCCAAGGATTTTTTTTCAGTTGAAAGGCAAAAGCAAGGCAGTACCTCAAATATTGTTTGTCGAACGGCATCGCGTTTACAACTTGTGGCGGTTTAGCGCTTGCGGAAACTGGCGTTAGCTATCACAGTACCACTGTAGATGGAACTAGAGCCTGCGGGGGAATGTTTGGGGTTTTAGCCGAAAGGGGAAAATGGAGATATTGGTCTCAACATGTCTACAGGTGTATCAAATAGAATTCGCCGTCAAATTTCGTGCTAGTTCAAAATAAAGATAAGGTGTTGATTTTTGTTGTTGAATGTTTAGTGTATCTTGGATAGAATGGAATATTCGCATTAAACTGGCAAACCCAGTCAGTTAAACCTTACACATCCCCTCATGAAGCATAAATTGATTTCTCAGGTTATGTTCACAGTAGGCTCATATATAGACCTCGTTTTTAAGTTAAAGATGGCGCTTGAGGGCCTAATAATTTACAAATTCAAAGTTCATAGACCACCCTAAACCATTTGTTGCTCTCTATATTGAAATTCATTTGAAGGTTTTCATCGATACCATCGATATGTCACTATTCGTCTCTTCGTGATTCTCCTTAGTGTTCGATTTTATGTCATTTTCGCCACCTGTACTGCCCATTTTTGTATAATTGCTTGATTTCGAAGTTATGTATGATCTCTCAATTTCCAGACCGATCCTCCAGTTTTTCTTACTATTCTTTCATATTCTGCAAGCATATGTTCTAACTTATTTGCGACATACATTTCGTAGTATTTCGGGCCCCAATTGTCTCCTTCGTAACTTGCTCTATTACAGACTTTATTGTTGCTGCCGCTGTACAAGTCTGTAGTTTTATTAACTGCTTTATTCTTTTTAATTTACAAAGAATGTTCTTTTAATAATTTACCGTTTCATGAAATATCTTTGCTTATAATTGAAAAGCATAACTATAATTTTATAAAACCGAAAATATTAAAATTTAGGATAAATTTTCTTCAATGTAACCTTCCTAACCAAACAAAGAATAAGATACTTTTTTGCAGGTTTAAACTGTTGTCAAAACAGCTTAGTAATTGTTTATGTTTAATTATCTAATAACAATTTATTTATTTAACTACTTTTTAGTTGTTTGTGATCATCTTCGAGCTTGGGATTATTTTACGGAAGCATTACTCAATCCACAAGGGTTCACAGCCAGGAAATGTTACAATTCAACATATAATAGAGAAAGCTGTAAAGGAGACATGGTATCTATGGGGGATTTGAATGTATCACAAAAAGGAAATTTTTATTTAGAAACCAATCGACAAAAACCATTTGCAAGAAACACATTTAATTAAAATCCAAATAATGTCCTATTTAAAATAAATGACAATCGTGATAATTTTTCAAAAATATAATGACATTTTAAATACAATTTTACAATAATAAATCATTGTTTCACATTCAGTGTGCGTCGTTATTATTTTTTTTTAACCAAAAACTCGCTAAACAAAGCCAATTGTAGAGCTAACATATATAATATGCAGATAAAACAGTATTCTAAGTTTCAAAGAATACTGCAAAAAATATTAGGCTGTAAATTAATAACAATTATCAGTTTGCAAAAATAAATATATATATATATATATATATATATATATATATATATATATATATATATATATATATATATATATATATATATATATATATATATATATATATATAGATAGATAGATAAAGATTTATATGTCCCAATTAAATATATATTTGTAACTGCCATGTTGGCACGGAACATTGTGAACATAAAATAATAAATATAATATACATAATAAATAATTCTTACAAAAATAACGAAAAAGAAAATAAACTCAAAGAATCAATTAATCAATAACATTGTTCCACTAATAAAGTATATTAAATCTGTCCATATCACTTAACAAATAATTTTATGAGTAATACGCTTTTTTAAACAAGTATTCCTATAGGCTTTTACTTGCTGCAATTTTGGACTTTAACCGGAAATTTCGAGGAAAACTGTTATATATTTTTATAATCATAAAGTTACATTCTTTTGAATAAAACTAAAATTATATCTTGATGGTAAAAGATCGGATTTATGTCGTGTCGCACACTCATGTTTATTTTGGAATGACTCAAAAATTTGTTGCTATATGCAAACATAAAATAATCATGAATGTGCATGCTTACCAAAGTGAAAATCCTTTTTTTAACAAAGATATGCCTACAACTATCATTATAACTCAATTTACAAATTGCTCGAATATAACTTTTTCGAAGCTGAAATATTCTATACATATCAGTTGAGTTTCCCCAAAAAATCAATCCGTACTAGGGTAGGTCCTAGACCGAACAAATGCGTGATACGCCGAAATTGCAGCATCTATCGTTACATTTTTGGAAATAACTCTCAAGGCAACTATTCAACGCAAATTTTTCAATATGTGCCCTCGAATCCAATCTTCGCTCGATCACTAATCCAAATACTGAGGCACATTCTGTCCTTTTAAATACACTGTTCTTGTAAACAAAATTGATGCCATTACTTTTGCGATTTTCAAAAAGAATGCATTATGTTGTTGATACATTCAAGAGGAGATCGTGGGCAGAAATATACTGATCAAGAACCTCGTGCGCCCTATATATACTTGACCGTACATCCCCAATGCTCCCCTCACTAAATATAAGGTTTAGATCATCTGCATACATAACTATTTGTTCACTCAAGACATTAGTGATATTATTAATATATAGTACAAACAACAATGGATCCAAAACCAAACTCTGCGGAACACCGTTGGTAACATAGTAACATATAACATACCCTCTCTGAGAGAAAGGCCCTGCCATCACTATCCCTTATTAATACCTGTTGCGTACAATTTTTCAAATAGGATTTAATCAGTTTTAAAGCATTGCCTCTTAAGCCATAGTTACTCAATTTTGTATACAAATATATATATATATATATATATATATATATATATATATATATATATATATATATATATATATATATATATATATATATATATATATATATATATATATATATATATATTGACGTACCTATTTTTGTGAAAACTTGTCTCATCCGTGAATAAAATATGATGAAGTTAGGTTCTTCTCAATTTTTTTCTATTGCCCAGTTACAAAATTCAAGCCTAAGATCGTAATCATTTTGATTTGGTTTATGTATATTTCGTTTATAATATGAATGAAATTTATATTTCCTAGTCCTCTGAGTCCTCTGAGTCCTCTGAGTCCTCTTTCCTGTCCTATTTTCCTCATTTTCTATCTACCTGCATGAAATATGCGGATTTTTGCAGTCGCATAAATGCTTCATTAGGATGACTTTCGATATTAGGAGTGAAATTCAAGATTCATTATCCCTTTAAATCATCAGCACAGATTGTGTTTTAATGTGTGGGCTGGTATTATTGGAGATCGCTTCCTAGGGTCATATTTTTTTGAAAATACAGTTAATGGTGATAGTTTTCTCAAGTTTTTGCAAGGTCCTGAATTTTTTCTTATGGGATTTTGTTAAAGAACAAGTTTATCAAATGCCACCCACCACAATTGAGGACATGCAAATTAGAATAAACAATGTGTTTATGAATATTAATGAGGCAATGCTCATAACAGTCAATAGTTCTTTTGAACATAGATTTAGAGTTTGTATTGCACAAAATGATAGACATATTGAATATTTAATTAAATTATTGTAGTGACTTCTTTATAAATGCTTGTATTATACTTCAACTGTCGTACTAAAAACTAAATATTTATGACGTTTTGTTTACTATAATAATAAGTTTAGTTACTCTATAATAATTGCTTTCTAATCAAATATTAAAACATGATGACCTAAATTCTTAATACATCATGACTTATCATGAATTCATTCATTACTTTAATAATAACATAAAGTCTAAGTTGAATTCAATTTTCTAAAAATCTCGGAAATTATGAGAGATAGGTATAGGATATGTTTAACAAGAATAGAAGTATTTTGTCTTAGGAATATTGTAAAATGAAACAATATTACATTCCATTTAAAAAATCGAGATATGATATTTTAATTTTTTTTCATTAACGTAGTTGCGTAGACAAATTTTGTTTGCATTAAAAATTAAGTACTAGTTTCACTAATATATATATATATGATATATGATATATATATATATATATATATATATATATATATATATATATATATATATATATATATATATATATATATATATATATATATATATCATATATCATCATCAACCCGTATCAATCCACTGCAGGATGAGGGCCTCTTCAGCATGCTTCCATTTCTCGCGGTCCTGAGCTCTCCTCTGCCATTCGGGTCCAATATACTTAATAATGTCATCACTCCATAGTGTTTTCGCTCTTCTCCGTGGACGTTTGCGATCAAGCGGTATCCAGTCCAGGACCGCTCTGGTCCATTTTTCATCCCATCGCCTCGCTACATGGCCTTCCCACTTCCATTTTAATTGCTTTATTCTTCCAATGATGTCACTCACTTTTATTTTTTCTCTAATCCATGTGCAGATCTTTCTATCCCGTCCAGTAATGCCAAGCATACGTTCTTGAACTGACTGTGATGTGAGTGTCCAGGTTTCACTTCCGTATGTTATAACGGGCAGGACACACTGATCAAAGACTTTTCTTTTCAAGCAAAATGGTAGTTTGCTCTTAAACACTATGTTGAGCCTGCCAAATGCCTGCCAGCCACATTTAACGCGTCGTTCCACCTCCCGGACTGCATCCCCTTCCATTGAAACTATCTACTCAAGATACTGACTCTTCTTCTGGTCTAATTTGAAGTCAAATGGTTCCCCAGCTCTTTGCAGCTCTTGTAAGTGTCTTTGCAGCTCCTCTGGGTCTTGTGAAAGAAGAACGATATCATCTGCGAATCTAAGATGATTTAAGTATGCACCATTAATCTTTATTCCACCCTGTTCCCAATCCAGATTACGGAACAATTTTTCCAAGCAGGCTGAGAAAAGAAGAGGCGACATTGCGTCACCCTGCCGTACGCCCCGCTCTACATTTATTCCCATCTCAAGATCGTCAAGGTGGACTGTCGCTGTAGATTCATCATATATCGACCCTAGTAGATTTACATAGGCTTTCTCTACACCTTGATTAAGCAATGCATCCATTATGGTCCCCTTTGAGATTGAATCAAATGCTTTTTCACAATCGATAAAAGCCAAGCACAGTGGCATAGTGTATTCGTTGTGCCTTTCTATGGCCTGCTGTAGGACCTGGATGTGATCCATTATACTGAATCCACTTCTGAATCCTGCTTAATCCCTTGGTTGTGCGTCATTAAGTTTTCTTAGTATTCTTTTGGATATTATCTTGGTGAAAACTTTGTACACTACTGATAGGAGGCTTATTGGACGGTAGTTCTTTAAATCTTCCAGTGCTCTTTTCTTATGTAAGAGAAATTGCATTTTGTATTTTTCTATAAGCTGGGTACTTCTTGTTGTTGGAAACATTTTGAGTATAATTTTGGTAGTGTTTTATGTAAAGTTCGACCAGCAGCTTTAACATCTCCACAGTTATACTATCCTTTCCTGGAGCCTTGCCATTTTTCATCGAGTCTATAGCCTCTGTCACTTCCTCCACAAGGATATCCGGCCACTTGTTCTTCAGCGGGCATTGCTGTTCTTGCTTGATTCTGGACCTCATATAACTTTGAATGAAATCTTCGGACAACCTCTAATATATCCGTCCGTTCCTTGTATATTGTACCAGATTTTCCCAGACCAGTTTTCTTCCAGAGTCTTTTGCACAAGCTGCATGTTGAATCGGCGCGTTTCCTCTCGAATACGTTTTCTTATAGTTTTGCAAAGCTCAACGTACTCGACCCTGCCAAAAGGACTGTTTGTATTCTTCATTGCCCGGCGTTTTTTTATTAAATTAATGATCTCATTGGATATCTTTGACTCTTTGAAACATTTATTTTCTGGTGCTATTGAAGCCGCTGTTTTAAGCACATTGTTGGCTATTTCTTCATATTGGGTTGTAATTTCCATTTCCTCCGGGTCGTGTAACACAGCAAAGTGATTCAACAAAGCAATTTCAAAATCTCTGCCCCTTTGCAGCAGCTTCCCAGAATGAACTTTTCCCCTTTTTGATCTTATCATTCTTTCGCGCTCTTTTCGGCAGTGTATCCTAATCTTTGCTCGTACCAACAAATTGATAACATAGAGTTCTTGTCCTTCTGCAAAGTCAATCAGCCTGTCACTTCTATTGTCCCGCTCACCATTTCCATATGGACCAGTTGCATTTTCACCAAAGTTCTTGCTTCTCCGATTCTGGCATTAAAGTCCCCCATCAGGATTTTATACTTACACCTCCCTTTGTCTAACAGTTGGGCCACATCTTCATAAAAATCCTCAATTTCCTCATCTCTAGGTCTTACAGTTGATGCATAAGCTTGGACGATTTGAAGGTTAAACTTTTTGTTCAGCTGAATGACGCATTGGGCTAATCTGTCGGATATACATTCAAATTTGACTACAGTTTCTTTCAGCTTTCGATTAATGAGGAATCCAATTCCACCACATCGTCCATTCACCGTACCTGGGACTATATATATATATATATATATATATATATATATATATATATATATATATATATATATATATATATATGCGCTGCCACGATAACTACAGCCACATCGTCTGCGTATGCCACGAGTTTGACGCCCGCCGGAAATTGCAGCTTTAGTAGGCCATCATACATGACATTCCACAACAGCGGGCCTAGAACCGAACCCTGGGGGACTCCACCAGTTAAACGATATTCCTTCGGGCCTTTCTTTGTGTCGTATTTCAGACCCGGCTTCTGAAGTAGCTAGCTACCATCCTACGTAGGTACCCTGGTACTTTTTTCTCCTCGAGGGCTCGCATGATGCAATCCCAATTCGAGGAGTTAAGGGCATTTTTGTTTTCCAGAGTCAGGTCGTCTGTAGCCACGCTGCGATATTCGTCTCCTTCTAAAGCACTCTTTACGTAGAGAGCTAATTTGGCCGCTCCACCAGTGCACCGACGGACGCCGACCCACGCCACGTTTACGGGGCATAATCGCGTCGCAGGCCTGGGCAACTCTCCTCATTAGCTCCCTCGCTTTCTCCTCGGTATTCCCAGCGATGATTGGGTCCCCTTTCAGGGCCACTACGAAGGCAATCGGGTCGAATGATTTAACCTTCTACCCGACTACATTGGTCGGCTGATTGATTCTTCCAGGGCTTTGGCCTTTGGATATTTCCCAGAGTATTGCACTGTGGTCACTGACCGTGTAGATATCCATCACCTTTCAGTAGTGGCTTCCCCTGATGAGATTGCTGCTAACGAAAGTGAGGTCTACGATGGAGCTTGTGTCTGTTCTTGTGAACGTTGGAGTATCTCCACTGTTGAGCAGGACCACATCTAGTCTGGACATGGTCTCTAGTAGTGCTCTTCCTCTTCCGTTTGTCTCTTTGCTGCCCCAGTCCACTGCCCAGTAGTTGAAGTCGCCGGCTATTGCCACTGGATAATGCTGCTTCGCATCCTCGGTCAGTCAGTCCAGGAAGTCATTAAAACCATCGACGGTAAGACTGGGGGGCGCATAGCAGTTATAGAATCGAATTCCATCTATCCATGCTGCCACAAACCCTGCTTCTCTGGTATTTGCCACTCTTTGGAGATGAAGTTTCCCGCAAGACCAAATAACGGTTTTGGTTGTACTGTCCGTTTCCCATGGTTGACTACTTAGGTGTCTGTACGGCTCTGCTATTAATACTATCTCTGGCTTCAATTCGCGCATGGTTTGCATGAGCAGGTCATGCGCAGCCTCACAGTGATTGAGGTTGAGCTGTAGTATTCTCATTTCCGTCTGTTCTTTAACTTCTGGAGTGCCTCTTTATAAACCAGGCATTTGCTGGTGCCGGCATGATGGGCAACATTCTCTGTGCCATGCTGTTCAGCACATAGGACACACTTAGCTGAATTTTTACATTCAGTGATTTTGTGACTCGCTTGCCCACACTTAATGCAGAGTTTAGACCGATCTACTATGCTTTTACACTGGCTAGCAAGATGTCCAAAGTGCCAGCATCGATAGCATTGGATTGGTCTTTCCACTGGTTCTATTCGGCAGTTGACCCAGCCGATCTTAACCCTGCCACGCTCTCTAAGTACCTTTTGCGCTACCGATGCTGCTGGTCTTACAACGGCAACCTGATTGCCTCTGTAGGCCTCACGCAGTGATCTGACATCTTCAAGCGGTATCTCACAGTTATCTCCGGCTGCCTTCTGTAGGGCTGCCTGAATGTCTTCTGCCGTTATGGTCTCATCCAGATCTTGGATTTTGAGATCTTCTTCGGGACCCTTACTGATGACTTTAGCGTCGTCCTTAAGGATGTCTGCGATCGTCTTCTGTAGGGTTTTGCCTTTGCTATTGCTCCCTTTCCTAAGCGTGATAAGCATGTCTCTAGCAACTGTCTTCCGAATCTTGTCTACCGTAGAGCAGACCTGGTCATCGGGGACGTCCTTCTTGAAGCGGCAGAGTATGTCAGCATACTTCTTTTTCTCGGTTGGGCGAATGATCAGAGCATCTGGTATGGTCCGTCTTCGTCACCTTTTCTTCTCGGGCTTTTGCAAAACCTGCTTAGTCGCTAGTCGTGTTCGGTTCGGCGGCTGCTTCGATTGCTGCTCTTTGCGCAGCTTCTTCTTCTCTTTCTTCGATTGGACCTCTTCCCATGGTGGCATGCTGTCCTTCCTCTTGTTACTGGTGCTCTGCGTAGCTTCCTCGTAGGAGAGTCCTACACCTGAGCCCTTTTTCTTCTTGAACGGTTTGTTGTGAGTGTCCGGTGGTGACAGGTGTTTCCTTTTCGCAGATATCTTGTCACTCTTGTCTTCAGCGCGCGATTCCATGTCCCCATCAGCACCTGTCTCCATCTCGTCTACCATCCCAGTGTCGGTTCGGCCAGGCCGCAGTGGTGTCACGGTCTTTTTCTCCGGTGTAACACGAGGAGGACGCTGTTGTATTGCACATCATTTGTCATCAAGGTCTCTATACCCTTTGAAGGTATTTTGACGACATTCGTTTTAGCCTTTACCTCCCCGTGGAGGTTGACCTTCGAGTGGACCAACTTGTGTAGTTCGCTGATCAGTTTATCAAGACTCTCTAACGCTTGCGTCCTGTTCTTCTCAGCATCTTCTAATGATACTGCTGCTTGTTGGGCATGTTGCCCGTTTTCTCCTATGTTATTTTCCTGACTTGTTATCATACTTTGGTATCACCAGCGCATCGTACGAAGAGGTGCGGGTTGCCAAGGCTAGGAACGGGTATACCTTCGAAGATAAACTTCTACCCCAGTTCTCTGAGACCCAGCCGACAGTTAGCCAATCCCGGGATGCACGGACGGGCTGGACTCGCTCGGGGCGATGCAGATTCCGATCTCTGCATTCACTGCGTACTTCCTGATCAAGGCCCGAGGTGGCTGGCTCCAGATCTACCGCTGCAACTTACACCTATGCAGAGCAAGCTTACATCAGCCGCAACTCGCATCGACGGAAATGATAGATACCGAGCGCAAACACTCCCAGTGGGTTACAGCGGAGAACAATCATCTTGTGCGGTCAGCTGGTGTGACCGACCTTTGTGAGAAGGGGAGTTTTGTCCGCGGGAGCTTATTTTATTTGGCTCCTACCCTCTACTCCGAAGAGCAGTTCAGTGAAGAGCGTTCTCCTATTCGCTCGAGGAGACGCGTCAGGTAGCAGTTGCTCCTCTGCCCCGGATGTATGCGTGTGTGCGTGTGTGCATGTGTGCGTGTGTGCGTGTGTGCGTGTGTGCGTGTGTGCGTGTGTGCGAGTGTGCGTGTGTGCGTGGGCATGTGCGTGGGCGTGTGCGTGGGCGTGTGCGTGTGTGTGTGTGTGTTTGTGTGTGTGTGTGTGTGTGTGTGTGTGTGTGTGTGTGTGTGTGTGTTTGTGTGTGTATGTATGTTCTGAACAGCTAAAAATAAGATATGCGTTTAAAAATACAATATGTGTGTGAAAACCACATGAAATTAACATCAAACAGCACCAAAAATCCAACGTTACCACTACCCATTATTTTGAATCGTATCTAAACTAAAGAAGGTTGAAAGGTCATAACATCAAATGACGCGAAAGCGCCCAACGAGCATTATGGGAAAATATTAAGCGGGATTATTGAGCTAATTAACATACAACGGGGCCAAAGACGACGAACATATCTCAGAGTCAATTGTTGCAGACGAAGTTCTTGAAAAAATAGCTTCGGTAATAAAGAGGTTCCTACGTACTTGTAGGTGTAGGAAGATGTATGTAAATTTTATGTTGTATTATTTGCTTAGGCATTGAATAGTTAATGACAAAGTTTAGGAATTGCATTCGTCGAATTTTGGGTTATCGATGAAATTAATAATCGAGACTTATCTTCGTAGTGTTAATTTCGAATTAGACTAGTCAAAAAGGTAAGCTTTTTTATTGGGTCATGTCTCATATATTTTATTTTAACGATATTATAAAAATGAAACGGTGTTTAATATCTATAAAAAAGTAGGCAATATATGTAAAATTAAATTTTTAAATTAATTATGTATTTATTTGAGGATGGTTGCGGCATTTTCTTGACTGAAATTTATACTAAATTGTATGAATAAAACAAAGTTCTCTAATTTCCACTTATATTTTTCTCTAAAACATAATTTGTCAACCATGCAGTGTAGCAAAACGCGTTACGTTTTAGAGAAAAGAATAAGTGGAAATTAGTCAACATTATTTTATTTATACAATATATTTATTTGTTTATGTATATCTATTTATTTGTTTATGTATATGTATTTATTTGTTTACGTATATGTATTTATTTGTTTACGTATATGTATTTATTTGTAACATGTTCCCAAGTATGTATTAGGCTTAAAAGATCGACAGTAATTCTGCTTAGCTTGGTAGCATTTAAAAATACCTCCTAACATGATAAAATCACATTTTTTAACCCGTCTGCTTTGTCACATTGCTCTCGCATACATTATGCTCTCGTATACAGAAATCTAAAACTAAACAAACAAAACTGTATGAATGAATATATTTTCAACATATAATATACTCTAAGTGTATTTTCAGTTTGGCTCAAATATAATATGTATACTGCATTTTTTTCTAGAATATACAAAGACATCTTACGCAAAAAAGGACTTTAAAAATAACTATTTGTAGTGGCGCATTTTGACCTGCATCCTTTACTAACGTTCTCACAAAATTTCATGACATTCGAATCATTAGAAGCTAAGTTATCGCGCTTAAAGTGTCAGTGTGTTTATATCATGTGCGAATATTAAGTTTATAATTATTTAAACTTTGTTTAACCAAACCGCCAAATTTGTTTCGGTGAAGGAAAACTTTCACCGACACGTTTCAATTAATAAAACAAGTGTATGATGAGGAACATTGTTCGTGAATACATCAAGGACGACGAATATCCTGGGCCGAAAAATCCCAGGGTTACTCAAAGTAACATTGAATTTATGTATGAATGTGCGAGTATAAAAAATCAGCTAAAATCTTCGTTGTGATACATGGAAATGGATTTGAGTATGTCCAAAAATTCTATTCATCGCATTTTGGAAGGTTCGTGTACTCTTTCTTTCACACAAATTGACTGACGACCAAAAATTGCTCCGAACACAAGGAGTTCATTCCACCTAGTCAGACGATCAATGATATGCTTGGTATTGGTGTTATGAAGCGTCTGTTATCGCGTATTCTTCATGTGCGGCTACAATACCGTCAACAAGGCGGCTGGCGCTGGTTGCACGATACTGCGCCCTCCCATCGCTCGACGCTCATCACTGATTTTTTGACCAAAAATGGTACTTTACCTCTACCTCTTTGAAAACTTTATTTCCCGATGAATGGGTAGCATTATGCCGACATTGAAGCCATTCAAAAGGCTTCGACCGCCATCCAGAAGGACATATCTGTAGCTGATCTCGAAAATTAATTCGACAACCTAATGACCTTGACCGTGCAAAACGTTGTATTGACGTACAAGGAGGCTATTTTGAATAAAAATAATATGTTTTCCGTGAGACGTATTTTGTATAGGTTTATAACGTTACTCAATTTAATTCAGTGATATTTCATAATAAATGTAATAAATCTCTTGATGGTTTTGCGTTTTTGGAGCGTAAGCATCCTAAAGAATAATAGAAAATGTCATATATATTAAAAAATATGATATGAATTAATGATGAACACATCTTTCTTCCGGGAATTGTGTTGTTCGTTGGAATATTTGTTGCAAGATTCGATATATTCACGAGAAAATTTCTAACATGTTCAAACCATAAGCTTTGTTTACTTGAATTAATTCAGTTCAAGTGTTAACAGATGTGATATAGTTGGATAAGGTTTTTAAATTAACAGTTAACGTCTGAAATAGTGAGCAGATGCCTGCAGTGTGGCAGCAAGCGATAATATACCCGATTCTTAAAAGAGCAGATAAACTGAATTAAGAGAGCAGATAATCCTGGCAAATCGTTGCTTTGCATAGCCTATAAAGTTTAAAAACATATAGGCATAAGGCAGATAATAGTGCCATATGCCGAAGAAGGAATGGGAGAATATCAAGTAAAGTTTAGAAGAGGATGCTCAACAATAGACTACTTAGTCATACTTCGTCAAATAATGACCTTATTCCCTTATTCCAGATATTTATTGACTTCAGACAGGCGTACAAAAAGCAGTTATAAAAAAGGTCATAGCTGAAATAAAAAAATCAGATAAGCTTTTTGGGTTAACCCGGATGACAATGGTTACCTCTACGGCAGTAGTAAAAATCCAACAACACATCACAGCAAAATTTAAGATCGGAGAAGATTTAACATAGTATTGAAAAAAGTTATCAGCCAAACAGATATAAAGATCAATGGAACAGTGAAAGAAAACGGGTAGTCGAATATGCTGATGACCTAAACCTATTAACACGATCGAAATGAGTATTAGGAGAGATGCATGATGAAATAAAAATGAAAGGCAAAAGAGCTAGTCTAGAAACTGATATACAAAAACAGAACTGGATAATCGACGTATCTGAGAAGTAAACTAGATTAAAACAACTGTAGACAAACTGTAGACAACTAAAACAAATTAGAAATCGTATTATGAAGGGTAACAATATTATTTACGCCCTGCAGTTTATCCTAAGATCTAAACTTATACAGTGGAACACGTAAGTTAATATCTATAAAACATCTTTCATTCGGCCAGTAGCCACTTATGGATGCGCGACGTGGACTCTCACAAATAAAACAGATGAGATGCTTGCAGCATTTGAAAGAACACTCTGAAGAATTTTTGGTGGTGTGAATAATAATAGAATTTAGAGGATAGGTATAATTTCAAACTCAAGCAAATTATACAAGGATCTGGATATTGTAGAACGCCGAATACCAAGGAGAATCATGGCGAATAGTGTGTATCAGATAGACCGGGTAGATCAGACACGATAGTAGGACAATGTAAGAGATGCTGCAAACCTAGAGTACATCAAAAACTAGAAAGAGGGGATGTTGGGGATCGATCCGGATGGAGACGAAAGTTGAAGGGTTTTATTCGTAAAGTTTTACTTGTAATGGTTCATAACGGTCTTTCTTCATGAGCATACACCTATATATATATATATATATATATATATATATATATATATATATATATATATATATATATATATATATATATATATATATATATATATATATATATATATATATATATATATATATATATATATATATATATATATATATATATATATATATATATATATATATATATATATATATATATATATATATATATATATGTATGTACTTATTGCAATATTTGACTGCATTTACCTATTGATCAGTTGATGGCAGTGAAAGTCATTCAATTCCAAACTTCAACTTGGTATCTAGGACTATCATTCAAATGACCTACTTATTAATAAGCACTCACTTCTGAAACGTACAACATGTTTACTACTCATAAAGTAAATTCTTTAAATCACAAATGTATCACGTTTGATGTGATTGGTTCATTTAAATAACACATTTGGTTTTAGAACATTAAGGTGTCTATACATCTAAAGATTACTAACCTAACTTTAAATAATATATACCGGATTTTTTTAAAAACTAATTAATAATTCAAAATATTATATAAATAATTCAAAATATTAAGGTTACCACACACGAAAAAGCAAACATGCGTAAGGTAATGTTTGTGTACTTTGTTTGCGTGTAAAAGTTTCAATATCAACTATCGGTACATCGATAATAAAGAAATGTATGTAGGAAGAGATATGTAAATTTTATACCCTGTTATTTACGCAACTGAATGGCTAATGGCGCAGAGATGAATAGTAGGTGTATGACCCTTTTGTGTCGGACCGACCAAGCCTGGTGCGCGCATGTGAACGTTGTCTTCGAATTTACCATGCTCTCAACTGACACTGTTGCCTACACTCTTCCGGAGAAATCAGATAATTGATCATAACGGCATTTCGTTAGTACATTTAAATATTGAGAGGTTGATGTTATAATCGTTTAGGAAATATTATAGCGGAGATTCTCTAAAATATATTCCTTATTGACTTTTATAGTGATTGAAATACGATTACAAGTTTATATAAATTGAATGTTCTTTATATATTCTATTTATGTGTAGTCTAAAAATAAATTTTCAATATTTGAAGCAAAAATTTAATAATCCAATATTCAGATAATATATTAAGCTGTAAGCTCGAAGAGATTTGCCACTAAAGACCAAAAAAATAATATCTCAACTCGAATTTTATTACCCAATACGCATCATCAGGATATGAGTCACTCTAATAATTAATTATTCAATTCAATCTAATAAATTTTAATCAATTATTAGAATAAATCATCCTGATAATGCGAACATCGTTCCAATACGCGTCGAGAAGTTAAAAAAAATGCTTCGTGGCAAATCGCTTTGAATTTAGTATTTCACACCGACGTTTCCAATAGAATAATTGATATTGGGTTGTATTTTGTACAAGTAATTTCAATTTTGACAACAGATAGTTTCAACTGGAATTTTATATACGTTTATTGTATATTATATTGCATATTGTTTTACAATTAGTACCAAAAGTCTACATACACTATGCAAATTAGTTATATTTTTAAAACGGTTTAATTGCTGGCTTTTTTATTTTTACAAGTTAAATTCTCAATACAAATAAACAGCAATAGGCATGGAACCACATTTTTAATTATAAGTTACATTCAAAATAGTCCTGAATAATACCTCACAAAAGTAAACATACAGCAAAAAATACACCAACCTGGAGAAGTAAAAGATTATTTACTGTTTCTAGTATTGTTATCAGAAATGCAAATTATATTTTAGTACATTTTAGGCATCCATCTCAAGGGAATAGTAATATTTAGGTATATATATATATATATATATATATATATATATATATATATATATATATATATATATATATATATATATATATTAATAATATAATATATATTATTTTTGATATAATGGTTAGAAACGAAATTTCTGCTCAAATTTGAAATTTAATCGTAAAATTAATAAGTAAAGAATAACTTTATAAGAAAATTGCAAAAATAGGACATTTGTGTCGGGCTACGATTCAAATTATAATAGAAAACTTTAATTTATATGGTACAGTACAGAATAAGCCTAGAGCTGGTCGTCCAAAAAATTGTACGCGATATCCGTACAATTTTGAAAAAAAATCTACTAAATCCCAAAACTAGTGCTCCCAAATGGAAAATGTGCCAGTGCGTGGGGTTCTCAGATCAAAAGGATTTCATGGAGGCGACCAAAGAAAAAACCACTCATATCTAAGAAAAATAAACAAAAGCGGTTAGAATTTGTCAAGCAGTTGTCACTTGGATAAGGATTTTGATTTTTGAAAAACTGTTTTATTTACCGATGAAAACAAATTTAACATTTTTGGATCTGATGAAAAAAGCAAAATATGGAGAAAAGCAAACCAAGAGTTTAAACCCGAAAATTCCATGCCAACAGTCAATCACGGTAGCGATGGTCTGGGGTTTTATCGCAGCGGCTGGGGTGGGAAATTTAGTTTTTATTGAATGTAATATGGATCACCGCATATACCTGCAAATTTTTCGTGATAATGTGTCACCCCAGTCAAGGAATGGAATATATATATATATAATGTTGCTAAGCAACTTCATTCACCACCCCCAATCGAGTTTAAACCCAATCGAGCATCTTTGGGATGAGTAAGAAAGAAGAGTGCGAAAATATGACTTTTGCAATAAGGTAAAGATACCTTACCTTATTGCAAAAAAAAGATAATAAGATAAAGATAAATGTTCAACAATCGGCTTGGACTGAAATCACCACATGCGTCACGGAAAATCTAGTACTGTCAATGCCCAGAAGATTATAAGCTGTCATAAGTACTGAAGGTAGACCAACAAAATCTAATTTTTTGTAGATTTCGTTTTAGTTTAGTAGTTTACTTTTGTAAACTACTAAACTATTATTAGGTATTATTCAGGACTATTTATTTATTTTTGAATGTAATTTGCAATTAGAAATTTAGTTCTGTGCCTATTATAGTTTGATTATGTTGCGAATGTAACTTGTAAAAATAAAAATGCCAACAATTAAACCAAACATAACTAATTTGCATGGTGTATGTAGACTTTTGTGACTGACTGTATGTAAATTTGCTATAGATACTGTTATATGGTTCCATATGTGAGAAACTTATTTATTTAATTAGCTTTAATGAAACAGATATTTGCTATTAATGTATTTTTGGACACATTAAAAATGTTATATATAAAACATTAGCAGATAACTTGTGTTTATTAATACTTAATCAAAAACTTGGATTGAAAATGTTTATATGATAATATGAAAATGATAAAAAGAAAACTTTTCACACATGATGAATCTTAAAGGCAAAAGTACTTTTGCGAACAACCTTCAGCATAACTCCAATAACTGGAGAGCAGACTTGCTATATAAGATATGTAGAGAGCGGATTTTTGCCCGAGCTCGAGCAAGGTCACTATCAGAGAGTTTAGTCATAGTCGTACAATACTGATTCGTTTTATAGAAAAATAAAATAATACTAACTTTAGCTTTATCGTTGTGTTTACTTCGTACAGTTACTTTTTTACTATACAGCATCAAAAAATGAAAGAATCCAATGTACTCACAAAAATAATTAAAATGAATTTATAAACATTTTGGCGATATAGATATTTTCATAAATTGAAGTGATGGCGCATGCCATTGCATGAAATATTTTATTCACTTATATATTTTTTTTTTAGAACTACTACAAGCAATTAACCAACTAAAATGTGAAACAATGTCAACTGGTAAGCCAACATATTGGCCTACAGACCCCAATAAAATACCAGATCTACTTGATTTTTTCATAACTAGAAATGTGTCTGTAAGCTATATGCATGTGGATGAGGCATGGGATATGAACTCTGATCACTCTCCCATTCTTCTGATCTTAAGTGATAGCATCATACAGAAGGAAACTCCTCCTATATTGACAAATCGACTGACTGACTGGCAGAGTTTTAAACTTCAACTTGAAGAAACGGTAGACTTGAGAGTCCACTTAAGAAATGAAGAACAAATCGACAATGAAGCGGAAACATTTTTAAACGTAATCCAAAGTGCTGCATGGGATAACACACCTAATATTACTCCTAGAACCAAAGGCAATAACTACCCCAGAGAAATAAAAGAACTCATAACCGAAAAAAGAAGGCTTAGAAGAATATGGCATCAATCTAGATCGCCAGCAGATAAAACTAGATTAAATAATGCAACAAAGCAACTGAAAAGGGATATACAAAAAAATAAAAATTATACTATAAGTAACTACCTAAATGAACTGTCAAATGACAGTAAAACTGACTATTCACTATGGAAAGCTACCAAAACACTAAAAAGACCAATCCTGCAGAATCCACCAATTAAAAATGCAGATGGAACATGGGCAAAAAGCAATTTACAAAAAGCTAACAGATATTCTGAATATTTAGAAGGGACTTTCCAGCCAAATGAAGGTGAAAACATACTTGACTGGGAAAATCTTGCCCAAGAAGAAAGTGACATAAGACCTGTGACCCCAAAAGAAATTGCATCAGAAATTGAAGAAAACATCAACACAAAAAAAGCCCCAGGGTTTGACGTAATCACGGGAGAAGTCATGAAACAGCTTCCTCGTAAAGCTATAGTAAAACTTACATATCTTATAAATGCATCTTTTAGATTAAAGTATGTACCTAAGATATGGAAAGTAGCAGAAATGATAATGATCCCAAAACCCGGAAAACCACCGAATGAAGTTTCATCTTACAGGCCAATCTCCTTGCTACCTGTTATTTCAAAACTGTTTGAAAAAATATTCCTTAAAAGATTGAAGCCAATCATTGAAGATAAAAACATAATTCCAGACCATCAGTTTGGATTTAGAGAAAGCCACTCAACTATAGACCAGGTCCATAGGATAAGAAATATAATTGAAAAGTCACTGGAAGAAAAAAAAAATTGTTCTACCGTATTTCTCGATGTGGCCCAAGCCTTCGATAAAGTATGGCATGAGGGCCTCAACTACAAATTAAACAAGCTTTTGCCTAAACAGTTTGCGCAATTATTAAAGTCTTATATCTCAGATAGATATTTCAGAGTTAAACAGGAAGATGCATACTCTGAACTAAAAAATATTGAAGCAGGAGTACCGCTAGGTAGTGTATTGGGACCAGTCCTTTACCTATTATATACCAGTGATATTCCTGAATTAGACCCAGACACGATAGCAACATTTGCTGACGATACTGCTATTATGGCTGTAGGCGTAGACCACGAAGAAGCGGCAATAAACCTGCAAACCTCAGTTAATAAAATTAACAACTGGACTAAGCAATGGCGAATCAAATTAAATGAGTCTAAATCCGCCCATATTAATTTCACGAACAAAAGAAATCAACATATCCCCGTTAGTATAAATAATATCCAAGTACCATATGCTAATACAGCAAAATATTTGGGTATAACATTAGATGCCAAGCTACGCTGGAGGGCTCATGTCAAAAAGAAGAACTTGACATCAAATTTAGAAAAATGTATTGGCTGCTTGGACGAAATTCCCCTCTATCAGTCTACAACAAAGTACTCTTGTACAAACAAATTCTAAAGCCCGTATGGACATATGGCATCCAGCTGTGGGGTTGTGCCAAAAAGAACAACTTGGAAATAATCCAGCGATTCCAAAACAAAGTACTAAGGAACATTGCAAATGCCCCTTGGTATTTCAGAAACAGTGACCTCCATAGGGACTTGGAAATGGACACCGTTACCCAGACCATTAGCAGATTTGCCCAGAGTCACGAGCAGCGACTTCTTCAGCACGTCAATGTCGAGGCCATCCAGCTCCTTGAAAATGCAAGTCAAATCAGAAGACTTAAGAGGACCAAACCCTTTGAGTTGGTTTGAACGTTTGTGTTAGTAAAAAAGCAGAGCATAGTGCTGGTGTATACGTTAATATTGGTGTAATTAAGTTATTGGATTTAATTTAAGGGATACTAGTGAGTAAGTTCTTAAAATCATCTTTTCTTTTGTAGTAACTTAGGTTTGTACAACATTACTCATTGATCAACTTTGGTCAGATTGTAATTTTGGAAAACTTCCTCAGGGATGTTTTATAAAAAAAAAAAAACTTATATTTTTTTAGTCCAGTCCCTAAAGATAATTAAATAAATCTTTTCATCAAGTGATGGGCGCTGTCACTTCAATTTCTGAAGACACCTATTCCGCCAAAATGTTTACATAAGTCCAAGTCTAATCTCTACTAATAATAACCTTAGAAAAATATGTAGGTATTATACGAGGACTGATCAAAAAATTTATAGCCAAACAGTGAAAAACCCGGTGCCAATTTTTTGTGCTTTTTGTATTGTACAATTTTATAACTTCAATACATTTTATCTAAGACTTTTCTAATAATTCCGTTACTTTATTGGAGTGAGTTTCCGAAAAGTCTGTATAATATATCCCTGCGGCTGCTATGGTAACTTCATTGAACCAAAGCGAGTACTTCCAAGAATGTTTTTGTTGCTTAAAAGCAGATGTTAAAACCAACCCAACCTGGGAATACGGTGAATATTCCAATTACTTATACTTCAATTTTTCAATTTGGCCATTATCCAAAATTACCCTTTTGTTAGCAGAGAAACCACAGAAACCACAGAAAAACCACTTCCAGCTCCACAAACATTTATCCAAGTATCTATCTCAAAGACTTTTGGATACGGGTAGTGTGGTTCTAAAATTTGAAGAATGTGGGCAGTAGCGCGATATCTGTCCTGAAGTCGAAGAACAAATTTTATATTTTATTGAAAAGGATTTTACTAAAAATACTCGAAGTGTTGAACTACAAGTTGGAGTTTTCCATTGGATTATATATTGAACCGCAAAAGAGCAATTACTCTACCTTTATCATATACAATGTATAAGCGCTCTTACCCGCTGATTTTTCACACAGGCAAAAATATTGTGAACGATTTATTGCCCAAAACCAAATGAACCCAAATTTTTTGTTCAGTATTTTTTCAACCGGCGAAACTCCATTCATCAGAAATGGGATGAGGATATTTTGAGCAGTTAATTTAATAACAATTAATCATGTGTTACGGTGATATGAATCGTTTAAAATTTATTACAGTGTGAAACATTAATGCTAGTAACTTAAACTTTGACATCAAATGGCAATAATGTGTAAGTTTTTCCTTTTTTTTTGTAAGAACGTTGCTATTATTAAAAAACTAAAAAGAACCTTCTGGCCTGTTTTCCGGGAAAATAGTTGCAATTTGGTTACATGTTATAAGGAAACTTTTTGTTCATTTTTTTTTACAAATCGTTGATTAAATTTACGAAAGTACTTTCACTTACATCCTGTACAATAACATATATTTTGTTTTCGATATTGAATACCCGGTAGGTAGAAGACAAGGCAGATCACAAGGAACGAGATCAGCTTAAAACATTCAACGTTTGAAAGAAAGTGTTCAGGAAGCTCTAGAAATATCAACCCGCGAGACTTAGTTCAACTGGGAATAAACCAATTAATAAATTAAAAAATAAACAATAAATTAAATAATAAATGAATTAAAACATTCAGCTAATGCAAGAGCGTAGCCCTCATGATTTCCAATTGCGATTAGATTGAAGGATACATATTTTTACGCTACCCGTATAATTTTTGTTGAATGATTAATGACGTATAAGCTTAACCGCGGTGAAAAACAGTTTGCTAATTCTAGACATTTTATGCCTAATACTTGGTACAATTTCGTTAAGGAAAAGAAGTATACGATTGAGTAAAACTGAATTTAAAATACATTAGATTCAATATTATTAAACCCTCCAGAATGAAATATTGATATTTTGACGCAGTCACGTCTTTGAGCTTATAGTAGTATAATAAGAAGGATTATTCCTCCTTGATGGCTTCTGTCCGTTCCGGACAATTCACCTGCTCATTAGGTGTGATGAAGATTAGTCTGGCTTAAAGCCATAACTTCGTCACCGTTTATCCACTTTAGAATCGATTACCACTGGAATCATCTGGATTTATCCGACCTGGGTACCGGCGTGACAATGGGTCGAAAATTGTTTGACAATACTCAATGTCAAAAATATATTTCTTCAAAATACACAGTAAATCTACGGATGGAATATCGAAATACTTCACTGGCTTGCACCACTACTTTCTCTCGATATAACCCGTTGAAAAAAATATAAATATTAAGATATTTCAGGATGCACGAGGATAAAAACCCGACGGTTGACACCCCCCTGATTTCTTGTGCACTATTTTATCATAAGCAATCAATTTTTTCCCATAACTACCTTCAGAAACAGATCATTTTATTAGTGCATCCAGGACTAATTCCACTTGGATATATAACTAGTCAAGATGGTCTCGATCATATGATCAATACTATTATTTCAGTAGTACAAATGTTTTTACGTTTGTACAGATGACATAATATTAAGGTAAGAGTTGTAGGAATCTTCCGTGCTATTGCCCAATTCAATACATATTAGTTAATCCAATATTTCTCATTATTCAAGCAGAAAGATTGAATATTTATACGCTTTAACAGGAATGTAATAAAAATAGAAAGCAAAATTCATCCATGCTCTATGCAAAAATTGACCATTGCTTTAGCCCGTCTGAAGAACTTCTTCACAATCCCACTATGCAACTTTCAGGAATTTTTGTTTTTCTTAGGCTTTTGGTTAATTGTAATAATAACATTTAAAAAAAATCTCTATTTGGGTTTTTCGCCACGATCTAAAACTCAAAAAATATCAAAAATATCTGTTCTTATGTAAATAAAGAATCACTTGGTAAAAACAAAAAACCAAACGGAGACAAATTTCTCAGTGATTCTTTTTTGTAATAAATTTGCCTAACGAACAAAATTTTAAAAATATAAAAATGTTCTTAAAAAATACAAACTTTTAACGTTAACGTTTCGGGAAGTATTCTCCTCCCATTTTCAAAACGAACCTAAAAATAAATTATATTAATATCTATAAATTCTGAAAAGATAGGAAGTAAATATATTTTTTGTTAATCAAAACTTTAATTGATGAGGGAAATTACACTAAAATACCTACAGATTCAACATTAAAAATAGAGAGACAAATTTACAATAAAAAATAGAAACACAAACGTGAATGTACAGATCTAGAAAGATCACAACTTACACCACATTATAGTAAACCACCTCATTTCTATGGTCTACCAAAAATACACAAAACTAATTTACCACTTCGTCCTATAGTTTAGGTATTATATATATAGTTTTATAGTATATATAGTATATATAGTATATATAGTTTTAATTTTTATGAAAAATTTTAAATCCACTATCTGGTAGAACAAATTCATATATTAATAATACTTTAGCTTTTTTAGATAAAATTTCGAACATCAAAATTACAAACCAAAATTTAATGGTTAGTTTTGACTTGGTGAGTTTATTTACTGATGTACCAGTTGATAAATCACTTTTTATAATTAGAAAAAGATTAGAACATGACACAACATTAAAAGACCGCACTAAACTAAATATAAATACAATTTTGGAATTATTAACTCTGTGCTTAAAAACCACATATTTTCAATTAGAAAATGACTATTATCAACAAAATTTCGGAATGGCAATGGGTTCTTCCCTTTCCCCTTTGATGAGTAATATCTTAATGGAGGAACTCGAGAATGACATATTAAGTAAATCTCTTAAAACGCTAATAATATGGCTTAAATATATTGTTGATATTTTTGCTATATGGCAACATAGCATTGACGATCTAAATATTTTTTTACAGCATATAAATTCTGGAGAGCCATAATTAAGTTTACTCCAGAGATGGAGAAGGAGAATAAATTGCCATTCCTCGACACTTTAATGTTAAAACTAAATAACACATTGAAAACTACAGTTTACGGAAAACCGACAAACACAGATAGGTATCTCAATTTCTTTTCTAATTACTCAAAATCAGCCAAAATATGAGTAACTAAAAGTTTATATGACAGAGCAAAACTTGTGACACACTACAAAAAGAAACAAATCACATCAAAGACATTTTAATAAAAAACAATTACCCAAAAAATTTTATAGGTAAATCGTTTAAAACTTTTACAAAAAAAGAATTACTGAGAAATTTGTCTCCGTTTGGTTTTTTTTACCCAGTGATTCTTTATTTACATAAGAACAGATATTTTTGATATTTTTTGAGTTTTAAATCGTGGCGAAAAACCCAAATAAAAAGAAAAAAATATATGAACACGCCACAATCATTCAGACATTACTTATTTTTTATATTGTTAACGTTTCGGTTTCTTTTATTAAATCTTTCTCAGAACAGCAATTTTATAACATATAAATATTATTGCTATATATAATATAAATTTATATTTTAACACATTCTTTTTTATAATATATTAATATACTATATTTACATTATAGAATTAATTATAAATTATTAGTTGATATTTTTTTTGTAATGTTATTTTTTGTTTTGTTTTTAGTTAACATATTTTTTGACTTTGACATATTTTATAAATTTTTATTTTAGGATTTTTTTTATTGTTTTTTTAAAGCTAACAGTTTAGAGTTTAAAAGTTTTTTAAAACACTAAAATTTTAGATTTTGAAAGACAATATAAAAAAAAATAAAAGAAAATTATTTACATAAAAAAAAAGAATGCCATTAATTTCAGAACCAATACTGATAATTTAAGTAGTATATATAATGACATAATTGACATAAAAATTGACATAAAAGTGAAAAACTCAAAATTGACAACTTAAAAGAATTTTAAAAAAATCTAAAGGTAAAAAATTTATAAAATATGTCAAAATCAAAAAATATATCGACTAAGAACTAAACACTACTATACTACTATATACACTATATACACACTACTATATCGTAAATATAGTATATTAAGATATTATAAAAAGGTATATGTTACAATATAAATTTATACTATATATAGAAATAAAATATATTATAAAATTGTAGCTGTTCTGAGGAAGGTTTAATAAAAAAACCGAAATGTTAACAAAATAAAAAATATTGTTGTTGTTATTATAATTGACTGAAACCCGAAGAAAAAACAAAATAATAATATTAAACGGTCAGGAAAATACACATAATATATTATAGATATATAGATTATCATTATTCAATTAATATGTGGGTTTCTAAATCGAACAATTTTACAACTATGCCTGACATACGAGCAATTAAACATTCAGAAAATGAAACAGCTTCTCATTTATCTTCTTAGTTATTTTTTTATGACACCTTAGAATTATGACAATAACTGATCGCTATTTGTCAATATAAATATTTTCCAAAAAATTGGTTATTGCAAAAATTTTTTCTTCATCCAATAAAAATGAGGAAAATGATCGGCATCTTGTTTTTGGTTTTCAGTAGGTAGTGGATGTGCGAGTTACGTCCTCATGTACTTTATTTATTCGATAGACATCACGCAGTCGCTGAAAACCCTCTCTTAGGTTGGTTTCAATTTTTTCTTAAACTGAAAACTTACTAACTGGTGGAGCAAGTGAGCAAGGTACCATTTTTAATATTTATAACTATTATTTAAAAAAACAAAACAAAATATTTTATTTTGTATTTAAATCTTGTGTTAATTAATTATTAAAAATTATGTCTATCAAATGTAAATAACCGAATTATTTATTTTAATGTAAACTAAAATTTCTTTGCGTTCTTTTAGCGTGTATTTGTCCATAATGAAACTTGCCCGTTTGCACTACACAACTGTCAAACCCAAACTGTCACAAATATCTCGAAAAAAATGGGGATGTGACTGCTGCTCGATCCTTTAAAAATGCACAAATAATTTCCATATAGAGTAATTTAAACATTTTTGTTATTATAATTAATTAATTTGTGTTCTAAATTATGATGCAATCAAGACTGGATTGTTAATCCCTTTGATCATTCCAAGACAGTTTTCTTTGAATTATGTCAGTCTTTATTCTCTTAATTATCTTAAGTCTTTATTCTCATAATTATTTGTATTCTCTGAGTCTCCAGATTACGGGAGGTGCCAACCTCTACGTCTGTTATATTATAATATCAAGAAATGATAATAAACACTACAATATTCATATTTTTATTTTACGAAAGACTCATTCTTCTGACGGCACATATGCAATCACTCCTGGTAATAAGTGACTATTAGAGCTAAAAACGGATCATCGGTACACTAACATATTAAAACACGTAAATATCACTAGGGGAACAATTTGAAAAATAATTTCTGTTGAGTTCGATATTTAAGCTGTTTTATACGTAAATTGACATGCTAATTCCAAAACTTTATTTAGCTTTTTTCTATCACGTCAAGTTTTTTCTCTACAGTTGTTGCGCATCCGACTAAGCTTGGCGAATCACAGAAGTCACTACTGCTCTCCGACCGGCGAACATTCTTCGACCTAGGAGTGGGGGCGTGAGTGACGTTGCGTCATCCAAAACTAGTTCGGTAAGTTACGCATGAGATGCTAAAGTACGCGGGTCTGTGTCGCTCTGATATAGTGAAGTTAAATTATACATACACAACTACAAATTTTCGTTATGTCTGCCTCTGGTAGTTCTCGTCGTAAGTGCTTAAACAGACCTGGTTCATTTTGTTATATATGTGGCAGTTTTACCATCCCGATTCAACGGACTAATATTAGTACATTTGTCAGGCAAGCCTGTTTTGCTTATTTTAAAGTGAAAATAGGTGACCAAGATAAATCATTGACCCCTCATAAAGTGTGCAAGCATTGTGTAGAGAGTTTACGAATGTGGACGAAGAGAACACGTAATAAACTTTCGTTTGGTATACCAATGGTTTGTCGAGAGCCCAAAGATCACTTAACTGGTTGTTATTTTTGCATAGTGAAAACATCAGGATTCAACAAGAAAAACACACATAAAATTGAGTACCCTAGTTTACCGTCAGCTATACTCCCTGGGCCTCATTAAACTGAAATTCCAGTGCCAGTTTTTCAAGAATTACCTTCTTTAGAAATACAAGAACGTGAATCAAGTGAAGATCGAAGTGACTCCACCGACGAAGAATTCAAAGTTTCCAATGATTCTGTTCGTAAAGGATTCAACCAACATTAGCATCAAGACTAATGATAGCATCAAGACAAGAAGAGTGAAGAATATGGCGACATAAAGAAAGTCATTGACTTGTTGCAATATAACATGCACCAATGGATCATCTGTGTTGACCTTAAAATGGTCTGTTTCCTTCTTGGCCAGCAAGGCGGATATACCAAGTAACCCTATTTTTTGTGCATATGGGACAACAGAGCTCGTGAGAAGTATTAGGTGCAATCGGACTGGCCGCCAAGATCTGACCTAAGACCTGGTGACCCAAACATTTTAAATCAGCCACTTGTCGACAGAAAAAACATTGTATTTCCACCTTGGCATATAAAACTAGGTCTCATGAAGTAATTTGTTAAGGCTTTGTCAATTGAAGGAGACTGCTTTAAGTATATCATTTCGGCATTCCCTAGCCTGTCATATGAAAAGATAAAGGCTGGTGTGTTTGGTGGTCCACAGATTCGGCAACTCATTAAAGATGAAAATTTCACTGAAACAATGACCGAACTTGAAAGGAATGCTTGGTTGGCTTTTAAAAATATTGTTAAAGACTTTCTTGGAAATACACGAGCCCCGAATTATATCGAAATTGTTCAACAACTCTTGGAGAGCTTTAAAAAGCTTGGTTGCAACATGGTCATCTTGCTAACTTCCCAGAAAATCTTGGTACTGTTAGTGATGAACAGGGCGAGCGATTCCACCAAGATCTAAAGGTTATGGAAGCGCGGTATCAAGGTAGATGGGATGTCAGTATGATGGCTGACTACTGTTGGAGCATCAAGCGAGAATTCCACAAACTGAACACTCCAGGAAAAGCTATAAGAAGAAATGTTTACCATAATATCTTATATTTATTTTTTGTATAAACAAAATTTAACTTTTAATAATATATTAACCTCTGTATGAATAAAATATTCCAATCTATTTGGTCAGATCTCACCTTATTTCGTTTTGTATGTACATTTTTAAGGTAAAATGAGGGGTATGCTGTAGCTTAAGAACTTGACTTGATAGAGAAAAACTGTGAATATTTTTGAATTCAGAGATGAAAAATTAGTCAAAAACAAGTCACAGATCTAAGTCAACAAAATTGCTGTTCCCCAGTGTATTTAAACCTAATTTCCAAAATATATATTCCATAAGTAAAAATAACACAATAAAGAAGAATCATAAAAAACAGAATATATGATAAAAGCGTTTGTATGATAAAGTAAACAAGGTTATTTAAAACTTAAAAAAACCACGTTAAATTCGCACAAACGAAGATGTTTACTGCGTTTTTCCATTATTTTTACATTGTGCCTTCGGAATTACAAGATAAATAAATATTTAATAAAAAAAATATTTTAGCCTTATAAGGCGTTTGTGGGAATCCATCCGATTTGGAGAAACATAACAATTCTCAAATATTGTACCACGATAATACATGTTGTGCATATTGTCCTAGTGAATTTTTGAACAAAAACTCAATGTCACTGAGCACAATATTCTTAATATCCACAAATACCATATTGTCCAGATATGAATTTTTGCGACATTTTTTCAGTACATTGATACCAAGTATCGGACTTCAGTAATGTATTGGCTTATCTAAAAAAGAATAGTGCTATTTGAAAAAATATAAGTTAGAATGGTACTGATAAATCTGCAGTTGATGCACCTAAATTTATAAAAATAAATAAATAAGCATGTGTTTCTTAATTCAGAATGTCTCTTTTTCAATCTTTTTAAAATATTTCAGGTATTATGTTTTAGCCATTTTAAGAATATAATGACATATTAATCAAGAATGGAACCAAAATAACTAAGTTTGTTTTGCTGGTGTAAAGATTATGCTGAAATTTACGGGTTTTCACAGCTTCAATGACATCAACAAGGTTTTTTTCTATTGGGTTAGTCCAAAAGTTCCCTCTGTTTTGTTTTTAAAAAGTTTTATTGAAAAAAGCAACAATTATAATGACAAATTACTCAGCGATGTATTCTCCCTCATTGTTTACGACCTGGCCACATCTCTTAACCAATTTTTTGATGCCGTTTCGCCAGAAATCATTGGCCCTGGCTTCGAAGAAGTTGTTAAGTCACTTTTTGAGGTTCTTATCTTTGGCGAAGGTTACGCTCTTCATTTTGTTGGACAGTGAGCAGAAGAGGAAATGAGGAAGTCATAATCGGTTGGCGCAAGGAGACGACGGCGAATGCAGAGAAAGCTGCCATTCGATATCATTCAGGGCCTCTGTGACGATTTTTGTCGTTAAGCAAGATAATTCAGGCTTGTCTACCTCATTAACATTATGCGGTTGGGTGAGGTAGCGTACTTTGTCGACATTCTTGTTCTTTTCCAGCATTTCCCCGTACACGAGATCCTCCCACTCCCAATAAACGCAGATCACGGTCTCTTCGGATAGGGATCTTGCTTAACTATCGGCTTTGGCGTATATCCTGTAGCCACCCACTCTTTCCTTTGCATCATATTGTCGTAGAGAGATCATTTCTCATTGCCCATGGCAATTCTGTACAAGAATCGTTGCTTGTCGCCTCGTGTTGCTCGGCGTCGACCGAGATTTTGAGCAACTTTGTTGCGTTTTCTTGTTGTCGGTTAGTTCGTGTGGCACTCAAACTCCGAGTTGCAAGGCCGCAGTCCATCTTCTGAGTCACTTCTCGGCACGTTTGCCGGCCGTCCTCGTTCAAAAGCGCATAAAGATGGCCCTCGTTAAAGCCGGAAGATCGACGTGGCTTTAAATCAATCTCGATCGCAAATGTCTCGAACCACTTCTGTAGCTTTTTGCCGCTTGGAATGGCCATTTAACAGCCTGAAAGTCAATTGACTCTAAGGCTTTTGAAAGAAGAGCTAAAGAAAATTAAGTTTTTCAAAAAAAATTCAGGAAGAACTAACAAATTATAAAAACGGTGTAAACTTATGGAAAAATTCATTATATAGGACTGTTGTGATTTTACGGTGTGTCATATGTAAAGCCCAGAGAGTTAAATGATGAAAGGAGAAGGTAGTTTTATTCGACAATATATAAAAAAAAATTATATAATTGAATTGAACAGTTCTTGATTTTAATGAAGGTTTCAATTTTGACAAAGAAATGATTCTATTTGATTAAATATATTGATTAATTTGGCACAATCTTTTGCTATTTGGCACTCTTTTATAAACATAAAACCGTTCCTGATATAATTAGCAAATTCATGGTATGACATATATGGAAGACAAGCGGCGATTTTACAGATAAGCGGCACATGATTGACAAATTAGTAAGTCGTTCCTGTAATATAGTCGTTCGTAATTCATTTTTTATTCTTGTTAGCTGTGGAAATGTACGCTCTCCACCGCAATTTGAGACCATTAGGCAAAGGAATGCCTACAAGGATAGCAATTTCCATATTCAGGAAAGTTTCTTCTAATTTATCTGCCTTTATTAGAGTATGTAAGGGTGAGACACTCAAGTCCGCAGAATCATTTGCAAGGTTTTTCAAGAACTGCCTTAAATGAAAACATTCAAATAGAAATTCAATTCAATAACTCATTAACGTTAAGGTCTACATGATAGAATTTTATCAAAAATCGATTTTGACGATTGTTTTTAACTGAGAAACAAAACTAAAAGTTTCTTAATGAAAAACTAAAACTTTGAAAATTAAAACGTTACTTTAAATGAACATTCAATCTGTCGATTATAAGAAAAAATGTTTCCATACCAAATTTTTCTTTGCACAGTCTCGCATGGTCCTTCTATAAAGTGATGCTTTTGCTGTGAATTCTTTTTCTTTGAGAATTATTTTTATAGTCAATATTTGGATTGTTTTCTTTGGCAATCAATTCGTCTTGTTCGAAATTGCTGCATGCGTACTAAAATAGTAGGCAAGAGATGCAAAAAGTTTTGTTAAAACATCCATTTTCATGGTAATATTCTATAAGCTTATGCATGTTTTATTGATAATTCCCAAAAGGTCATTCTATATCTCCTTTAAGAGAATGGTCTCCAGTTTTTCGATTTTTTTGGGATAGTATTGAACCTCGATTCATCTTTCTTCTGGTTGATCGGCTTTTCTTACAATTGATCTTAGAGCTTTAAAAATTGGATTGTAACCATTACGCAAAGAGTTAAGAGCATCAGCGCATGCAGACCATCTGGTTTCAGAGAGGGATTTCAGAACTTTATTTGCACCTAAACATTCTGTCAAAATTTTACATCGATTGTTCGATCCCGAGAAAAAAATGAACAATTTTTGGATGAATTGCACGCTTATTGAAAAGTATTTCGCTGTTTTTAGTTCGTTAACAATCGTCGCTAAGACTTGCTATCCCATTAAATTAATAAGTTCATTGCAAATATTTTTGCAGACAAATATTATATACTTCATATTCCACGATTTCCGTAGTTTTGCGTATTATCAGGGTCAAATTCATTTATTAATTCTAAGCATCCCAAATAATTATTTTGAGACCCCAAAATTTTATTATTAATTTAATAATTGACCTATGCATTATATTGGGAAATCAATCCACTATCAACTCATCCAGTAGTTTAAATGTTGTTTCGCTCTCACTGTCACTTTGATCTACATTATTGATAAGTGGTTCTATATTATTAGTAAATGATACATAGGAATCTCCTATTTAAATAACATGATTAATCGAATTTATCTAAATTTCTTTGGGAATACTATATCTACAGCATTCCTAATTAATGTTGCAGCACTTGCACTTAGATTCGGAGAAATGTTTTCTGTTCTAACATTGGATTTTATCTGATGCCACATATGCTCAATTGGATTAAAAATACAGTAATATGGGGGAAAGCGTAAAACCGTATGTCCCATATCGGCAGCAATGGTATCACATACATGTTCCTTATTCTAAACTTGAAGAGATTTACCACTAAACACCAAAACACTTTTTTGAACTGCTCGACGCACGTTTCGCTAACCATGTTAGCATAATCAGGAGATGATTTAATCTAATTCTAAAACCAAACTATGTTCTATTTATATGAAAACCATACCTAACGAAGCGTGTAAAAATTATGAACCGTGAAGTGTACTAAGCCTTACGTTAATAATTAATAAAAAGTTGACTGAGAGGAATCGGGATCTCGGTTCATGATTTTCTTACATTTTTCTATTTGAATGCTTTCATATGCATCCAAAGGCCTATTATTATTAACACTTTTAATTAATCTTAAATTACTAATATCTATACTGTGGTCGTGTTCGATTGCATGTTGGCCAACACAATATTTTTCATTTCTCCCATATTTAATGTGGGCAATATGATCTTTATATCTTGTCAATATGGATCTTTTTGTTTGCCCAATATACGTTCGATCACAGTCTTGAAAACTAATTTCATAAATCCCCAACTTTTCATGTTGCTTTATCGTTGGGATTACCCAGAACTTCTCTTACTTTATTATATGGTTTGTGCACAACCTTAATGTCCACTTTTTTTCAAAATTTTGTCTAGTCCTCTTGGCAATTGGGCATCAAATGGTATTACCATGAATTTATTTGTGTTCTGATCCTTTTGAAAAGTCGAAGATTCTATCAATAATTTTCTGAACTTATGTTTTCTAATTAGTTTATCTACAATGTTCTTATTATAACCATGCACTTCAGATACCTCCTTAATTAATTTTAATTCTTTGTTATAATTATCCTTATTTAAAGGAAAATTAATTAATCTATTTACCATAAAATTTAAACTAGCTATCTTATTTTGGAAGCTATGATTTGAATCGTTAGGAATGTATCTCGAAGTGGTGGTGTTTTTTCTGAAAATATCAAAATCTAACCTATTTTTATTATTTCTACTGACTAACACATCCAGAAATGGTAAACTATCGTTGTTTTCGAGTTCATGCGTGAATATTATATTTTGGGATTTACTATTTAAGTTCTTAATAAAATCATCTAAATTTTTCATTTTTCGCATCGAAAATGCCAAAAATGTCATCCACATATCTTAACCATACCTTCGGAAAGTAACTGAATTCATCTTTTGCCTCGGTTTCAAATTTACTCATAAATAAGTTGTCTAAGAACGGTGACAGAGGATTGCTCATTGCCATTCCTTCTTGTTGTTGTTGAACGTTCAGAAAATTATTGAAAGAATATTCGACTTTTCAAAAGGATCAGAACACAAAGAAATTCATGGTAATACCATTTGATGCCCAATTGACAAGAGAACTAGACAAAATTTAAAAAAAAAAGTGGACATTAAGGTTGTGTACAAACCATATAATAAATTAAAAGAAGTTCTGGGGTAATCCAAAGGATAAAGTAGAGCAACATGAAAAGTCGGGGATTTACGAAATGAGTTGTCAAGACTGTGGTATATTGGGCAAACAAAAAGATCCATATTGATAAGAAATAAAGAACATATTGTCCACATTAGATATGGGAGAAATGAAAAATTTTGTGTTGCTCAACATGCAATCGAACATGATCACAGTATAGATATTAATAATTTAAGACTAATTAAAAGTGATAATAATAAGTTTGGCTTTGGATGCATATGCAAGCATTCAAATAGAAAAATGTAAGAAAGTCATGAACCGAGATAAAGGACCGATTCCTTTCAGTCAACTTTTTCAATTATTAACGTAAGGTTTAGTACACTTCACGGTTCATGATTTTTACATGCTTCGTTAGGTATGGTTTTGATATAAATAGAACATAGTTTGGTTTTACAATTAGATTAAATAATCTCCTGATGATGCTAACATGGTTAGCGAAACGTGCGTCGAGCACTTCAAAAAAGTGTTTTGGTGTTTAGTGGTATATCCCTTCAAGTTTAGTGTTTCACACCAAAGGTTCCAATAGAAGAACTGATGTTCCTTATTAATATTAAATGTCTTTAATATTTCTAGATCATATTTTTTATGTCTTTTCGAAGTATATATCATTTTTTTTACATATAGTTCTAAATTTCCAATTTAGTGTTATTTGCATTAGGAACTTTATTTTTTTGGCGGTTATGACAACTAGCGTTGTCCATTACAATTACGCTTTCCTTAGGCACATTGGGCAAAAGCCTATTTATAAGCCAATCTTCAAAAACTTTTGCTGTGGTGTCGTCATGGTACTCTAAAGATGAATGTTTAATATTTTTGGAGGACAACCGTAAACAATTTGGAACTCATCCATCCTCGGAACCAGCACGTAAAATTGTAATTAGTTTTCCCTTTTTCGCTGGGGCTTTAGTTTGGCATTTTCTTGATGTATCTATCCATCCTTTTTCTGGCGTCTAATATGAATCGAATTATATTTCATGAAAATAGATAATGGGACGATTTTCTAATCTGTATTTTTTATAGAGTTTAAGTAGTCAAACAAACTGCCGCCATCGCAATCGTCATTCCATTAATATTTGTCTTTTATTAATGGTCCGATATGCAAAATCCATTTGAGATAATATTCTCCGGAGGCTAGTTCTGCTCCAAAGAACGTTGGTTTCATCTTTCCTTAGTCGCTATTGCAATGAATGAAATGCGGGTACAGTTTGCTCTTCATACATAGCATACATTTTGCTTCGAATTAAGTCTTTGTCGCTTTCGTCAACAGATTTTCTTTTACCAAAATCACTACGGACTTTAATTGGCTTCGTCACAATATCTTTAACTGTAGACAACGGAATTTTCGTTTATGAAGACGTTTCTGCTGCGGCTGCATTTACATTAAGCCCCTTATTCAATAAATAAACATACGTATTTTTAACAATTTGCTTAGCATCGAGCGATAACTGTTTTCTTTTAGAATTAATACTACCGGCGGCACAATGATCATTATGGTGCTAAGAACGACACATTGTTAATACGTTTGGAATAACAAAAAATACGATCCAAATTATAGAACTGCACTACTGCGAACTAAATCATATGAACTGCGAACTAAACTAAGATATTTCGAAACTACTAAACCAAGTATAAAATTCTTTTTATCTTTTTACCTGTTATTTTATTAAACCCAGCCCTGTTTACATTTCTTGCAACTTTGACGGGTTTCGTTACAGCAGAAGTTATTAAGAGTTTATTACAGCTAATCGGCCAATGATATATCTTGAAATGAAGTATACTATGGTTGCAAACACGGTGTGTGCCTACACAAAAGGTTGCACTAACGTAGGTGACCGCTAGATGGGGCATAGTTTCGCATGTGCCCTGATAACTAAGTTGATGGTAAATGGACGTAAATCTACTGCCGCACGCAACCGTAACCTGCCATCAAGATGGCTATAAAAAATTTACGTGCAGGTTACTCTACATTTAGATATTTTTGTAACACACTCGTTGTAGTCGGAGCTTTTAACACAGACTTATATTTTGTTGGTGGCATGATGTTAACATTTGTTACCCCATAAGTGCTATTATCACACTATTTAGGTTAACATTATTTTTAAGAACACAAATCTAAATATAGCATACCGCCTAAAACGACGTTGACAACATTTCGAGGCGCCCATTAGGCCGGGAGCTCTGGGCTCGTGCCCTTATGAAAAAGACGGAACTGGATATAAAGTCGTAGAAATGAAGATACTTGGCATTAAGAAATATTAGAAGTACATTTTATTATTTTATTATGCCGATTTCCCATTGTTTTCCTTCCAAACAGGACATCGTGACAACGCAGCAAACCAACCACGCATTCACGGCCTCCCGCGATTGTGGTCTTTTACTCTCGATTCAACCCGTGAATAGGTAGCGTCGTTGGTCTCGTTTTAGGCCGCAACTCCACGCGCCGTCGTGTTCTTCACCTGTTTTTCTTTACCCAGAAAATCGGAAGAAGCGCGACTCGTCATTCATCTCCTTCACATCAGTTCTCGTTAGACTGACATAAATAGCTATAAAATATACTTTGCTGATACCAGTCATTCGTTTTAAGGTTGTCTTTTTTCGGTACATTTTTTCCGTTCGTTTTTAAACTATAATAATATGCCAGAGTCAGAATAAACTATGCGGAGAAAATAGAGTTTGTAAATAAGTGATAAGTTTCTGTGTGAAGTTGATCGTCAAATTTCCGGACCGAGTTTGTATTGTGGTTTATTGTTTTGTTTCGAGCACGGAAACGGAAATATGCATCACAGAACTGGGAAGAATTGCAGGCACGGGACATTTGGCTGTTGAAGGTCAGTTTTCCCCTTTTTCATAGCTAATCTAAAAGAATTATTTTTTCTATGTATCCGCCAACGATTGCATAAGTTGTTATGTTTTATTTAAAACACCGCCTGTTGCTAGTTTTACGAAATAAACGCCTACGCCGACAATAAACAAAATCTCAAATAAAAAAACTAGTTTTTTATTAACATTCTTATACATCTTTTGTAAAGATGATGACAATTTTTTTAATAGAGATTTGTACAGTTTTTGCGATACCCGAATTTGATCGTTAAAAAAAACTTTAAATGAAGTTGTCTAGGAAATGTTTGATTTATTAGAAAACACACATCCTTGAGAATACTTGAATTAATCTTGTGCAGGCTACCGGAATAGGGTCCATCACCAACGTCGCATATGTCAGAACAATATTTAGCAAAGAAATAATTTGGAAAACGCATTCATTATTTTCTTCCGGTTCGACTTAAGATGCACAATACTGAAGTTAACCATACATCTACTCATAGAAAGGTTATCATAAATATATGCGCAGTTGAGTTGCGCAATAATGCTAGGAAAATTATAGAAATTTAATCGAATACTACTCCAACTTATTGGGTTGTTCCATAAGTTGCCGGCGCTTTTTTATTAACAAGTTTTATTAAAAAAGCTACAATTATAACAACAAATTAATCAACGATGTATTATCCGTTATTGTTCCCTACCTGCCACCCTATTGCTGCCACCCTACATGCAGCAGATTGACCAGAGGAGCTCGAGTGTCATCCTGATCGAAGTTGAAATTTTTAAACTAGGTAAATTAATCTCGAGCAGTTCGATCGGCTATAGCATCCTCTCCATATGTGGTATATATGTGTACAAATGTCTCGAACTACCTCTGTGGCTTTGATGATCACGACGAAAGACGAAAATAAGCAAGTGTTTTTTGGAATTTTCTTTTCAAAAGCCTGAAAGTTAATTAAAATTAAGTTTTTCAGAAAAATAATGCCAATAGTTTTGTAGAGTAAGAAAGGAGCTTTCGAATGCATGCACACCATGTTTTAAGCATGCACACTTTGTTCTCTAAATAAAGTAAAAATTGAGAGAAAACCAAAGAAATATAAAAACGGCGGGAACTTTTGGAACAACCTATTATTAGCAAAAGTACGAATAAAAATAGTCCTAAGAGAAAATATCTAAATTTATTGTCCGTCCAATGAGTCTGGATCACTTGTAAATGAAATAAACCTTTTTGTAGCCGTAGTGTTTCTCTGGCATATTATATATGTTTTAATAAGACTTCCTTTTAAGAAGGAAACATATGTTTTTTGTATATCCAATTCATTTTTAAAAAGTTAAAGTGAATGATAAAGTTTATATCAAGGATACCTTTTACCATCTCCACCTTAGTCATATAATAAAGAAATAATTATTGAAATCTCCTACATTCAAAATTCTTAATAATACCAGAAGAGACTAAGCAAATATATTATCTAACTAACATGTGCATATGTATAAAACTATTTAGGTGTATACGAAGATTTTTGAAATTATGTTCAATATACAGGGTGTAAGGGAAAGTGTTTTCGTAAATTTAACCAACGACTCTTATAAGAATGTGAGCGACAGCGAGATATCGGTTTTGAAGCAGAAGAACACATTTTACATCTTATTGAAGAGGATTCTATCAGAAGTACTAAGTGTTGTACATAGAACACCAAAAGAGCAATTACTCTACTCTTATCATGTTCAAAGGGTACAAGCACTTTTACTCGCTGATTTTTCACATAGGCAAAAATATTGTGAAGCTTCTTTCACGAGGAATGGGATGGTGGACATTTTGAACAGTATTAATGAAACAATTAATCATGTCTTCTCAATATGATGCGAATCGTTTAAATCATGTTATGATGTGAAAAATTAGTGCTAGTAATTCAACTTATACATTAAACGACAATAATGTGTTGGTTTTTCTTTTTATTTTGTAACAAAAAATCAAATTTATCCTGAAACGTATGGAACGAATGGCTATAAAATATTACATTTTCAGATATATTTTCAAATAATATCTTAAGCGGCCAATGAAATTGTTGAAGATTGTTAAGAAAATCTCCAGAAATTTCCAGTTACGTAAGTTATGACCTGTTTTCTGCGGAATTGATTGCATTTTGGACACATTTTTAAGGATTTTTTTTGTTCAAAATAATGTAAAGTATATTTGATTAAATTTCCGAAAATACTTTTCCTTGCACCCTATATTGTGACACCTCATGGTAGACAGACGTACGATTGAGAAAAATAAAATATTCTCACGTAATATCGGTGTATTCTTGTAACCTGACAGTTCACATCATTTTGAATATCTCCAAAAATCTGTCTTATTATTTACTAATTCGCTGTTCGCATGTAAAAGTCGTACCAGAAGGTTTTTCTTCATATTACTGAATAGTTACTAAATAGCCAGCCATCGCATGTTGCGATTTGGTGAATAAAGACATTTTTATCTAAAGAAACAACCATTGTGTGTCTCCTGAGATAAAATATTATCGTAAGGTAAGATTACATCTCACATATTCACTCCTCATCTGCTAAAGGACAGTGCCAACACAATAAGTTTCACTATGTGTAGTTTTTCTTCCTGATTTTATAGGTATCTCTGTCACATCATAATCAATCAATTTAATGGAAAAAGCGATTAATTGAATCTCTACTTAAGCAGTAGCACTATCTTTGAATGAATATACGCATTATGTAATGACACATAAGTTTCAGTTCCTTTGTTATTCATAATGACATAAAACCTGAGAATACTATTCATCCCTCTTTACAACTTTTACAACTTTGATAAAACTGGTATTTTACCACCTTAGCCCAGAAGTACCTGGGCTATAGTGTTAGCATCAAAAAGTAATAAAGTACAGTTTGCTACAATGGGTTGAACAGTTATCCATCTAAAAATGCGGCTACTCACTACGCGATACTTGCTAATTACTTGGCATTACATCGCAAAGTACTCGGCAAGTATCAAGATTCACAAATATTCGGCGAATTAATTATACTTACCATCGTTTGTGAGAAGTGCAAGTAAGGCGTCCTAAGTCAAAGGCTGCGAGCCGATTGTTTCGATATTTGGATGAGTGCGTTACGATAATAAAAACAAATATTTATCATTGAAAATGGTTATATTGACTTTCAATAAAAGTTAGGTTTATGAAGAAACTCGTCTAACATGGGTACCACTGGAAGAAAGGAGCACCACTAGTTGTGATGCTAGTATCCCTCACTGGTGTGTGACTCGTGGATATAGGGTACGTATTAGCTGGTTGTAGCCACAAGGCATAAACCTTTAAAGCTAGAACTTATTTGGTACCTTTTAATTGTCGGGCGAGAAAACTTTATTGAATAATACCCTAATAGTAACTTTTATCTATATTTGAGTAAAAGTGTCGCAGAAACTTTAGACATGATTCAAACTGTTTAAGATAGTGAATCAGCGTTCCCTCAAAAAACAAGACAAGACAAGACGATCTACGCCCTTCTGTCGTAGACAAAATACGACAGTTCGAATTAAAGAATATATCTAAAAATGGATGATTGTAATGTCATAGGGGATAAAACAACAAAGTATGCGATTGCTTGACTACAAAAAACCTATTACAGTAGTCGAATATTTCCCATATTCATCCGATTAAAACACTAAGCACCTTCCACAAAATTGGAACTGGTTCAAAAAAATTTCGGAAACGCACAGGTTCCGACTGCGGCTTTCGAAGTGATTCTTAAAAATGAATAAAAACAAATGCAATAGAAAATTTATAGTGACCACTTTCAACATTATACACTAGGGGTTTATTTTCAACAAAAAATAGTGTAACTATAAATAAATAGCTCCTAATTTCATTTAACATCAGTCACATTTTCCCCGAGATGGTCTGTATTGTATGTACAGTGTACAGCTTTTATTTCAAAAGTAGCCCCCTCATTATTTCTTTTAGCAATGAAAATTAGCTCTAGACAAAAAAACACGTCAATGTAGATATCGAGGGGAAAGTTTAAAATCAATGCCCGTTATATTTTGTTTCACCTCCTTATGTTCAGCCACCTGTACCTAAAAATTTTAAATGGCAACTCTATCTTGTAATATACCATTAGACTTGAAAGTCCTGAAAAGACTTGAAACTCCTGATTAAACTGCGTTTACAAAACTAAAATCTGCTGGTTCGTTCTCGTAACAGAGGGAAAAATAAGAGTATATTACCGTCGATGGCTGTAAATAACATTTTACATGCGATTGAAACATTTTGAACAAAAACACAAAAATAAATTAATGAAATAAATGTACTTTTAAAAACACGATTTAATAATTTACTTTTATTAAGTGCTCAAAATGTCCCCCATTGTTAGCTAAACAATAATATAATCTATACTCGAATTATTTTCGAACGTTTTGAAAGATATCTTTATTAATTGCGTGTATACGTAGTTCAATTTCTTAGGTCCCAAATATCCTCCAGCGGAGTTTTGTAAACAACTGTCTTTAAATAACCCCAAAGAAAGAAATCCAGTGACGTTATATCTGGAGATCTTGCCGGCCATTCCACAGCGCCTCTTCTGTCTATCCATTTGTCAGGAAACCTTTGATTCAGTTATTATCGAACATGTAATGTGTAGTGTGATGGTCCGTCCGTCATGTTGAAAGTAAATTTTTTCATCCAACAGTGGGTATTCTTCTCCATTCGATTTTCTAAGGAGTGTGTTATAAGTGGATCGATTTAATTTTCTAATAAGTTTAAGTACAATTCACCGGTTAAATTTTCTTCAATAAAAATCGAACCTATAATTTAATTTTCTAGAATTCCAGCCCAAACGTTAATCTTTTAGGAAAACTGCTTATGACCTTCTCGAAACATATGTGCATTGTTATTATCCTGGTATCTACAGTTATGTTTATTTACAAAGCCATTAAGAAAAAATGTTACTTTATCACTGAAACAAATATTCAATATTAAATTCAGATCATTTTGGATTCTTCCAGTCATTATTTCACAAAAGTGAATCATACGGTCATAATCATCTTCGCTGAGCTGATGAAGAATACTAAATTTATAAGGAAACAATTTGTTTTGTTTTAGAATTTTGGTTGGATCAACAGCGAAATAGCTTAAAATTTCAATCTGTGTGGGTTCATTAAGAACACTCGGCTGTTTATTCACTTTGTTACAAACGGACCTAATCTCTTATTTTTCAACAAGTTTCATTACGTATTGATGTCTTATATTTTTGTCTGGATGCCTTTTATTAAAAAGTCGGGGTTTTTTTATGACCACGCCTTTCTTCAGCATCATAAAAAAAGTAATTTCAGTTTTCTCTTGTAAAGTCTACATCGTTAAAGTATGTCACTGTTAATGCAATTGACACCACTTAACAAACAGTTAAAAATTGGCTCATCTGAAAAAAATATTTTTAATTTTAGCTGCAATGAGCATAAAGTGTGCATTAAACACAAATGAGCGACGAGTTAAAATAATAAATATCTTATCTTACTTTTTATATTACGAAAAGAAAAATGGCGCGCGTAAGAAAAATAATACAAACATTGTAAACACAATTTTGCGATTCCACTAAATACTTTTGAAATTTTATTTTTATCTCTATTAGGAGAACGAATCAACCAATTTCAGTTTTGTAAATGCCATTTAATTAGGATTTTCAAGACCTTTAAAATAATATGTTACAAAATAGGGGTTGCCATTTTAAATTTTTAGGTACAGCTAACTGGAGGTAAGGAGGTGAAACAGAATATAACGGACATTGGTTTTCAACTTCCCCCTCGATATCTAAACTGATCTGTTTCTTGTCTAGAGCTAATTTCCATTGCTAAAAGAAATAACGAGGGTGGTTACTTTTGAAATGAAAGCACTGTATAATGTTTATCACTGTATGTCTACTGTAGATGTGTATTGGTGGCATGGAAATTATATCATCATTTACTGAAATAATCTTTTGTTGTTAATTTTCTTGCATTGCCCATTTTAAGCAAATGTTTACGTCAATCATTCCGTGCGTTGAGCAAGATGTCCATATCTAGTTTTACAATCGTCTGTATTATGTGCAATATAGAACTCCCTAGTTGTTGCTAGCGTAATTAATGATTTCTAATATTATATCATTACAGATATACAAATGTCACTGAATGTACAACAAATATCTAATTATTTAAATGAATTTGCGAGATTATTGAAATAAAGGGGAAAATAATTTCATTAAATCATTATTATTTAAGCAATTAAACTGTAATTTATATGGAAATATACTTTTGTTCTTAAAGTTAAATTCTGATATATTTTTCTGTCACTAGTAAGAATAAATTACATTAATTAGCTAATATTAAAGCAAAAACTTCGAATACATTTTAATTATACTTTTTACTACTGTATATGGTAAACTCATATTAGTATATTTTCAACATGTATTTATCTTGAACTGAACTGATTACTATTTAGTTTACGATTATTTAAACTCGTAGAGATTTGCCACTAAATATCAAACAATTTTTTAATTTCGCGATGCGCGTTTCTCTAACCATGTTACCATTGATTCTAGTTTTCACACCGGAGGTTCCAATGGAAGAATTAATTTGTTATTTATTTTATTAAGATGTTTGGAAAGCAATTGAGTTTTCCTTTTCGTGGAGAATGTAGTGCAAATTACGTAGTCTGTTGAATTTTTTTAAATCCCATATATAATTTGTTTAATATAAAAAAAGTAACTATTTAAATAAAAATGTATAGTCGAACAAATTATATGTTATTCTGTACTGCACGACAACATTTTTTTTATAAAATACTATTCAGTTTAGAAGTTAAAAGCATAATAAATTAGCTGTCAAAAATATCCTTCTTTTTGAATGACCCAATATTAAATATGGCAAAAGGAGTCAACGCCTCCTTTTTTTATAATTCCATAAGCAGAATTTCGTTTTGCTAATCGTCATATGGTATGTCCACACTTCTTCAACTTTTCCATTCAACGAGTATTTTAAAGTACCCTTCAACTTGTTACTTTGCATACGTTAGCGCATGCATTCTAGGGTAAGAGTCCCTGTCCTCCTTCCTGTCCACATGTTTGCGTCAGTTTCATTCGATAATTCTAGCGAGTTCTGTAAAGACGATTTTTTTAGAAACGTTAAAACCATTTTATTTTGTAAGTAGGGCAGAGAGGGGCTAGTTGTGCAACTTTTCGCTTGATCTCCCATAACTTTAAGAATATGCATCGGATTTAATTGATTCTTACTCTGTTAGGTTCGTAATTTACTCTTCTCTAAAACGTCTAGCGGTGTAAAAACGATCCGAGTACAAGTTTAAAAGTTATTGTCGGAAATGCGAGAGCGCCCGAAGTTGTTCAACGTGCCCCACTAGTGGGGCTAGTTGAGCATGGGTATGGGGCTAGTTGAGCAATGGCTAAAATGGACTTGATGACTGTATAGAATGATCTGAATACAAAATAATTGTAATCAATAAGCAAATATGTATTTATTATGATTATTACATACTCATATTGTTATTATATTGCTAGAAAAATCAAATTTAAATCAAACAAAATGAAATCTTTCCAATCTTTGGATTATTAGTACACTTTTTATATTTATAATTATATATTTAAGAATAATTATAAGACAAATAAATATTTAATTAAAGTAGTAACTAATTATGAGATTAAAAATATTGATAAATGATAAATAATCCCAAATTATTAATAATTTTTCGTCGATCGGAGTCGGTGCACTAGCTCTGCGTCTCTTCCTGCGTCATGACATTTCACGGGCGTTCTTGCATGCCTCTCGTTTACCAACGCATGCGGTTAACTTTTCAACAGATGCATGCGTCTTGATGCCTAAAACTAAAACAAGTGTGGACATACGAGGGTTACTATTAATGTATCCGGAATTGGCAACAATGTTGTTGCCAGGCACCATCTGACATATACGTTGTAAAATTTGACACTGTTGACTATATACGTGCTCAGAACGTTTTCGCCTACGGACGCTGTTTGTGTTGTTTAGTGAGTTGAAATTTCATCTCAATCAAAAAATAGAATTAACTCGTGAGAATTTCTGTGCGATGATTTACTACGACTTTCGATGTGGATTATCTCAACAACAGTGCACCGATCAACTCACTTCGGCTTTTGGCGATGAAGTAATATCTAAAACCTCTGTATATCATTGGTTTAGTGAATTCAATTATATTCGCCGTTTGCTCACATCTACACAAGTGATGAATCTTGGATCTATATGTTTGAGCCCGAAAGTAAACAGATATATATATATATATATATATATATATATATATATATATATATATATATATATATATATATATATATATATATATATATCAATTCAAAAACTTCGGGTGGCACAGATGGGAATGGAAAGATGTATGCTTGGCATTACAAGACGAGACAGAAAGTCCTGCGCATGGATCAGGGAACAAACAAAAGTCTGTGACATCATTGGAAGAGTAAAACAGTTGAAATGGAGATGGGCAGGCCATATAGCGAGGCGATGGGACGACAGATGGACCAAGGCAATCCTGGAGTGGATACCGCTTGATCGCAAACGTCCGCGAAGAAGACCGAAAGCACGATGGACTGATGACATCGTTAAGTATATTGGACCCGAGTGGCAGAGGAAAGCCCAGGACCGTGAAGGTTGGAAGCATGCTGAAGAGGCCTTCATCCTGCAGTGGATCGATACGGGCTGATGATGATGATGATGATATATATATATATATATATATATATATATATATATATATATATATATATATATATATATATATATATATATATATAGAGAGAGAGAGAGAGAGAGAGAGAGAGAGAGAGAGAGAGAGAGAGAGAGAGAGAGACGGCGTTGGCGGTAAGTAGTCGTCGAAATAAATCAATACATCATGTAATAAATACATTTGCAATACTTTTGGGCATCTTGTAAACATAAGCCCATAGCACCAGTAGCCGATTTGTGTTTACATTATAAAGTTATTCGCGATTAAAAATGTCAGTTTACGAGCCAAATTCTCGTCATTTGCATGAGGTGTTCATATATTTCTTTAATATGAAGAAATCTGCGGCTGGGAGTCGCCGAATGCTCTCAGACACTTATGGTGAGGTTTGGTTCTTTCACTATGAGTGAAAGAACGTGTCGTGAGTGGTTTCAACGCTTCAAGAGTGGTGATTTTCATGTCGAAGACCGATATAGCGGTGGAAGAGCGAAAGTTTTTGAAGATGAAGAATTAGAGGCATTGCTTAATGAAGACTCGTGTCAAAGTCAAGAAGGGTTGGCAAGATCATTGGGACTGTCTCAACAAGCAATTTCAAAATGCCTCAAAGGCCTGGAAATGACCCAGAAGCAAGGATATTGGGTGCCATACGAGTTGAAAATGAGAGATTTTGAACGCCGTTTGTTTGATTGTGAACAGTTGCTTGAAAGGCAAAAATGGAAGCGATTTCTGCATCGTGCATTGTGACTGGGAACCAAAAATGGACACTTCCGGTCTTATGAAGAAGTCAAAAATTGGATCGATTCGTGGATCGCTTCAAAAGATAACCACTTTTTTCAACGCGGGATTCGAATGCTGCCTCAAAGATGGAGAATACTTTGAATCATAAATACATAACCAGTTTTTTACAATAAAGCCTTGAATTAAAAAAAAACGGCGGGAGCAAAGTTGCATACCTTTTACTTATTAAATTCTTTTTTGCAAAGAACAAATATTGAAGTTTCTTCAAAATAAAATTAAGAGAAACGAAACGCAATTAGTTTAAGTAATTTAGTCCGTTATGTAATTACTATTATTATTTACAACTTTTATCTAATGTTTTTAATTAGCATATTCTTGCCAAAAATATCAACTTTGTTGTTTTTCACTTTTTCTTCCGTTTTAAATTAAAGATTTCCTGTCTAAACAATTTTAGAGACAGCGGAATAGATGGTAGCCTTAGGATGCGATGTCCGATGATTGAAGTACTTGAGGTGGAACATCCGAACTGAAGCTCAATAATTTGTACCGGGTCTTGATTGACCATGTTTTTTTAGTGTGTCCTTAACTTAACTTCCGATAAGGGTCGCTGTCAAACGAACTGTGAGTTTGCGTGCCTCTAGTATTAAAATTATTCTGTATAGTTAGGTAAAGAGTCATCGAACGTTTAACGTCAGAGTAACGCTTGCAAATTGTCGACATATCAACGTCGACGTATCATCAAAACTAATGTTCTCTGCTCCAAACTTATAGAGCACTTCGTGAATTTGAACTTGGTGATTTCTAAATTTTCGAAAAAAAATCGAAATTTCGAACATGTTTCACGCTGCTCGATATTAAAATAAGGCAAGACAAAAAACAAAACTCAAAACTGTACTTTCCGCATAACATATCGCCGCTATAGCTGGCAGTGTTGATCAAGATCGATCAGATGAAATTTGGCTTTGTTATTCGGCTACGTCTTTAAAATGGTATTGATATGGAGGGGATGTGGTTTCAATAGGACGGATCGATCGATTTTTTGAGGAAACAATTCGGGAAGAAAATTATTTCGAGGAAAGGACCTGCTAATTGGCCACCAAGGTCATGTGATTTAACGCCTTTAGGCTCTTTTCTTTGGGTCTATGTTAAATCTTTGGTATATGCCAATAAACCAGCAATTATTGACGCATTGGAAGCCAACATAACTTGGACAATTGCGGACATAGGAGTCCAATTACCTGAATAAGTGGTTAGAAACTGGATTAACAGAATGCGCTATGTCAGATATATCCGCGACAAACATTTGTCCGTAATTGTTTTCAAACGTTAATGCCAGTGAATATTATTTCACATAAAATAAATAGTTTCAAGGCATCTAAATGGTTGTTGTTTTATTTGAATTTAAAGTTCAGACGTACTAAAAAAACCCCTATACAATAATGGAAAATATTCCTGATCTAAGAATTTGTAAGGAACTAATAGAGTTTTTCTTATCAATGTCACTAAAATAATGTGTTCATGGTATGTATAACATTATTTCATTTACTACCAATAAATTTTTAATAATATCAAAAGCAGAGTTTTTCTCTTAATTTTTTTTATTAAAAAAAAAAACTTTCTGCAGATGATTTTTGTTGTCAAGCAAATAGAATCAATTGTCGTCTCATATGTAGTCATCGTCCGTTGGTTGTTTTACGAAATAAACACCTACGCCGCCATTAAACAATATCTTGAATAAAAGATCAACAAAAAAACTAGTTTCGCATTAACATTTTTAGCATGTGTTTTTCGAATTTTAGTCATATCTGGATACAAAGAAAATTTTTCTCTAGGAATTTTTCTCAAATAAAAAATCTCTCATTTGGAAATGGAAAGTAATAAAGTATGAAAACATTATATATTCGCTATATTTTTAAAACATTTATTAGCATCTGTGATTTTAAAATTATATTTTCTTAGTTTTTATAATAAGGAAATTCATTAAATTGTTGAAAACTACCAAGATATACACAGATTTGTCCGTTACTTTGTGATAGTTCATTTTTAAATCGAATAAAACAAATTTTTTACTTTGTTATCTATCACTTTTATAAAAGTGATAGATAATAAAGTAGAAAAAATTGTTTTATTCGGAGCTTTTTAAATTTTAAGAAAACTGCTAGTGCCATCGATTGAAACAATATATTATCTGTATATCTCCTTTATGAAACGAAACTGCCATCATTAGAATTGATCAACGAATTGTCAGGTTATAGCGCTTAAAGTGACAGTACCTTTTGTCACCTCCTCACAAAACAGTATGGAACAAAAAGCTAATATAAAATTTTGTTTCAAGCTCGGTAAAACTTTTACAGAAACATTTGAACTGATGAAAAAAATTGTGGTGATGTGCTTATCCTGTACACGTGTCTCCGAATAGTATAAGCGATTCTAAAAAAAGCGAAAATCGCCGAGGAATTAAACATGACCAAAGACATGATTCACGGAATTTTTACAAAGGATTTAAACAAATCGAAAGTTTATGCTCGATTTATCGAAAGTCTGTGTCACTGTTCATGAATTTTTGGTGAAAAAACAAGTCTGTGTGCTCCTTAAACATCCTCCGTATTCGCCTGATCTATCTTCCTGTAACTATTTCCTGTTCTCGAAGTTTTATGACAATATTACACGTCCGTGACCCTTATTGAGACGATTCCGAAAAACGACATATTTTTTGCAAAATAACTAATTATTTTTTTTATTTAAAAAGTTCCATTATTTTTCCAACATACTGTGTATTAATACAGTGCAATTAATGAAGGTTCAGATTTATTCAATTTAAATAAAATATTGCTATTCAGTTCAGAATAGATTAAAAAATAGCATTTACTTTTATATTTTTTCTTGTATTTTCATGATGATGTACCGAAATTTGCAAAGCTGATTGGACGGAACCACGAGTGCATAGATATAGGACCGCTGAGGTTACATTTTCTCCATTTATTACAGTTTTCGTAATTAGGTTTGTAATTGAGAGCCCAGCTAAAGCCGGGCCATATGACGCTTGTTTAACGAAATAAACACCCACATTGCCACATCGATATTACACCAAACTTAAAATATCAACTAAAAACTAGTTTTATATATGACATTATTTAGCATGTTGTTAACAAGGCGAATAAAATGTTCATAAATTATTTTTTTATTCCACCTCAGGTATCCGGTCCATCTATAAGTTCATTCATATTTATAGATAAAAAGGCACAAATATTAAATTTGTAAAATTGAAATTAATTTTAATCCATAATGTAATATACCCATTATTTAAAATGATATTTTAATTTTGATATTGGACTAAGTTTATTCAGTAATGATATTTTCTACATGTCTAAAATGTTTATGTGTTTATATGTTATATTTATTTTTATATTAAATATTTTTTAAATTCTAGAATAAATTATCAGTTAGACGTAAATTTGGTGAATACGGTATGTCATATATATAACGGGTAAAGGTAGTATCACGCTATCATTTTAAGTATTTATAACTTAAAAGAAACAAGACAAAATATTCTTTTCTATAATATGCTTATTTTGTCGTAAATTTTGTGTTAGTTAATTTTTGAAAATTATGCCAATCAAATGTGGGCCATTAGAACCAATAGAACTTTCTGCCCTTTATAACACTTTGCCATAACTTTTGACAACATAGCTGGTTTTAATGCGGCAAATTTAGCACGGATGTTGTCTTTTATTATTACAGTATTACAGTATTCAATTATTGACTGTAGGTAATTGAACAATTTGAATACTTCTAAAAATTCGGCGTGTTGAAATTGCCAATCGTGCACAACGTCGTAGATTCGACGGTTTCGAATGCTCTTCTACACGTTTAATATTTTCAACGCTTTGCACTGAATTTTGACTTCTGATGCGCGGCCTATCCCCAACTGTTCTGAGTTCTTGACATTGCTTGAATAATCGATAAATTGGCGTTTTTTGAGGCTGCGAGCCATTATAATATGTTCACAGAAATTCACGTTGAGTTAATATAAATTACAATTTTACTTTGTTCGTTTAGCAGGTATTTAATCATAATAAAATTTGCATGTCTTCACTACACAACTACCCAAACCAAACTGTCATAAATTTCACGAAAATAAAATGGCGCCAAAATAAAATGGTAGCGTGATATTTACCTCACCCGATATTTGTCTTAGTTTCTGTAATACAACTGCCCATAATACATTGGAACAATACTTGATATTTTTTGAACTGGAAAATTGAATGGAAAAACATGGGAAATGGGCTATTAAATTAACAATACTATAGTAAAAAAGTAAAGTTTTGGGGTTAGAGGCGCATCAGCAACTGAGAAGGCTATTTAGCAACTGGACCTACAGCTTAACGTGGGTTCCGAACCACGGTCATCAGCTACCGAAAACCCCGGTCAGCACCCCCCTCAGGCTAACAACCCTTGATTTTGTGCTTAACCGAAAGTATTCTCTATAATAGATATATTTTTTAATATATGCTAGCAAATGATACATATCTTTCTATCGCAACATGATTAAATTCATATCAACTTCAATGCTATTTTGTTGCGCGCACGTTGATTAACAATTAAAGTTCATTTTGCTGCCACTAGGGAGTACTGAACCGAAGTACTGAAAATTATCCTATTAATAATAAGTTATTTATTAACTAACAATCAGTATACTGCACTTTTAGGGTTATTTAGCAACCGGACTTACATCTTACCGTGAGCTCCGAACTACAGTAATAAGTAACCGGCTAAACCCAGGTCAGCAATTCCTACGGGTAATTAATCCTTTATTTTCATTTTATTCTCATTCATTATTCATTCATTCTTTTAGTTTCTTAAAAAGCCAACAAATGACAAATGATTAAACTAGACGATCTCTTAAGCCGCGTCCTGACTTGAGCACGAACGCGAATGAGGCAAGCCAAGCCTGCACCGAATGCCTCGGATCGGGAAACATATCTGCCACGATACAATTTTTGATTTTCTCACCGAGCAACGATACAATTTGCGCCTCGACGCGATCCATAACAGTTGGATGTTTGGCACGCCTCATGTAGCACCGGCTTGTTTCATGCGTGTTCGTTCGCGTTCATTCGAGTATGTTGATATAATTGAAAAGACCATCTAAGTCTATGTTTTTTACGTTTTTTATTTTTGAATAAGTTATAAATGTATTTAAAATTGATACAAACCACTGATAATTGTTTATTCGACATTTTCTCGACGAGAAAATTAAAAATTGTATCGTTACAGATATTTTTCTCGATCCGAGGCATTCGGTGCGGGCTCGGCTTGCCTCACTCGCGTTCGTGTTCAAGTGAGGATGGGGCTTTACAAATACAAACATCCATGCCGTAAGAGGGAGAAGAACCCGCACTGTTATGGGGTGGCCGTACTAGTACCATAGGTCCAACGGTTCGCGCTCCACCGGCGGGACGAAGTTTGAAATTGTAGAGTTATGAGATACACTTTCTCTTGATATTGAAAATATTCTTTAGTTTTTTAGCTTTAGTTTAGCAAAATTAATATTAACGATAATTATTGAAAACGGAAGTTTACAGGATGTAAGGGAAAGAACTTTCGTAAGTTTAACCAACGATTATTTACGTCAGTTTAAAGAAAAAATTCTTTAAAAGAAGGGTCAAAAACCCTTGTGTTCTCGAGAAATCCAAAATACAAAATTATTAGATCACCAATCGAAAAGCTATGATAAGAACTGAAGCAAATATGTGTAAAAGCATATTTGGCAGATATTAATTGGTTCTTAATTAAAGAATAAACTACAAATAAACTAATGAACATTGTTAAAACATTTTTTTTTAATTATGAATCACGTCATACATCAGCCAATATTATTCGCAACGCCTCAAATAAAGTTATTTGAACATTGCGACAAACATTACTTCAGTGTAGATCAGTGGGAGCATTTAAGTTCGATTTAAAACCAAAAAATAGATTCTGTGTTCGAATATCACGATATGCTTCGTATTTATTGAGAATTCTAAAATTCCGAAAGGGATAGGCGTATTTAGTGAAGATCGACTTCAGCTCGCCAATTAATTGTCCAAATTGTTCAAAAACTTTTGAATACGGGAGATGTGGCTCCAAAATTTCAAGATTGTTAGCGGCAACGAGAAATCGGTTCTGAAGTCGAAGAGCAAATTATGCATCTTGTTGAAAAGAATTCACCAGAAGTAGTCGAAGTGTTGCTCGACAAGTTGGAGTTTTCCATTGAATTATACATTGAACACTAAAAGGAATTCAAAATGTTTGTCCAATATTTTATCAAACCTTCTTTCATCCGGAATGTGATGGTGAACTCCGAATAGTTAATTTAATAAAACAATTAATCATGTGTTTCTTAAGTTTTACTAATGTATCGTATATTTAAAAAAACATGTGCTAGTAATTTCATCTTTGACATTAAACGACAATAATGTGTAAGTTTTCCTTCCTTTTTTTGTAACAAAATAAATCAAATTTATATATGAAACGTATGGAATAAATGGCTATAAAATATTACATTTACTTTTCAAATAATACCTTAAGAGGCCAGTGCAACAAAAATTTAAATTGAATTGAAAAAAGATTACATATATCTGTCCGATTTCAGAATAGCTCTTTCTTTACAGAAACATAATTTACATATAGTGTTTAAAACCCCCCACTCAGCCAGTAAATTAATTTTTAATGGCAAATATGGAACACCACAAAATAAAAAATCGGGAGTTTGTGTTCAGTTGCAACGAGTGCAGATGCTGCTATGTGGAAAAGACAGTTTGAAATTTTCTGACCAGATTCAAGAAACATCAATCTACCCATCTACTAAAGAAATAAAGCCTAATTTTGCGGTCGGTCGCGGTGGTCTGGTGGGTTAGTCATCTGCCTGGCAATCCAAAGGTAGCTGGTTCGATTCCAGCACTCGGATGGGTGTTTTTCTTTAATTCTTCTATCCGTCTTACTTCCTACCCTATATATATATATATATATATATATATATATATATATATATATATATATATATATATATATATATATATATATATATATATATCATATACACACACACGCTCACATATATCCACACCTAAATGCCTGTGATTGTTTCTAGGCAAGAGCGTAAAATCCGACAACGAATTACCCCTCAGTCTGTTGCGGCAGTTAAATGCTGGGTAAGGCCTGATGCCTTCTTAGAAGTGTTCTCTACGTTGGTCACTCGCCAGACGGTAGACTTCCTAATATACTTAAGGGTAGGCACATAACCAAAGGGTTGATATCCTGAGGGGGGTGCTGGCCTGGGTTTGTCGGTAGCTGATGATCATGGTCCGGAACCCACGTTAAGCTCTATGTACTGCCGCTAAATAGCCTTAGATGATGATGCGCTTCTAACCGTAAATCCTTTCCTTTTTTCCTTTCCTAATTTTGCGAACCATTTCACAGATAACGGACACATATTTCGCAAAATCCTAAATTAAAATATTTTAAATTCAGCCACAAAAAGCAAAAAACTAAATATTTTAGAAGCAATAGAAATTTACAAATATGTATAATAAAAACCCGTCTAGACAGTTCTAGATCAGATAGATATTCGAAATTCAATATTTAAAATACTATTAATATATATATATATATATATATATATATATATATATATATATATATATATATATATATATATATATATATATATCAAAGTTGTGTTTGATAATGAAAAATTGTTTAAGAAACTATAGTCACAAAGTTTAAAAATAAATAAAAATAAGTGATAAATAACAAAGTAAAAAAAATATTTTATTCAATTAAAAATGAACTATCACAAAGAAATGGACGAATCAATCAATTATTTAAAAACTAAATTATTTTGATCGAAATAACAATTGTCTACGTTGCCAATTGTTAAGAAAATTTCTGACTTGTTCTGAAAACTTCTGACCTGTTTTCTGCGGAAACGGTTAACACTTTTGTTCAAAAAAAAATTAAAAAATCGTTGATTAAATTTACGAAAGTACTCTCCTTTTTCATCCCATATATTATAAATTAATTAAAACAATAGCTTTACTGAAAAAACTAATGCTAGTTTTACTACTTGTTAAATTCAGAAAGATCACATATTTTATTAATTTAACGAAAAGTGACGAAGCGAATATCAGCAGTAGAACGAATAAGAACAAAATATTTAACATAATATCTATGAAATAAAAATTACTTAAACGTATCTAAATAGTCCTTATTTGATAATATTGAGGAGGTGACACTAAATCATGCTGTATTAACAAAACCACTGCCGCATTATATTAAACAGATTGGGCAACGATTGCGGGTAGATGACTCGATACTAGACGCCGTAAAACTGTAACTGATTAAACTTTTTGATAAGTACATAAGGCGTGAACATGGAATCGTTGAAATTTGACACCTGTATATTTAAAGCTAATTTATTTTCAATTAAAATTAAATATTATCGTTTTAATATAACAAACGTACTTCTTAAGGCTTGCATTTATTATCACAGGTAAGATATTGCACCATCAAACATACAATGCTATTTTTATCGTCTGATTTGATGATGGCTCTTAAACACATTTTGTCAGAATTTTAAATAATTAATTGAAGGAATAAAACATCGTGTCTGGGATATATTTTATTATTATTATTATTACTATTATTAAAACTCACACATACAATTAAATAAGTGTTTCGGTCCATAATGTCGATTTTACTAAGAGATGGCGTTACTAATACATTTGTTGGTATAGACTAATGTCGTCTAAGGCGTTTTGGATGGTAAACATAGGTAATCAAAAGCCAGTTCGATATATAACATGGTTTTTCATAGCTTTGAATATGTCGACATTTTGTGGGGAACTTTAACAACCTTTTTTCATTTGAAGAAAACGGCTGCTGAAAGCTATCGATTGTTGGTTGAAGCTTATGGTGAACATGCTCTAATCGAAAAACTTACGTACGATAAATTTGCCGCTTTAAAAGGGGTGATTTTGATATAAAAGGCAACAAGCGTCCCTGGACACCGAAAAAAATTGAATATGCAATTTTGCAAGCATTATTGGATGAAGACTCAACACATACGTTGAAACAATTGGCAAAAGCATTTAATGTTGCCTAATTCACCATTTTCGAACCTCTGCATGCATTGGAAAAGATCCAGAAGGAAGAAAAATGGGTTCCATATGAATTGAAGGAAAGAGACATTGAAAGATGAAAAACCACACAAATTTTACTTGCCCGACAAAAATGGATCTATTTTCACAATCGAAAGCACAAAAAAATCATTGTAGACCCAGACCACCCTTCAACATCACAAACAGTGCTCAATATACATGGAAAGAAGGTTTTATTATGTATTTAGTGGGTAGTAGTTTCGCAAAATTTGAGTGTTTATTTCCATAACAACATAAATTACCTTAATCAAAGTAATAATAAATTGTAGTAAAGTTAATAATCAAAGAACTTTCTGCAGCCGTTTTCTTCAAATGAAAGAAGGTTATTAAACTTCCCCGCAACATGTATCTTTCTGGTACATAATTTCACATGTTCAAAGTTAGGTATATGTTTCAAGGAAACGTTTTGTTCAAAATGATGTAAAGAATCATTAAACTTGAAGAGATTTACACCTCAACACCAAATTACTTTTTTAAAATTCTGCTAATATGGTTAGCGAAACGGGCGCCGAGAAGATTAAAAAATTGATCTGGTGTTTAGTGTCAAATATATTTGAGTTTTTCTCTATCTGCTCTACTTTTATAGACACATCCACTTATCTATCAATGTTTTTTTTTCAATTCAATACATTCAAGTATGAATGTACACCCATCAAATGCACACCAAATATCCTTGATTCTTGTGCCTCTGGGATAGCAGAGACAAAACACACCACTGAGTTAGAAAAGAGTGGTCTAAGAAAGAAAACATGGACATTGGGGAAAAGAATGTCATTAACGACCCTTTAATTGAACACGAGAAAATCTTTCTCCAGTTTCCTCCACTGCATATCAAGCTGGGCCTTATGAAGCCGTTTGTAAAGGCTCTTGATAAGAATGGCTCTTGATAGATTTGGATATATAGGGGGAAAAATGCCTCAGTTGGGTACGGAAAAAATTGAAGCAGACATATTTGACGATTCTCAAATAAGACAACTCATTAAGGATCCTTCCTAAATTCGATGAATGAGGCTGATCGAAAAGCCTGGACTTCATTTCTTGCCCAGAAATTTTCTGGGCAAACGCAACGTTAAAAACTATGTTGAACTGGTAAACAAGATTCTTAACAGTTTCAGATCCCTTGGTTGTGCACTATTTATATAGCCACTTAGACCGTTTTCCTCAAACTTTAGGAGTCACCAGTGAGGAACAAGCTGAACGATTACTGAAGAAGGGATTACTGCTGAAGTTTAAAAAGGGACTGTTCCAAAATACATTTAAGAATGTCACAGAAAAGAAGCTTTCGAAGTGTTCGGTAATTAGTTGGTTTAATCGGTGGCTCTTTCCGTGAAAAATTCTGTATTTAGTTTTTTATTTGATCCATGGATTTAAACTCGAAGAGATTTACTACTAAACATCAAATCAATTTTTGAATACTTTTGGACGCACGTTTCGTTAGCATCATCAGGAGATGATTTAATTAGATTCACGTTTTACTAATCATGTTAGCATCATCAGGATATGATTTAATCAGATTTAATCATCTCCTGATGATGCTAACATGGTTAGCGAAATGTACGTCGAGAAATATTCAAAAAGTGATTTGGTATTTAGTGGTAAATCTCTTTGAGTTTACTGTTTCACATCTAAGGTACTAATAGAAGAATTGACCATGGATTTAACTTAAAATAGTGTAATGCATATTTCACTAAAATGTTAAATTTTAGAAATTTGAGCTTCTAGGCAAAATTAATGCAATATTTGGATTCAGGGCAACAAATTCGTATGGGATCAACTCCAAATACACCGGCATTAAACAACTGTTGACCTGTCTTTTGTAAAATCTCCTTGCATAACGTCCACATAACAAAATTCAAGTAAAAATTTAAGTTTTGCACGACTTGAGCCCATAAAGCAAAGAACAAATATTCGGAACAGTCATGTTTTTGATAAAAGAAAATATTAAATAAGCGTGTAAAGCTTAATATCCAATCAAGAAAAAAGTGTATAGTATCTGTTGAATTGAATATTGTGATATGAAGGTTTTCGGTCTATTACTAGTTGCTAAGCTCTTGCTAGATTAGTACTTTCTTAATCCTAACTATTTCAGAGCTCTATCAACAACTTTTAACAAACAACATTTAAGTTATTCATTGTGGGGAAAGAAGTCTATACAGTTAGTGAAGGTGATCATGCAATTTATGAATTTGGCTAGGAATGTTTCCTTCAAGCTATTATATTCTAGCCGCGTGAAGGTGTCTCCCTGTTTCTAGCTTCAAGCCGTCATCAGTCGGGCTCGAGCTGAACTTTCTAAGGCGTCTAAAAAAATGGGCATATTTTTGCGTGAGGCGCGAAAGAAATTTCCTTGCTAAATATTTTTATTATTCTGCTCTAGTCACTAGAAAACTTTTTATGTTTATTCAAATTAAAATTATTTGTTAATATTAAAAGTATATGTATTTTTTATTAATCAATTCAGAAATGAAAAAGAATCTAGTTAATTTGTAGAATATTTTAATAATAATATTTTTGTAATATTTATTCACGTGGTTTTAAAATATGAATCGCTACCGTACAGTGAATCATATTGGTAAAGTACGGTATAAAGTTTATAAAGAGTTTCAGAATAAATTTTCACAATTTAGTTCAGTAATTTCCATATTTTCGCGATTTCCCGTAAAGTTCACAACGACCCACAGTATTTTTGTCAAGTTTAACTTTAGAAACTATACATGGTTTTCCAAAAACAATTTTTAAAACATTTTGAGTCAAAGAATATATATTTTTTGTTATTTAATTTGAAGGTTTAATAATTTATATTTTAAAAATGATATCAAATATTGATTTGATTTTTTGAGAATTTAATGGTAGTTCAATAATGTGTCATAAATTTTCTTCACGTCATATATATCAGTTATGTTTGTTATGAATGTTTTTAAACGAAAATTCACCTTATCCCCATAAACAATACGTTTTTTACAGAACGACCATTTTCGATAACAACTTTTTTAATTTAAATATTAAACAAAGTTATGTTTCCTACCTACCTGGTCAATTTTATCAATAGTAACTTTGTGACAACGCAAGTGGAAGAAACAATACAAATCTCATATACAGTTAAAGCTCTTTATTCACGGTTCCTGAAAACTCGAATTTTCACTATTCGCGGATTAAAAAATTGTGACCACTTCTTATATTCGCTGCTGAAAATTTCTTGATTTGCGGATCCAAAACTCATGATACATATTGTATTTATAGACTAATATGTACTTATGTACTAGTTACCTATCAAAACAAACAAGTATCAAAGTATTTATAAACAGACAAGTCTTATTGCCGCTTGGCTGAAAGTTCTTTGACAAATAAGTCGCCACCGCAGTACGAGCCACCGAGTTACGCGTGACATTATGGCTTTTGATAAAAGCTGCCTTCGCACGATAGGTGCCGGATCTTTTATGGTTTTGGATGTTTTATTGCTTCAACATGTCATTCGTCGCAATAATTTTGAGGGAATGGCTAGTGACTCTTCTGCTTTGTTCGTGATTTATAGTATCGAGTAAAAGCAAAAGAAAATTAGCTCCTGTACGGAAAAAGGTCGTGTTGCCGCTTAAGGTACAAATAAAACCGTTTGACCGTTTACGACCTGGCGAGTCGTTTGCATCCATATCACGTTTTTTTAAAGTCAGTTAATCAACTGTATGATCTATCAAGAAATCGAAAGACAAAATAAGGAATTCTACAGCTTCAGCCTCATTACCAGCAAAAATTATTCATGATCCAGCGATTGAAAAAATGAAAGCTGCATTAACATTATGGATTGAAGACTGTAGCCAGAAGAGAGTACCTTTAAGTGGTACTATAATCCGTGAGAAAGCTAAATGTCTTTATGCACATTTTAAAGAACCTGGTGATGAACATACAGATGGAGGATTTGCAGCATCGGAAGGTTGGTTCAAAAAGTTCAAGGTGCGAAAATCGACATAACACCAATATTGTTGAAGAAGTTACATCTGCTGACACTTCAGCATCAGCAACTTATCCAGAAGAATTTTTAAAGTTAATTCCTGATAGTGGAGACAAACCTGAACAAATGTTCAATGCCGATGAAAGTGTTTTGTTTTGGAAAAGAATGGCAAACAAAACTGTTATATCCAAAAGTGAAAAGTCCACCTCTGCATCAAGAGATTGTTTAATGCTAAATGCTCGCTGTTTTGGCGTTCAAAGAAGAAAGCGTATGTTAGCAATGTTATTTTCTATCACTGTTTGTTCAAGTTGTTCTATTCTATTCTATTGTTGTGCTGTTCTATTCTATTGTTGTTCACTGTTGTTTCTATGTTGTTTTGTTCAAGAAGCTGCAACTTATTTAAAGAAAAATAATTTAGATTTCAAGGCAGTTCTAGTTTGGACAATGCTCCATATCACCCTCGTGAGGTTGAAGCCATGCATCCAAATTTAAAGGTGATATTTTTGCCTCCTAACACAACAGCCATACTCTAACCTGTGGACCAAGGAATGATCCAGGCCTTTAAGCTCTATTACATTAGACATACCTTTAAAACCATTCTGAGCACTATGGAATGTGATCCTGAATATCAATGTTATGCAATGCTGGAAAAATTTTGACACATTTAAACATAAAAGAATCATTGCAAGAGCTGAAGCCATACAAATTGAAATCATGCTGGAACAAAACTGTGGCCTGTGTCTAATGATGAAGAATTCGTGCAAATTCAAACTTTAACTGAAAACATTGCTCAAGTTCCAAATGGCATAGGACCAGATGGTTTCGAACAGATAGAATCAAGTGACATTCAAGAATTACTTCAATCGCAAGATGAAGATTTGACCTAAACCAACTTGAAGAAAACGCTTAATTCCTATTCCATTTAAAAGGAAGCTGCAACGAGCACTGAAAAGGTGACATTAAACTCAAAAAAATCTGAGTGAAAGTTTACGAATTTCATGAGTTGTGATTTCTTCATTAAAATTGATCCGTCTATGGTCTTGTTTTTAAAAGGCAAATTGTTGATGCCACAGCCGAATATCAATTCGAATTTAAAGACCTTTTAAAAGCGGCAAGAAAAGAATTAGTAAATTCTTTAAATCATTAAATAAGCCTGATAATAATTATTAATATTGTAAAAAAACTTTCATTAAATTGCTTTTATTATATTTTCCTTCTTCGTGGATTCTACTTGGCAAATGTGCTCCGAAGAAGGCAAAGACATTGCCATCGATCGGAAAGCCCATGACGACTGTATTCTGGGATTCTCAGGGCATTATCTTAATCGACTGTTTGGAAAAAGGAAAGACGGTTATAAGAGAGTATTAAATTACATTATTGGTCAAATTTTAAGACGAGTTGATAAAAAAACGTCCTTAGTTGGAAAAGCAAAATGTGTTGTTTCACCACGACATTCGCCATTCGCGATGTCAACATGAAAATTGGTCAATTTGCACTACGAATTGATGCCGCATCCACACCATTTTCGAAATTTGGTACCTTACGACTTCTTTCTTTTTCTAAACATGAAAGAATAGCTATCTGGAAAGAAATTCACATCAAATGATGAGGTCTTCGGCGAAACGGAGGTCTATTTTGTAAAGTTCGGCAAGTTTTACTTTTTGAAAGGAAAAACATTATTGGGCGAAGTGTATCGAGCTAAATGGAGACTACGTAGAAAAATAAAATCGATTTTGTTTTAAAAATAAAACAATATTTCACTTGAAAAGTATCTGACTTTTTACTCTTTCCTCGTATATTGTTATTCAACTGAGAAACAGTTTAGCATGTGTTTGTACATAACCTTTAACATTCAGTTTTTTTTATAAAATGTACTGGATATATTACATATGCCAGGTGACCTACTTACACTAACTAATCTAAATAAGAAAAATATTGATTCGATCCTTCCTTTGTTTTCGACTGTTTCCTTGTTTATACCGCCTGCGTTGAGTATAGAATTATACACTAAGCAAAATAATATTAAATAAATTATATTAATAATTAATTAATATTATAATAATAATAATTAATTATTAAATAATTAATATAATTATATATATATATATATATATATATATATATATATATATATATATATATATATATATATATATATATATATATATATATATATATATATATATATATATATATATATATATATATATATATATATATATATATACATATATATATATATATATATATATATATATATATATATATATATATATATATATATATATATATATATATATATATATATATATATTGTATGCCAAATTCACGGTATAATAATGGAATATACTCCGGAGTCAAATCGGCGGTCAGCTGAGTGGACAGCAGCCGGTGAAATTCGTCCAAAACGACCAAAAACGGCAGGCAAGGTATTCTCTATTTTGGGATGCGCATGGTATATTGTTCATCGATTATCTCCAGAAAAGTAACACCAAAATAGCGAATATTACATAGGGTTATTGGTGTGTTTGAAGGACGGGATTGTAAAAAAAGTTCCAAATGACCAAAAAATGCTGTTTCACCAAGACAATGCACCGTGTACAAATTGTTGGATGTTTTGAAGGCAAAGAGAAATCGTTTCATAAAAAAGGTGTAGAAATGTTAGACAGGCGTTGGAATGATTATATTGCTCTTCAAGGAGAATGTATTGATAAATAGTCAAAATTTGCAAAACAAGTGTGTTTTATTTATTAAACCGGAGACTTATTGACTGATATGTAATTTATTCAGAACCTAACCGCAGAACTTTCATCTAAAGAACGTGTGGTAACCATTGATTATCCACGCTATTTGTGTAATCTGGAATATTATTACTGTTTTCTTGATATGCAAAAATGTTTCCTCACATAAAGTAATTCATTGGCGATATGTGAATGATAGAATAGCTCATCTAATTAAAGAATCATTAAAAGCGTGATATATACGAAGATAGAGTCAAAAGTCAGACACTATTCCGGGAAATATCTTTGCTATCGCAAAGATTATTGTATTTCTGAAAAGTAGCTACCTTTCTTGTATTCGCTCCATGAATTTTAAGCCGATATGACATTTAGTTTTGCATTGGCAGTGATAAAAAAAAGAATTTCGTGTGTTGATTAAACACTACTTTTAAGTGGAAAAGTCAAGCAAACCAAAAAAAAGTTAAAAAAGTATCAAGGGAACTCTGTTCATTCATATTTGGTCCCAAATGATCACAAATGGCCAACAAAATCCATCATATCGTACATTTCTAATGTTTTCCATTGTCCGAGAAAGGTGTCCTTTGAAATGCGTTTTCACTCTTGGAAAAAGGAAGAAGTCTGGCTAATAAGGGAGCTGCGGTAATTGAAATCGGCTTGTGTCAAGATATATTGTCGTGAAGCAATATATATATATATATATATATATATATATATATATATATATATATATATATATATATATATATATATATATCATCATCATATATCCCGTTTATAGCGCTATCCGCCTTTGGGTTCCTAATCGCCAGTTATTTCTATCCTCCCAGTCATCCTCCGAGAGATTCCTTGCCGACATAGCTTTTGTTATTCCACGCAACCATGTTATGGGCGGTCTTCCTCTTTTCCTCCTTTCCGTAGGCATCCACTCCAGAATCCTTTTAGGTAGTCTTTCCCTTGGCATTCGCCTCACATGTCCATACCAGCCTAGTTGTTTCCTTTCGATGTCATCAATTATTGTGTGTTCTACCCTCATTAAATTTCTGACGTCCTCATTTCTAACATGTTCAAGTCTAGATTTACCTGCCGATCTTCTCCAGAAATCCATTTCCACTGCAAGTAGGCTGTTTTTTTGCTTGTTTGTCAGCTGCCATACTTTCGAGCCATAAATCAGTGTGGGTTGTAATATAGAGTTATAGATTTTCTTTTTTGTCTGTGCTCTAATATTTTTTTGCCATAATATTGAGTTCAATGCTCCGATAACCTTCTTTCCCTTTGTTAGTCTGTCTTTTATTGTTTCGTTGTTTCGGCCAGTCTTGTTGAGTCTTGAGCCCAGATATACGTATTCCTCGCAGCACTTGATATATTCGTTGTCCAGAATCAGATCTCCTGGTAGTTGTTCTTGTCCAATGTTCAAATATTGTGTCTTCTCTGTGTTAATTTGCAATCCCCATCTCCTGTATTCTTCGAATAGTTTCCGCGCCATATATTCCAGGTCTTCCTTATCCTGGGCGATCACCACCTGATCATCAGCGTAGTGTAATGTATATAGAGTTGTATCCTCTATTGTTATTCCCATGCCATTACACTTCCGTTTCCATAACCTCAGCGCTTCATCGATGTATATATTAAATAGGGTAGGTGACAAAGAACATCCCTGGCGTAAGCCTTTAGTTACGTTGAAGCCTTTTGAAAGTTTATTACCCATTTTTATTCTAGATGTTGTGTTTCTATAGAATTCCTTAATGGCATTTGTAATAGTCACATTAATATTAGATTTCTCTAGGACTTCCCATAGTTTCACAATAGGGACCGTATCGTATGCTTTTGTTAGCGTATAATTTTTTTTATATTATATTAGTTTGCGTATAATTTGTGTTAGGCAGAAAATATTGTCTATTGTTGATCTACCTGCCCTAAAGCCGTTTTGTTCTTCAGATTCGTAGGGATTATATTCTTCACATATGAGATCCTTTAATATTTTTCCATAAAGTCGACTTAATGTACTCGTCACCGTTATACCTCGATAGTTGTTGCAGTTCTTTTTGTTGCCCTTTTTATGTATAGATGTAAACCAGCCTTCTTTCCAGCATTGTGGAACTGGTTCCCCATTTAAACATCGGTTGAAAATTTCTGTCAGGATCTTAAAAAGTTGTTCCGTTCCATTTTTTATTAGTTCTGCAGGGATACCTTCCGGGCCTGCGGCCCGACCATTTTTTAATAAGTATATGGCTTTCTTTGTCCTGTCCAGATCATGAGCTATGGGTTCTCCAACAATTCGGATTTTCTTGGGAGACTTGTTCATATATTCTGTTCTTTGCTCTGTCAGAAGTGATTTATAGTGCTCCTCCCATTGTTGGGCTGTAATTGGGTTTATATTTATTTCATTTCTCGTTTGTGACCTTAGATTCTTTATAAATCTCCATGATTCACTAGATTTACGCCCACCTATATATCCATCTAATTCTTGGCATTTGTTTTCCCAAATTTGATTCTTTGCTTGAACCACAGCCTGTTTGAATATCGATGTAGCTTCTTTGTATTTCTGTCTGTCTTCTTGCCTCTTTGAACTCATCCATTTTTCATGGAGCTTTTGTTTTTTGTTCTTCATTTGTTGTAGTTGATCGTTCCACCAGTACTTCCTAGCTTTGGGATATGTTTGTTTAATTCCTAGGGATTCTTTGGCTGCTTGGTGTATTCCTTCTGTTACATTTTTAAGTAGAGATTCAGTTGAACTATTCTCGGGAACCTTTATTAATCTTCCATCTAGCCTATTCTTATATAAGGTTCTCGTACTTTCATTTTCCAGGCTTGATAGATTGTATCGAGGATCTGTATTGCTTTCCAGATTTTCATTTTTAGGTTGTCGATGGCTGTTTCCTTTGGTTTGCTTATATATTGGTAAAATTATTTTTCCTTTTAGGAGATAGTGATCACTTCCGCATTCAGCTCCTCTGCATACCCGGACGTCATGTATTTTAATACTTGATTTTTGCTTGATAATTAGATAGTCAATTATCGACTTTAGGTTTCTGGTCCTTTGGATCCAAGTATATTTGTGGATATTTTTATGTGCATAAAAGCCATTCGTTATAGTCAATGATTGATGCTGACATAGTTCAATCAATCTTACCCCATTATCATTCAGTGTCTCTTCTCCATGAGGTCCAACCACTAAATTCTGTGTTTTCTTTCCCGTTCTGGCATTTATGTCTCTGAGTATTAAGATCTCTCTAGAGGGTCCTATATTTGATATTACGTCCTCCAGTTGTTTATAGAAATTTTCCTTTTCTTCAACTCTCGCGTCCTCATTCGGGCCATATACCCCAATTATCGACAATTTTATTCCCCTCAGGCATACATTTACTCTTAATATTCTCTCGTTCACCGCTTCCCACTCGGAGATATTCTTTTTGTACCTTTTGTTAATAAGTAAAGATACTCCTCTCTTTGCTCGCTCTTCCTTTTTTACGCCGCTATATATATGAATATAATTTCCGCAGGCCTGTGTTCCTTGTCCTTTTTTCTTTGTTTCCGAGATAACTACAAAGTCTACCCTATGTTCTTCCATTTCCTGTAGAACGTCTTCCATTTTATTTCCACATCCCTGTACATTCCATGTACCACATATCATAGTCCTTTTTCGTTGCAGTGTTCGTTGTCCTTTAATCCGGTCTTTTAATCCGAGGCATAGATTAGGTTTTTTAACAGTTAAATTTTTCCGAGTATCAGGGAGTTAGCCCGATGCCTCAACCCCCAACCTGGAGGGCCAGGTATTTTGTTTTCGGGGTGTTCTTCCCCTAGGCTGATTGTCGGCCATGACTATAGATATATATATATATATATATATATATATATATATATATATATATATATATATATATACATATATATATATATATATATATATATATATATATATATATATATATATATATATATATATATATATATATATATACATATATATGTTTTTGATGTCCAGTTTCACAGGAATGACCCTTTTTCGAAGTCTTTCAAGAACAGTAAAAAAAAATCCAATTTACAAAAATAATTGCTATGAACCAACCAAGGCGTTGAAACTCGAACTGAAGACGCATCAAATATTGGCCTACCACTCCTCTAAATAGGAAGCCAACATAGTTGCCAGATCGACTGCTGCGCCACCAGTCTCATTGCTTTGTTTGTACGCGTTGTACAAAGCGTTAAATTGGATTTATTCACATATCAATTAGGTTGCACGCGAAAGTTGAAGTAGGTCAAGCCTCACTAACGACTTGTAGCACCATAGGAATACTAAGAAGAATATATTAGGTTTGAAAATGTGTTTGCTCATCTTATTTGTGAAAGTACAATTCATATCACTTTGACAGCGATGTTGAGAGAGCCATTTTTAAGCCACGCAGATGATTGTAGTTGTTGATATTTGCAAATTATTAGGATTAGAATTATAAATAAAAAATAATCAAGTTGGAAATTAAGTAAAATGAATCTGGATGATTACACTGATAATCGATGCATAAAGAAAACAATATTTTTCTATGTATAGCCCTTGAATCTATTTACGTGTAAAGACATTTTTAATATCAAGCAATAAACCAGACTCCTGCATTCTTCACAATGCTCTGACCTAATACCCTTGCTAGGACCAAAGCTACTAACCGACAAGATTATTTTCGATATTTATGTTATATTTAGTGTGCATCATATTCGTATTTTGCTTAATTATTAAAAAATAATGTTTTAGGATCACGACATAATGGAATTAATACAAAAATAGCAAAAAGTCGTAGAATGGTTGATTAATTTGATTTGATTTTGGGTTTTAAATAAATGATTTTTTTTATACTCTAAAAATCAGCGGCATTTTAACTATCAATGATCAATATTATCAAATTAACTATCGCCTAAAGTAACTTGGAAAATATATTTCAAAGATACGTTAACTTCGATAAAATTATACCGGGTCGATATGAACCTTAAGGGAGATCGCAAAAATATTGAGATTAGTGAGCGAAACTGGAAAATTCCCGAACTTTTTAGAAACTTATATCACAGTTTTCAAGTATGAATTACTTAGCAGTGGCGTATCGAGCTGTTTCACATGACTATTTTTTAAATAATATTGCTATAATAAAAGCATACAATATATAAAATGAATAAAATGTCCTTTTTCCGTTTTTAAAACTTAACATCCGAAATTGCGTATTATAATTTCAACAAACTTAAATATGTCAACTCTTAATCAAAACAAACTCTCAACAAACTCAACTCTCTTCAAACTTGAATATGTCTAGTTGACAATAATAATATTGATCATTTATAGTTAAAATGCCGCTGATTTTTAGAGTATAAAAAAAATCATTTATTTAAAACCCAAAATCAAATCAAATTAATCAACCATTCTACGACTTTTTGCTATTTTTGTATTAATTTCATTATGTCGTGATCCTAAAACATTATTTTTTAATAATTAAGCAAAATACGAATATGATGCACACTAAATATAACATAAATATCGAAAATAATCTTTTCGGTTAGTAGCTTTGGTCCTAGCAAGGGTATTAGGTCAGAGCATTGTGAAGAATGCAGGAGTCTGGTTTATTGCTTGATATTAAAAAAGTCTTTACACGTAAATAGATTCAAGGGCTATACATAGAAAAATATTGTTTTCTTTATGCACCGATTATCAGTGTAATCATCCAGATTCATTTTACTTAATTTCCAACCTGATTATTTTCTATTTATAATTCTAATCCTAATAATTTGCAAATATCAACAACTACAATCATCTGCGTGGCTTAAAAATGGCTCTCTCGACATCGCTGTCAAAGTGATATGAATTGTACTTTCACAAATAAGATGAGCAAACACATTTTCAAACCTAATATATTCTTCTTAGTATTCCTATAGTGCTACAAGTCGTTAGTGAGCCTTGACCTACTTCAACTTTCGCGTGCAACCTAATTGATATGTGAATAAATCCAATTTAACGCTTTGTACAACGCGTACAAACAAAGCAATGAGACTGGTGGCGCAGCAGTCGATCTGGCAACTATGTTGGCTTCCTATTTAGAGGAGTGGTAGGCCAATATTTGATGCGTCTTCAGTTCGAGTTTCAACGCCTTGGTTGGTTCATTGCAATTATTTTTGTATTGTATTTTTTTTACTGTTCTTGAAAGACTTCGAAAAAGGGTCATTCCTGTGAAACTGGACATCAAAAAAATATATATATGTATATATATATATATATATATATATATATATATATATATATATATATATATATATATATATATATATATAGATATATATATATATAGATATATATATATATATATATATATATATATATATATATATATATATATATATATATATATATATATATATATATATATTTATATTGCTTCACCACAATATATCTTGACTCAAACCGATTTCAATTAACGCAGCTCCCTTATTAGCCAGACTTCTTCCTTCTTCCCGTTCTCGGACAATGGAAAACATTAGAAATGTACGATATGATGGATTTTGTTGGCCATTTGTGATCATTTGGGACCAAATATGAATGAACAGAGTTCCCTTGATACTTTTTTAACTTTTTTTTGGTTTGCTTGACTTTTCCACTTAAAAGTAGTGTTTAATCAACACACGAAATTCTTTTTTTTTATCACTGCCAATGCAAAACTAAATGTCATATCGGCTTAAAATTCATGGAGCGAATACCAGAAAGGTAGCTACTTTTCAGAAATACAATAATCTTTGCGATAGCAAAGATATTTCCCGGAATAGTGTCTGACTTTTGACTCTATCTTCGTATATATCACGCTTTTAATGATTCTTTAATTGGATGAGCTATTCTATCATTCACATATCGCCAATGAATTACTTTATGTGAGGAAACATTTTTGCATATCAAGAAAACAGTAATAATATTCCAGATTACACAAATAGCGTGGATAATCAATGGTTACCACACGTTCTTTAGATGAAAGTTCTTGCGGTTAGGTTCTGAATAAATAACATATCAGTCAATAAGTCTCCGGTTCAATAAATAAAACACACTTGTTTTGCAAATTTTGACTATTTATCAATACATTCTCCTTGAAGAGCAATATAATCATTCCAACGCCTGTCTAACATTTCTACATCTTTTTTATGGAACGATTTCTCTTTGCCTTCAAAACATCCAACAATTTGTACACGGTGCATTGCCTTGGTGAAACAGCATTTTTTGGTCATTTGGAACTTTTTTTACATTCCCGTCCTTCAAACACACCAATAACCCTATGTAATATTCGCTATTTTGGTGTTACTTTTCTGGAGATAATCGCTGAACAATATACCATGCGCATCCCAAAATACAGAATACCTTGCCTGCCGTTTTTGGTCGCTTTGGACGACTTTCACCGGCTGCTGTCCACTCAGCTGACCGCCGATTTGACTCCGGAGTATAGTCATGAATTCATGTTTCATCCATTGTCACATAACCCATAGAAGAATCCTTTTTATTTCTCTTAAACAGCTCCAAACATTGCTCAGAATTATCAATACGTTGTTTTTTTTTTTTTGGGCCGCTATGTGTAATGGTGTAAACACTTCCTTTCGATATTCATGATATCGGCTATCTTCTGCAGCTTTTCTCTATGGTTTTGCGAAATAATTTTGTAAGTTTTTCTGATGTTGTGTGGTGTAACCACCTCATTTGAACGTCCAACGCGTTCAGCACCACATGCTTGTACGGCCACGTTTGAATTCAGCACACTTACCAATCAGTTATGGTTGATTTTCCAGGAGCAGAGTCCGTTACCGTAGTAATGTTTACCAAGCTACTATTTTGCTTCAACGGTATTTTTCGTCATCAAAAAGTAATACTTAATCAACACACGAAATTCTTTTTGTTCCGTTGTTTTGAAAATAACAAAAGTAGCGGCACTTAAAGCACAACGACTCAGAAACTAGTGTCTTCAAAATTTCATGACAATCTGTCTAGATTGTCATGAAATTTTGAAGCAGGAGGGTTGAAGGTTGTCAAAATCGACCACTGGTTCGTAGGATTTTTCGTGAGGTGAAGTGACGCCATCTATATGTCAGATGGGAAACCTATTGTTATATAGTTATCTGTTAGATGGTTCAGATGCCCTTTGTTGTCAATTTAATGTTCAACAAGCTTAAATGCTCGTTGATTTTTGTTCAATTTATTGAACTTAATATATTCATTTTTAGGATATTTTGTTTTTTTTATAGAAATATGAAAGATTCCTCGAACAAAATGTCTTCTATAAACTAATTTCCCAAAGTTTTGTGTTTACATTAAAGTTACAAATGATTTATTCTTTGCGCTGATCTTTAAAATGAATTATATTTATAATGCTACTTCTTATAATTAAACGCCGAACAATAAAATCGATACTCTTCGAAACTGTTTAAATCCAACTCTGTAAACTTTTATCGTTTTTCTTGTCACAAATTTCCGTTCTAAAATACTTTACGATAATAATTTCTCAGAAAATGGATTAATTCTAAGTAAGCTAAATTGAAGAAAACAACTGTTCTTTGAATAATCTCTAGAAATTCTTTTATTTTTTTTAATCGATATGTATGTAGACTGATCAAAAAAAGTTTCCAACCGTCACATTAACGTGTTCTATAAACTGGGAAAAAAACTGCACTAGACTCATTCAGTATTTTCATTTTATTTTGTTAATTCGGTTGTATTTTAGTAGCTGTTCAAAAGACGTGTTTAATGCTTTTTAACAAATAGAAAAAATTGCATAATTCTACCATCACCTGATGTTTATCTAAAAAACGTATCTCCAGTTAATTTTATCAACTTTTGAGAGAAAAAATTCTAAGGAGAATATATGGGATCTTTACAGTGGAACTATATATTCAAGAGTGGAGTAACACCAAAACTACGTAGGAAGAAAACGTTGGCATAACAAAGGATGCTTGAAAGATAGCTTCAACACATTGGAGAGCGCAAGCCGGGAATAGAACCGAATGGCGACGGAGCTGGAGAACGTCGAAATCCTATAGAGTTGTATGGCCACTGATGATAATGATCTCGTATCAACAAATTTATAGTGATATAATAAGTAATTTTTGTTGAAGTAAAATATTGTAATCTGAATTTAAACGTGCTTTATGCGCTGTCAAAATTACTTCAAAACAAAGAATCATTAAGTATAGTTTTGTTTTTGGTTTTATATGGCAGACAATTGAAAGTGCATAAGATAGTTGACATTATAGCAAGAACAATAAAGCGCTCGAACACAAATTTCTCACCAATGTTTGCATCGTTTTAACGCGGATAAAATCCATTTTATGCGTTGTTTTCAGCAATTAAGGTCATTGCGTAAGTATTACAGAATATATAGTGATGGATATACCATCCATCATTATAATGAAAAGTATAGGATTTAGTATGCGTCCTTTCTAACTCCACTGAATATTCCAAACGTTTCAGTAGTTCAGTTTTTCAGTTCTCACAGCGTTCTACGTGTCTTCATATATGCTCTGTATTGCTTGTAATAAAGTTTTTAACTTTTTCGTTCCAAATCCTCTTTCTTAATAACATGTCAAATGCTTTCTCTAAGTTTACTATACATACAAATATTTTACTATTGCCTCCTATAGCTCTGTCCATAATTGCCGTATGCTAAATATCCAGTCCTGGAGCCTGCGGTCTGTTCTGAAGCCTCTTGTAGTGTTTCTTCAACTATTTATTTTCTGTAACTCACTTTACTTTTTCCACCAGTACTTTTTTGTACAGTTTTCCAACCATTGATAACCCTGCAATTCCTCGGTAAATTACTGCAATAAGCTGACTCCTTTCTTGAGTATAGGGGCTATCGTTTCCAGTTCGTTTCCTGTCTTGTGGAATGGCGTGGAAAAACGAAACAAGACCATTACTTAAAAATGTGTGTATATTAAGGTCAATAAATGACCAATTCACAATTTTTGTTTGTCGATCAAAAGTTATAACATTATAAACGACAATTCAGGAACTACCTTCCTATGCAGAACTCTTTATTTGTAATATTCGGCAATTGAAAAAATGGTCTTTCGAATTTAGAAAGTTTATTAAAATGATGCTCTGCTGATAGGAAATTCATTTTTTTAAAATACCGCCCAAGTTTCTATGAAGTTCAAGAATAAAATTTTACAGTTTTGCACTCTAATCTCCATATTTTCACGACCTCTCGTAAAGTTCTCACCAACTCGCAAAATTTTTATGGATTTTAAGGTAACTTTGAGAAATGTACGTTGTACTTAAAAAGAAGAAAAACGTTATTCTAGATTTGGTTTGATAGTAACTGTCGTTGGATTTTTTTGCTTAGTCTAAAATATACTGATTAAAAAGAATTTTATTTCCCTTTATAAAATTGATTATATTATCTAAAGTTGAAGACAAATCAATTTTTAAGTGAAGGTAGAAAACGAAAAAAAAAACCCGAAGGTTAACATTCAAATGTGCATACCATTTATATTGTTTTTTTATACTATGTAATAATTCATAATTCATCCTCAGTAAAGGTTTGCACCATTTACCGTACATTGGTTTACCATGCGCAAGGTTTATTTCAGGTTTCTTTTACGACACTGGATAATCAATTATGGACTAGTAGTATAGCCAACTGAAACATTACATTGTAACGAACCTAGCCAAAACAGAAACAGGAAAGGTTTGACGTTCTACAAAGATATAAAATGGTTAGACTGGAACTTGTTGCCTTACTATAAAAAATTCGACAGGTATTGTTGCATTCACTATTTATTGTATGCCCTCTCTTACTAAAGATATCTTGAACTTGAACCACATAATTTCTGAGACACCTAAATAAGTTTGAATATAAACTAAATAAATAAGCAAATATTACACATCATAACATAGTTATACACAGTTATTTATAGTTATACACAATAAATCTTTTATTTTTTTCTATTTTTGGGTTTTTAGCCATGAACTAAAACTCAAAACGTATCAAGAATATCTGGTCTTAAGTAAGTAGAAGGATCACTGGGTAAAAAATAAAACGGCTACTAATTTCTCAGTGATTCTTATTTTGTGTAACAAATTTGTATAACGAACAAAAATTAAAAAAATACAACATTTTCTAAAATAAATACAGAAGTAATACCACTAAAATAAATAAAGATAGTAAGTAAATATAGTTTGTATATATCAATGATACTTACATTGACAATAATATTTTTTACTGACAGTGACTACCAAAAAAATCTTAACGTTGAAAAGCTTATTTATTTTAGAAAATGTTGATTTTCTAAAATTTTTGTTCGTTAGATAAATGTATTACAGAAAAAGAATCACTGAGAAATTAGTCTCCGTTTTGATTTTTTTATTTACATAAGTACAGATATTCTTTATATTTTTTAAGTTTTAGAACGTGGTGAAAAATAAAAAAAAATGAAAAATTATATGAACACGCCACAACCATTTAGACAATACTTACAATAAATCTTGTTATCCTTATTCACAAAAGAAGGTAGCATTTAACTCATTTATACATAGATTATTAAATATCCCTATGTCAATAAATAATTATAATAAAAAATTGAATGTTATTCATTTCTTGTCATGTTTTGTCTTGTCAATTCTTATCATATCAATCCAACAGTTCGCAGTAAATAACAGATACGACCCAAACATTACAAATAAATATTTAATAAAAAAACTTATAATAAAACCATTAATTCAATATATCCTATCAATAATGTCAAGAATGCAGCGTACAAAACAATTACATATACAGGGAAAGTTACCAAATTAGTGTCTAAACATTTATACCAAACTAACGATATAAATATGGAAGTAATGTCTGAATGATTGTGGCGTGTTCATATATTTTTTTTTCTTTTATTTGTTGCCAATGTAAGTATCGTTGACATATATAAAAAAATATATTTACTTTCATTCGTTACTTTATATATTACAAATTAATATAATTTATTTTTTAGTTTAGTTTTGAAAACGGGGGGAGAGTACCCTCCGAAACGTTAATGTTAAAAGTTTGTAAAAAAAAATTTTATAACATTTTTGTATCTTTAAAATTTTGTTCAATAGGCAAATTTATTACAAAAAAGAATCACTGAGAAATTTGTCTCCGTTTGGTTTTTTGTTTTTACCCAGTGATTCTTTATTTACATAAGAACAGGTATTTTTGATATTTTTTGAGTTTTAGATAGTGGTGAAAAACCCAAATAAAGGAAAAAAAATATATAAATATGGCTTTTAAAACAAACACTAGTCTAAGACACCTCATTAAAAACAATAAAAGTCAAACAAATAAACTCTATAAAACAGGAATTTATTTGAGTGCGGGTCGTGTCCAAAAGTATATGTTGGACACACAGGAAGGTCTTTCTCTACTAGGCCCAATAAATATAAAATAAATTATACTAAACAACATAATAATTCTCATTATGCTAACCGCTTAATGTTAGAAAATTATACTTTCATTGATAATTTTAAAATGTTATATAATGAAAATAAATCTAAAAAATTAAATCTTTTAGAGCGCCTAGAAATTAATAAAAGGGAAAATTTTAATATTTTGCTAAACGATCACCTAGACTTGAATAATTTACCATCTTTATTAAACTAGACGTTGAAAAAAATGAGATTCCATATTATCTTCTTTTATGGTATTATTAGGTCGATGGACAGTTTAGGTTTTAATTACTTTTCTTACTGTTAGTTTAACATAGTTTGTATTTGAAAAAGGCACTGTGTGTCGAAACAATTGTTATACATACAATTTTAAATATAGTGGAAATTTTTGATATGAATCTTTGCTTATTTGTTTAAAATGAATTTCCATCAAGTATCGACTACCCCAGTTAATTTATTATTGAAGATAAACTGATTTTTTGTGATAAATTTAAACATTTATTAAGACTTGATTGCAATAACCTTAGCTATTTCGGTGCTATAAACTGAACAAAATTACATTTCCAAGATTTTTACATAAAAGCGAACTTTATATTTTTTATCATTAGCACAAAATAATTGTGAAGTAATGGCTGTCCATACGATACGAGTATGTCCTCAGCCATAATTATTAGTTTTGCTGATCCATTGTTGATGAATAATGAGTTTTATAGTGGCTCAGATGACCCAGCTTGGATGTTCTTTCGCATGCTGGGTATTTGAAGTCCGGGAGATACAGAATTGGTACATGTGGTCCAGTCTGTAGGGCTTTTCGCGCCTGCCTTTTGGCTGCGGCTTTTTGGCTATTATCTTCCTCAAGGAACTGCACATCCCTGTACGTCTTCTCACGCCACTTGGGTCTGTCGTTTGAAATCTTTTCCCATTCGAACACTCTTGACCTAGACTTCTTTATTACGTCTTTCTATCTTCTTTTTGCAGATTATAGGTTTCGTTTCTTGTTCTTTAATTGGCTATAGAGGATCTGCTTTGGCATCCTAGTGTCCTACATCTTCTGGCAATGACCTAACCATCTCAGTTGAGCTTTTATGATCTGGGATTCTATCCTCAAACTGCGGCTCGTTCAAGTACCTCCACAATGGTCCGATAGCCTTGCTATTTTATTCTCAAGATTTTCCGGAGGCAGCTTTGGATGCATTGGCATTATAAATACTGATTTTAGTGTATTCCCTTAAGTCTCGATTAATGAACTTTTCTTATTAGACGTCCAACATTAGCACCAGCACATTTTATTCCATATAAACCTCTCCTTGCAGGTCGGTAGAGCAGGAAATTAAACTTCCTAAATACCATTTACAACATCAGCCATCTTTCTATCCCTATTTGGAGTCCTTTGTTGTATTATTTTTGTTTTTTGTTCATTAATTTTAAGTTCGAACGACGCACTATGCTCAATAAGCGTATGGTCATTTGCATACTGGAGCTTTACGATGCTAACCTCCTTTGCTTTTGATTACACCTTAAGACTTGCCAGAGTGAACAGACTTCCATCCATTCTATACGACATCTCCTCTGAATGCGGCAACCTGCATTTGACATGATGTAGGACAGCGGCAACAAACACAGAAAAATGCTTAAGCACAGGCCTGCTTAACACCGATCTTAATTTCAAAAGTCTCAGCTTCTCCCATGTGTGTCAAAACTTTTGCATTCATGCCATTGTGCAGAAGTTTCATTAGGTTTCTATCTAAGTCTAGGCGGGCTTGATAATCTCCAAGAGCTTTCACATTATGTTTCTGTCAACGGACACAGAACAGATCTACAAAGAGCTGGCGACCATTATCAATTGTGAAGTAATATAAGTAGTGTAAAATAATTACTTTTTGTGCTGTAGAGAGTTACAAAAATAAAATTTTAGTTTTATTTAACCGCAAACTGTTGTCGAATCGATACTCTCTGAAAAATGCCCAACTAAAATTTCGCAACAAAGTAATTGGTACATGTTGGTTGATGTTCGTTGGCATATTCTTGAATAACAACTATTCTGTTTTTCAAATATTACTGCGACGATAATACAGGCGCCAAATGTGTACTATAAAAAACTTCTTGTTGAAAGACCTTATTCAAGTTTGTCTGCATTCACCCGATAATATAAGTGATTAAGAAATTCGAATCTCAGATTGAATTGATAATTGATAACGTTAATTACAATCCGAATGACGTTAACTACAGCGTCGTAAAGAAGAAAGGTAGGATATCATAAAATCCTACGCACCAAGACCACACGTTAAATATAATTTTATATTTTTTAGGTACCATTAAAAAAGAACGTTAACTGGCTATAAAAATATTACATTGAAATACGTTTATTGCGATAACGTATGCATACCTATTTTAATACCTTAATACCAGATTTTTAATATATTTTTGATCATGTACTGCTTTAACTTGAATTAAAATTTACCGGAATCAGTAGGTGTATTGATTGAGATATAAACAAAGATTGTTGAACTTTAACAAGTTCTATTGAGGTCTTTAGAACATAATGCAACGAATGATTTAACAAATCCGCACACTGAAACAATTTCATATCACAAAATCATTAAACACATTTAATTACGAGTGGTTTGTTTCTTATAATATGTTAGTCTCATATTTTGCTATGTTGTGCTGCATTTTGATGTTATATAAATATTCCGAACCAATGTTATTTTTCTTATGACAATAAGTGCATCAACATGCTACTTTAAACTTATGTAGTAGGTACTAGTATCGACATGCTATTTGAGTTACATAAGTACCGCCGTGAGGTCTGACAGTCCATCTTAGTTTAATATCAAATATGACAGTGTTTTTTCGAGTATTTTTCTATAAATTTTGCTTCTACGTAGTCTAAAAAATTACACATTTATTATTAATTATGAACATTACAATTACAGTTCACTGATTTTTAAAAAATAGTCTCTTACTTTATCTACACAATTTTTAATCAAACTGGAAAACTTAAACAAAAACAAATTGTACTTAGTTAAATAAAAGGGTTATTTAACTATTAAACAATCAAAATAAAAAAAAACAGTAACAATCAGCTGATTTCTATAATATCACTAGTCAGCTAGTTGGGAACTTTCAAACAGTTACAAACAGGCTTACTGCATTGAAGGCACACATGTTTCAAACAAGTGTCACATTTGAAGGACCGATATGACCCAATTTTCTGAGTTGATTACTCTCCAATCTGATCCAAAGACTATTTATATAGACGAGCACAATTCCCATGATAGACGTGTGACAGATCACAGTCATCGTTATAAATATACATTTTTTATAAATATAAGAATTTGGATAATCTATCAGGCAATTAAGTGATTGAATAGAGCTGAATGAATTATGTTTCAATTCTGTTTCAGCTCTGAACTGTTCCCTGTATTTTTGCAACTTCACGTTAATCCAAATAAGAATCTCCTGAATTATCGAATCATCAAAAAACTTACGCCATATGCTGTAAGAATCTTTCGAATCAGCATCAGAGAGGTTTGAAGATGATGCTGGTGACGCTGTTACAACGTTGTGCTGAAATGTTTGCATGCCGCTGAAGTTGACTCCATTTGAATCGCTTCTTGCCGAAATAACATGGCGATCGATTGACTCGATTTCTTGCTCCTCGAACGCCATATCTTCATTTTCTGTTGTTTCCTGTACGGAGTCTGTATTATGATCACTTCCCACGGCACTAACAGTTCGGGTCAATAACTTCAGAATCGGACTCGCAACCGTCTTCTAACCATCCTATCACAATTTATTCATGTTGGCTATTATGAGACAGTGTTTCAAATCTTCTTTTAGTGACAGGATCGCTCGTATTATCATTTAACGTTGCCCGTTTTGTCACTGATTTATTGTAGTGTTAGACTGAATATTAAAGAAAAAAAAAATCTGAAAAAAAGGTGAATCCAAAAAAATTACGTGAGTACTGACGAGTGGTCTGGTAGACTACTCGCGATCTTATAACCAGGATATATTCTTTTATTTTTACTAGATTGTATTAATTAATTTTAATACGAAAGTATTAACGCTGCCGGGCAACTGCTGGGGGGTTGGGGTGCTGTATAGAGAAGGCATAATTTGGAACGGCCAAAGTGTCTGTCAAACCACACGTCGGTATTTAAAGTTAAAGTTAAGGTTAAAAATTGTAAAGCAATTTCATGTAACCATAAATATATGTACGAGCTTGATCTGTTTCAATAAGTATTTTAATACAGTTTATAACTGAGGGTCAGTGTCGTTAGCAGCAAGTTTAATCAAATATACTCTTATATAAGCTTGAGTAATATCTTGTAGATATTTTTTTCTTGGTCTCTGATTTTAAAGGTTTTTTTTCAACAATTTTTAATGTTGACTAAAAATGTACCTCTAAGTTTTAGAACTATTTTTTCTGAACAAAATATTCTGGAAGATAATATTAACAGGTAAAATGGTATTAACATATGTAGCAAATTATTAATAAATGATTTACTTTAATCGCATTAAAATTACTCGATGCGCTTTTCGCTAAATAATTAGCATCATCATGGTCATATTTCTCCATGTCGTTCTATCTTGGGCAGTTCGATGCCATTGTTGCTCAGTTACGGTTCTGAAATCATTAACCCATCCCTTCTTCAGTCTGCCCACACTTTTACACATAGTTTTTAGGGTGCTAAAACAAGATGTTGTAGCGTTTACAAATTATCAGCGGCTACAGGTAAGATTGTTCCGCGCGAGCCTTACTTGAGAGCGCATCGGTATTCTCCGAGACGAAGGCCGAGGGGGTCCAACATCTCACCTCGAGCTGGACAGACGTCTGCACTCCGACAAGACGGACAGAGATCTACTAAGTCGACTCCGCTGGTAGTCTTGCGTGAGTAATACTTCCATTAGAGAGGATTTTAAGGCTCGGTCATTATAGAACCCGGTCATTTTAGGGCCTGGACAGTCCAAAGGCTGAATAATGGAACAGCACACATAAGGATAAAGCCAGATTATTAGTATTTTCATGAACATTCAACATTGATTCCTCAATCACTATATCTACCATTTAATACCACCATTTAATAACGTTAGACAATTTGATAGAGTAATATGATTTGATTTGCTTTGATTCGCTTTGATTTGACGTATTTGATTATACTGATTTGATTTAGTTTAGTTTATGTTAGGGTGGTTTAAAATAATGGTTAATAAATTATATAAATTATTTAGTAAGTTAGAGCTTTTATATGATAAAAATGTTTGTTAAGATCGAGCCTTTCTCTTTACATGCCTACTTTAATAGGGTAGTCGTGGACACTCTCGCTAGAGTAATTTGTTTGTGTGTTAAAACTGTTTAATTTTATTTTATTCTGTATGTTTTTGTGCTTGTGCTTATTAAATATCTAGTACAACCCAAATGCCTCCGGAGACCAGCTGCCATCGATGTGACAATAGTGACACATTGATTTAAATTTAAAAATAAAAAACACGTTACAAAATTTTGAATTTAAGATTATGGGGATTATGTCGTTGGTAAATCTAAGTTGGTTTATATATTTGCAATTACCCTCAAGAGAAGCACTGGATAAGGGAAACCCAGGGGTGAATTAAAAGTGTTTTTCGCTTATAAATGGTCACGTTGAGGGGATGACTTTGAGTGAGGGAAAACATTTTACTATCCCCACTATAGATTTCCCACCATAGCCATCATAAAATGTGAATACTAACAAAAATATAAACGGCCGTCAGTCTATGGGTACGCCACCCACTGCTGTTGTGTCAGTATTTTATCAATTTATTTAAATAACCTTTTTGCACAAATAGTGTTTTTTTTTTCGATCTTGACACAGTTTGTGGTAAGTAAATTATAAATGTTATATTTTCTGTAATATTTTTATTGAAAATTTTGATTTTTATTTTTTTTTACATTTATTTATCGGTTTCTTTCATTTTCTATTTAGCTCAAAATGAACACGCGTTCTCAAATTCGCTGTGCGTCTGAAATAGAAGCGTTTTATGAGACAGCTGATATTTTCGACGACAAAGAGAGCGAAAGCGAGACTGAATCGGTTTTTGAAGAGCATCATAACGAGAGTGATTTATTATTGTTATTTTAAATTATTATTAATTATTATTTTAAAAACAGTGAACTTTACCTAACTAAATAAATATTTCTTAAATAAAGCTAAATTATGCTATAAGTATCTGAAGGTACATAAGTCCCCTTTTAAAAGCCGTTGGAAGAAAGTTTTTATCTATTAATTTCGCCTAAACATGATAGTTTGAATAGAATACCTCATTTTAGCATTTTTTTTGTTAATTTTTTGGATGGTATAAGGAATATTATTATTTTTGAAACATTCTATAGATATAGTCTTTTTCTATACTAATTGAGGTTTAAATAAAAAAAATATATTAAAATGGATAATTTAATCCAAAGATATTAATAATCAAATACATAGCTGTGCTCCTGAATCGGGAAGCCGCGAAGTGCTTCTCTTGGCATTACCATCGACACGGATTCGGCTTTTTGAATGTGTTTCGTCAACGTAAATAATTCAGGGGATGCTATTGTGTATCCTTCAATTCCAATTTGGATTATATTTATTGTTGCGAATCTCTATTAGTAGTAGCTCTGCGTATCCAAAGCCTATGCTATATCTCGTATCCGTTCGAGTATATTTGTTAGCACATTAACTAACCCCGAGAAAATTACAAGAGATCACTGAGCCAAATTCCGGATATCTTAAGAATTTGGTTATTCGCCTCTTCGAAGGAGTGTTTACTGATGTTAAAAGTTAATTACAAACAAGGGTTTGAAAAAACTTGGACGTTTCAGGTCCATGTTAGATGGTAGGTCATATTGAATTTCTTATATCACTGACCTACAATTGTTTTTAATGTTTCCTTTACTTCATAGATCAAATCATAGTAATTTTTAGTTCAGAATAACGAATATGATACAAACAAATTTTTATTAGCTATAGTTTCTGTTATATACAATAGGTGGAAGTATTTTATTTTAACGAATTAAGAGAAAACGATATATTTTAACTACATGTGCTAACAACATTAAAATCCCATTTGATATTTTTTTAATAACAATTACATTTTGAGAGTTCAAAATTAATGAGAGAATAACTGGGAAGTTGTTGGGTCTTAGAGAATCATGTGATGGCTTCATGAGATCGTTTTATTTTGGCTTTCCTCTGGCAAGTGAGTTCCGGAGCATCCCTATATACAGACCAGCGATAATCCGCAAGCATTACTTCATTCCAACGGCCTTGATATTTTTGTCCCATCGCAGAAATATCTTGATGGAATCTTTCACCATGTTCATCACTGACAGCTCCACAAGTAGGATAGAAAAATTAGGGTGATGGGATGTGTAAGGCTTGTTTGGTTCTTCTTCTTCCACACTGTCTTAATTTTTTATTTCAAGCTCATAAGTTTGGAGTGGAGAAGGAACTGGTAAAATATCTGAATGTGGAATAGGTCGATGGAAGATTCGGGTATTGAACTGTTTCTCTTTTCTTCATAGATAACCCTGCCTTTATAGGTGGAGTCAAGCAGAAATAACAATCATCTGTACGGTTTGTTGGCTCCCACCAAACCATAGGCACAGCAAAAGTCATAGATCGTTTTATATTTTTCATCCATTCTCGATGAATAATAGAAGTGTTGCAACATATGTGTGGAGCCTATGACTTATCCTGGTCCCCTTCATACCAAAATAATGGTGATGGGCAGTCTTCACAATAGGCGTCAGATTGCGTTTCTGTGACGAAAATGCTATTTCACCACAAATATAACAAACATTTTTTACTAAATTTACACATTTTCGAGGCATTTTGATTTAACAAATTTTACACTTCAAAAGCACTTAAAATAATTGTAATTAGTGCAGACATTCTGCACTAATTACACCAGAAAGAATATGAAACTCACAGTCACAGCAACAGTAATTATGTTTATAAGCTAAAAAGAGTTGAAGAACGTTGTGTTTTGTCAGTTGACAGGTGTGACAACTCTCGCAAACAAAATTTCCTCCAAACTGAAAATGTAGACTATAAATAATGACATGTCACTGTATCTCCAAAGCAAGAACCAAACATGTACATTGTTGGTCAGTATATTTGGTTCAGCTTTATGATGTCCTATAATCTAATGTAAATGTAGTGGAATTAAAATACTAAACTAGTCCAACAATTTTACGATGTATGTTATTTGATATACTATATCGACATTTTAAAGATATATGTGAAGCAATTACAGCAGCGAATCTAATAAAAGCACAAAGACTAAATATTTCATGGTAAGTTTAGTTGTCTCATAAATTAGAAAACTTGTATTATCCATTCAATAAGTGAGAATTATAGAAAAACTACGAACAAAGTAAAGTCGTTCAGAACATTTACTCCCATTGGAAATGTTCATGCAATAGGATGAAATTTCTCTCTAAAATTTATTGATGTTCCAGCCCTAATCTAGTATTACGTTTTAAGCAAAAATACTCGTGATTTTAATGTATTACATCTGGAAATGCACGTTTTACGTTTTATTCCAAAACTGCTTTTTCATTTAATCTTTTGATTTATATTGTTTATCTGTTGTTTAGATTTAAAGGCATCCTATTTGTTTGCTTTTCCTTTGTATGTTGGCCGGAACTTTTGGTTTTACTTTATAGGACTATAAATGAGATATAAATATTTGCAAAATACATTGCAATCCTGATGTTTAGGTTATATCTTATATGTGTGTGGTAGTGTGGTAGTTCTGGGTGTGTTTTTATAAGTTTTTTTTTATTTATATTTCGGATTCTGTATCCGGGTTTTATTTTCGAAGAGAACACCTTAGAGCATATACGAATAACCACAAGTGATGTTCATATTTAGTTTTATTCATCTTCGTAAAACCAGATTTGTGGAAAACTGATATGCATTATACCATGGTTACATGAGATCAACAACCCTCAGAACGAGGGTTGCTATTTATGTATCCGGAATAATAAATAAAAATAAATATTTATCATTGAAAATGGTTTTATTGTTTCCAAAATAATCTCATCGATGATCGATTTACTTTTGCATACGTTTGAATCAATTTTCATAGCACTTTTTCCATTTCCATTGAGGTATCTCCAAAACATACATCAACCACTCCTTCTGGCATCGAAAATCGTTGACCACATAGTTTATTCTTCATAGACGGGAACAAAAATAAATCATTGGGTGCCAAGTCAGGACTGTACGGCGGATGACCCACCAATTCGATGTTTGACCGGTCAAATATTGAGTTGTTCGGTCCGATGTGTGAGGGCTCGCGTTGACATAGTGAAGAATGATCCTGTGTCGCTGGTTGTTTTTTCTTATTTCTTCAAAGACTACAAAATGGTTGTTTACCATTCAGAATTGACAATTCTACGATTCCCTAGTAGCACTGTAGCCACATATCCATAAAAACAAGCGACCATTTATTTTGAAGTGCTTTTTGAGCGAACAACTTTTGTTGGGTTTGGCTCATTTTGAAAGACCCGTACAGTCGACTGTTGTATACTTTCTGGTACATAGATCCAAAAGTAATCACCTGTGTAGATATTATAAACGGCTTTTGATGCGCCACGATTGTATTTTTTGAGAATTTCTATGCACCAATCGAAACGACTTTCTTTATCAGTTCGCGCACATTATTGATGTTTTCTGGCACAACAACCAATTTTGGACGACCTTCTTTAAATTCGCCCGTGAGCGAATGACAGCCACAATTGAATTCACTGAACCTGATATGCAGTGGTTTTAGATGGTGCTTCATCGCCAAAAGTCGAAGTGAGTTGAACGATGGAATGTTGAGATAATTCACGTCGAAAGTCGTAGCAGTAAATCGTCGCCTAAAAATTCTCATAAGTTAATTCTTTTTTTTGACTGAGATGAAATTTTCAAGTCACTAAGTAACACAAATAGCGTCCGTATGATAAAACGTTCTGAGTACGTATACAGCTAACAACATCGTACTTTACGATGTATATGTCAGATGGCGCGTAGCAACACGCCAATTGCCAATTCCGAATACATAAATAGCAACCATCGTTCCACTACCATTAACAAGTTTATCATAAATTCAGGAAAAAAATCATTCGTGTTCCACGTCAAAAATCTATGTACTCAGTCTTCATCGGTATTTAAGAAAAGTACACGTTCAGTAAATTTAATGTTTCTCCTCCTATGTGTTGAATAGCATCGTTCTCTTGCAGCCACATACAGATCAAATCCTTATAAAGGTAATCGCGATATTAATCTCACGTACGAGAAAATTACAGAGCAACAACTCCTCCTGAATATCCAGATTAAGTGTTTTGTTTAAAATTTTGTTAATAATTTTTTGTATCCAGTGTTTAGATGTCCAGCAGTCTGACTGTTGAACAATTGAAAAAAAAACATACTCTTCCATACTGTATAATACCAATTTTATAAACTGCGATTAAGTAATATTTAAGATGTCAAAATGAAAAAAATATTACAGTTGCTAAATATATCCTAGATTAGCTGCCAAAAGAAATTTTTGTTGAAGGTCTATAAACTTGCTCATGAAAATGTTAATGGGGAATATATAGTATGAAAGTCCTTTTATTTTGTCAACATTTTAGGAAACAGAAAATTTATCAGTAGTAAATTTGTTATTATTTTAAATAGAGGTTTTACTTGATATAATACAAATTAACTGAATATGTACTGCATTGGAAAATATGTTTATCTGGTGCATTTTTCAGTGCAAGTTTATTTCTATTAATTTTTGTTTAATTTTTGGCTATATTTACATATACCCACCACGTTTTTGAGTATATTTTCGGAAAATATCTTTAGGAATTTACGTTTATTATCGCCATGTATTACTTTATATACATATTTAAAAAGTTAAAGGTAGGATTATTGATTTAATTGCATACTGCAAGCAGTTAAAGAAATCAGATCAAGTCACATGCACAAAACATCCAGAATTAAGAATTAAGAATTAAGTGGGATGAAAATCGTTCTGCATCATGAGATCACATCAAGATAACTCCATATAAAAGGTGTTTTTAGTGTGTCCGAACTTCCGATAGGGGTCGCTGCCAAGCGAACTGTGAGTTTGCGCTCAAGTCTGTAAGTCGATGTCCCAATAGTCTGGAAAAACATCATGGAACGTGTAACATCAGAGCAAGGCTCGCAAATTGTCGAAATTTATTCTCAAAACCAGTATTCTGTATGCCAAACTTATAGAGCACATCATGATGTATTCGCCGAATTATCAACAAATTCCGAATGCATTTCTCGCTGACCGATAGTAAAACGACTCCGGTTAAAACTTTTTCCAGCTATTGCATTATTTTATGGATGGAAAAATCTTTCATGATGGGAATATTTAAAGGCACTTAAATGATTTTTGGTAAAAGGTGGTAAACAGATGGAAAGATGCCATAGATAACAATTGTAAATGTCAAATATTATGCTTTTGTGCTTGTGGGTCGATCAGTATGATTGTAGCTGTTGATTACCTGTTAAAAGATTATTTTTAATTACTGAGAAGTACTTGGGTTTGCACGACATTTCGACGAAATCGCACTCATAATTTTTAAGTATTCAGGTCCCCTAATCAGGAAAAACATTTTGAAAAACTTTTTATTCATTTATCACATTAAACAATTTTTCAGAGCAAAATACCATATTTTATTTCCGTTCATTTTGTTTCCTGTAACTCATTTTTCTGTATAGGGTTTTAATAACACAAAAAGTATAAAGGAGGAAGGGGAAAGCAAAAAAAATCTTCAGCAGCACTATTTTCTTCTACGCTCTCCCACTTAAAAACCCACGAGCCGCTACTGATGGCACCGAAATGGATCGGTCGGATGGATACCGACCGAAAGCACGATGGACTGATGATATCGATAAGTATAAGAGACCCGAGTGGTAGAGGAAAGGCCAGGACTGTGAAAGTTGGAAGCCTTATGAGACGGCCTTCATCCTGCAGTGGATCGACACAGGCATATATATATATATATATATATATATATATATATATATATATATATATATATATATATATATATATATATATATATATATATATATATATATATATATATATATATATATATATATATATATATATATATATATATATATATATATATATATATATATATTTATCGGCTAAGTTGAGAGTTCGTCACATTGTAAAATCCGCATTGCTTCTTGCTCTTTTGCCTCAAAGCATCGTCAGTGGATTCGAAGCAACAGGAATTTCAATACCAACTGAATACCAACTGAAAGGGAAGGTGTCGATGGCAACGTGCAGCGTCGTATTGTGATTGGTTCCAGAAGAGGTTGCTATCCATGAATAGGTGATAACATCTCAGTCACCATCAATATATATGTCTCGTGCGTTAAGCCTCTCTTCGATTTTGACTGAAAATGGTGCAGGACAAGCACCTACAGCTGCCAAAAAATCGAACCGTGGGCGAAAGCCAATGAAATGTGCCATTCTAACTTCACCGGAAACAATATAGGTATTGAAGGAACGAAAACGATAATGAAAATTAATAAACATTCCATAAACATTAAATTTTTGGTATATTTACTTCATTTTCTCGCCTTTTGCAACATATTTTTAAGGTGGCTCAACTTACTCGACAACATTTTTTTTTGCCCAAAATGTAGGTCATTGGAGAATTTTTATACATTGGAGAAGTTTATATATATATATATATATATATATATATATATATATATATATATATATATATATATATTAAATTGACATGTTTTATTGATAATCCTAATTAAGTAAATATTAATTACTATACTATTATATTATATAATAAATTATTAAATTCCAATCAGCAATATCGAAATCAGTATATTTTCATTTAAAGGCATAATAATTTAATTTTTTTCAGTACTGTATCAAAAAACTGCGAAAATATATGCACATATTCATATTTTCTCCTGTCTATATCACTAGCATGTCAGAGTCTAGGAAAGGAAAAATCTGCTACTTGAGTCTTTTGGTAAATATAATTTTACGTTGCTCGAGGGAAAGATACTTCCAAATTCTTTGCGGTCGTATATTGATTGAAAACGTTCCATAATCCAGATATAATCCAGAAAAAATATGATGGATTTTATAAGAGATATATTTTGGATTTTCACATTCTATGGCATAGTTATTTACGTACGAGTTCTAATCAATGCTGCTTTAGTAATTTTATATTTTGTATTTATTTAATCTATTTATTCAAATATTTACTTAATATGCATTATTTTTAGTCATTATATTAAAGGTCTTAATACATAAATTTGAAATCTATTTTTTTCGAAAGTAATATTATTATGGAAATTTAAAAACATGTATGTACCTTTCTTTACGTATTTATTTACTTATTGACTGCTTACACTTTATAATAGAAGTTTGGAACAATTGAATTTTTGGAATATTTTTAAATCTATAAAGCGCGTACCAAGAAAATATTTTTTTGCCATTATCACTTATATTTATATTACCATTTTCTATTCCATTAAAGAATATACCAATTGAATGTTAACGTATAGAAAGAACTTCTCGAATTTCTACCCTTCCCAACCGTATGCTATAGTCTAGGATGTTTCCTTTTTTTTTAATGAAATTGGATGTAGAACATGGGTTGCACAGTTCAATACATAACCCATCGGTCAATAATCCCCAGTCTGACGTATATATGGCGTCACTTACGAAAAATCCTTACCAGTAGTCGATTATGCTAACCTTAAAACATCATATGTTAAAATTTCATGACAATCTACAGTTTACTAGTTCCTGAGTTGTTGTGCTTTAAGTGACGCTACTTTTATTATTTTCAAAATAATAAAAAATAAAATAATTACGTGTTACATTACCCGGTCTCTGCCCTAGGAAAATCAATCATAACCGGTTGGTATGCTGAATTCATACATGGCCGTTCAAGCAGCGATGATGCTGAATGCTCTGGATGTCCAAATGAGGTGATTACACCAGATAACATCAGAAAATATTACAAATTCGCAAAACCGTAAAGTAAAACTACAGGAGGTAGCTGATATCATGAAGATATCGATAGGAAGTGTTTACATTATTCTGCCTGAATATTTTGGATTTCGTAAATTGCTATTGAAATGGGTACCGCGTTTGAATACAGTGGACCAAAAACAACAATGTATGATTCTGACCAATATTTGGAGGTATTTTCGCGAAATAAAGAGGATTTCTTTATGCGGTATGTGATAGCGGATGAAACATGAATCCATCACTACACTCCAGGGTCAAATCGGCCGTCAGCTGAGTGGACAGCAGGCGGTGAAAGCAATCTAAAGTGCAAAAGCACAACCTTCGGTAGGTCAGGTTATGGCCCTGTATTTTGGGTTGAGCATGGGATATTGTTCATCGAGGAATGGGATGTTGTTTATCATATTGTTATCTCGAGAAAGGTAAAAAACCGAATTGCTTTTTCATCCACCATATTCTCCAGATTTGGCCCCCAGCGACTATTTCCTGTTCTCAGATTTCAAAAACATGCAAATTTTGGAATGATTGTATTGCTCTTCAAGGAAAATATATTGATGAATGAAGTCGAAATTTGTAAAAAAATTGGGTTTTATTTGTCAGATCGGGAACTTATTGACCGGTGTATCCGATCATATCCATCTAGTACTTAAATGGAATCAATTTAGCAATAAAAATAATTTAATATAAATACAATATACATATTTATAAATAAGTATAAATATTTTAAATATATGATATCTCAAAAATATTACTGATTTTTAAAATCTTGTCTTTAACTGCTTTTTTAAAAGATTCACCTTTCAGATCTAAAATTAAAATTAAAATTAAAAACATAGCAGTATATTCGCATATAATATATATTCTATATTTCTTACTTACACCACCTATTTGTTTGGCAGTAATGAAAAATGTGTGATGGGAATGTATGTATATTTTATTTTATCATGTTGAAGGTAACGTCAAAGAAGATCGACTTGATAGTGCCGAAATATTATGTTATAAACCACTTGGTAAATCGTTATGGTATTGTTGGTAAATTATTATGGTATTTTGAGGCATCTGGTGAAGTTAGCATAAAAATACTAATAACAAAGTATAGTAAATACTTATAATATAAAAAACGTCCGTTTAAGGGAGTTGTCCGTCCAAGACAGTTAAGGTATAAGAGTGAATTAAATAAACATTTAATAATAAATATAATATCCATTATATAATATATAATATATAATATATATTATTTATTACACACATTAAACATTACAAATAAATACATAATATAAAGAACGTATTATATATATAAAAAAAATTAATGCATATAATCGATTAAAGTATATTATCGATTTTTTTTTCTTTATTCTTGGTTTTGTGTCGGATTTTCAGAATGACTGTATGTAATTCCAGATTTGGAAAAGCAATTTTTGATTGTATTTTTAATAAGATAAATTGCGTCCAAAACGCTTATTTTCTTTGAGAGTAATTGCGTTGATTCAGCAGTATTAATGGGTAATAAGAGTTTTTTTAACAATAAATGTTCTATAAAAAACTTTAAAACTTTAATATCTAGAAGTTGGCACATAAACGTTCAATTGAGAGGTAAAAAAATTAATTCAATATTTTCTAATTCTATATCTCTTGGGAGTGAAGACTTTCTATAAATAATAAAATTATTCGTTTCTTGCGAGAAAAAAAAAGAAAAATGGCGAACATTAAAAATGAATGACTTTTTGCTTCCAAAAATTTTATAGAAGATTTTTATTAAAAAAATGGTTTTATTTGGTTAATTTTTTGAGTTTTTGATGTTTTTAATTGTTTTTTTTTACTTTTTTGTTAACTTCTTTTTGGTTGAATACAACAATTTTTTGAATATATATATATATATATATATATATATATATATATATATATATATATATATATATATATATATATATATATATATATATATATATGAAAAACAGAAATTTTTTATCCGTACTTCCACGTACCTCTGCTCGTCTCAAATCAGTCGCCGTCACCATGCCGAGACAAGTACCTCCCAGGACCGGTTTCTAGCCCCATAGCCGCCATCAGCTGGGCTCGAGCTCAACGCAGTGAGACAGCTGAAACGAAACGAACAGAGCAAGACCAAGTCAACTGGTCAAATCGATGGCGGGTTGCAATCTCAATGAAACTCGCGCCATCCTACGGTGAATGTTCGCGGCAGTCAAAAACTACGCGACACATTCTTCCCACAACCTTGGATGTAGGTATAAGGTTTGCTCAAAAGATAGCGTAGTGGGGCCGTGGAGAGAGATATTTGAAAAACAGAAATTTTTCATCCGTACTTCCACGTACCTCTGCTCGTCTCAAATCAGTCGCCGTCACCATGCCGAGACAAGTACCTCCCAGGACCGGTTTCTAGCCTCACAGCCGTCATCAGCTGGGCTCGAGCTCAACGCAGTGAGACAGCTGAAACGAAACGAACAGAGCAAGACCAAGTCAACTGGTCATATCGATGGCGGGTCGCAATCTCAATGAATCTCGCGCCATCCTACGGTGAATGTTCGCGGCAGTCAAAAACTGCGCGACACATTCTTCCCACAACCTTGGATGTAGGTATAAGGTTTGCTCAAAAGATAGCGTAGTGGGGCCGTGGAGAGATATTTATATATATATATATATATATATATATATATATATATATATATATATATATATATATATATATAAAGATAGCGTAGTGGGGCCGTGGAGAGAGATATATATATATATATATATATATATATATATATATATATATATATATATATATATATATATATATATATATATATATATATATATATATATATATATAAGAAAAAAACAATATTTTATAATTTAGTTTCATTTTTTTTTTTGATTGATCAATTACTCGTCTCACATACTCCAACAACACTTTTAATTGTTAGGACGAAGAAAATTGCTTAATATCCACCATGTTTCTTTCATTCACGAACTTTATATTCAAATATATAATTTCAATGACAATTTGGTGTTGATTACACTTTTGGCGTCGCGTATATGACCGGTTCTTTTTTACGGTACTGAAGACAATGGCCATGGAAACAATAAAGGCCCACTCGTCTGAAAACGAAAAAACGGATGTCGTATACCAACGACTGGCTTCCTCTAATGCCACCTTATCCGTATAGTCTTGACATATTATAATTTACAGTTCTCCGAAATGTTGGGGCGCTTTAAGCGAATGGTAAAGCCGAAGGATGAGGGCACGTGACTACGAAAAAGGTAGGACAGATTAGGCGATATGGAATAAGGCTGTGAATATAACTTTTTTTTAACGGCATTTAGGATTTGATTTCTAATTTCATTTAATTAATTTTAACAATATCTGTTATTTGCAATGTTCTACAATTATCAAAAAGCAAGGTGACATACATATTCATTCAATTTATTATGTGTACCTTGAAGTAATCCCCTCTCAGTCCAATTATTTCAACGCTTTTTCCAACCTTCGAAAGTGTTTTTATACTAGACTTCTGGCATTTCCTTTATAGTGACCGGCAAACACGCTTTAATGGCTTCTATGGACCCAAAACGGCGTTCATTAAACGGTCTCATCAATCGAGGAGACATTTTCTGATAATAGTGATACTTGATATTCTCCAACTATAACACTGAAAATTGTCCGGAGTGTATTATGAAATCATTTAAAATTGATAAGAATTTCAAGCGCACGTACTCGCAAAATCATGGCATTATAATTTTAAAGCCCAAATAGTACTAGGCTAATTGAAAAGTTCCCGGAGCTACACCTATAGAGTAATAAAAGAACTACATAATATACTAAGTAATACAATAAGTCGATCTGTCAATTTATTCGTACAAAAACAGCAGCCTAAAGTAAACGTATCAGTGTTATTTTTTTGAAATGGAAAATATTGAAAATCGCGCAGTGATTAAATTCTTTGTAAAAAAAGGTAAAAAAGGCAATGGAAATTCATATTGAAATTGTAAATATATTAGGCCAGTCTGCTCTTTCAAAAACAATGATTTGTAAGTGGGCAGATGAGTTTCAACGTAGACGTACAAGACTAGATGGTGATCCTCGTTCTGAACATCCAATAAGTGCAACTACTGAACAAATAATTAATTCTATACATGATATGGTTATGGATGACAAACAGTTGACTTTGGGTAAAATTGCTAAGGCCATGGACATCTCAACTCAACGGGTGTTTCATATTTTGAAAAAGGAATTAGGCTTGAGAAAACTATGTGCAAGATGGGTATCACATTTGTTACATTCTGTCCACAAACGACTTCGAGAAAAACTTTCTAACCAACATTTGAATCTTTTTCGAAAGAATAAAATAGATTTTAAACGTCGTTTTGTAACTATGGATGAGACTTGGGCTTACCACTATGATCCCGAACTGCGACAACAAACCGCAGAGTGGACTGAGCCCAGTTGTTCAGCTCAGAAGCAGCCAAAGTGGTCAAAATCGACCAAATAGGTTATGGCATTAAGTTTTTGGGATGCAAAAGGCATTTTTTTAATTGATTACCTTCAAACCGGTGACACGATAACAGGACAGGATTACTCAAACCTTTTCGATAATTTAATGCAATAATTTGTGAGAAAAGACCTGGTTTTGCCTGGATCATTTTTCATCAAGACAATACACCGGTCTACAGAACTGTTTTTGCAATGGCCAAATTGAAGGACTTGCATTACGAATTGTTGGAGTGTCCGCCATATTCACCAGATCTGCCCCCCTCTGACTTTCATCTGTTCCCAAACCTCAAACAATTCCTACGTGGTTACGTGGCGTTTTTCTTCAAATGAAGAAGTTATAGCATCCGTAGATGAGTATTTTGAAGGACATCCAGAAAATCACTTCAGAGGTAGAATAAATGAATTGGAGAACCGTTGGAAAAAAATGTATTGAGCTTAAGAGAGAATATACAGAAGAATAAAGTCATTTTTTCATCTATAAACTTGCTTTATCATTTCCGGTCCGCGAACTTTTCAATTAGCCTAGTATTGAAGTAGAAATAATAGAGATAAATAAGAATTTGGTTTAGTTGAAACATCCGAATTAATATTAGTGCTTCGTTAATGAGTCTGGGTTGAAAAAACTATGCTTCAGTAAGATATTCTGTTTAATATATATATATATATATATATATATATATATATATATATATATATATATATATATATATATATATATATATATATATATATATATATATATATATATAATTTTATATTTCACATTGGGTTGGATAAAATTAATTCTATAGACCAAGGAAGTGTTATAACACACTGGTAAGACAATTCATAATATCCATATATCGCTTATATAATGTAGATTAGATTACACCAACTTTCTGATATAGCATTGAATATTTCCAGTTCCAAAAAAATGTAAAATAAATAACTAACTTAATAAATTCGAACTTAATGAAATGTTGATTAAAAGTTTAAATGGAAATCCTATCTTATAATATATCATTTTAAAGGTCTTGAAAATCCTAATTAAACTGCGTTTATAAAACTGACATGGGTTGATTCGTTCTCGTAATAGAGAGAAAAATAATAGTATATTACTATCGATGGCTATAAATGGCATTTTACGTGCGAGTGATTTTTTTTTAACTAAAGCATAAAAATAAATTAATGAAATATATATACTTTTAAAAACATGATTTAAAAAATTACTTTAAGTGCTCAAAATGTCCATCACTGTTAGTTAGACAATAAATAATCTGTTCCGAAATTATTTTCGAATGTTTTAAAATATGTCCTTATTAATTAACCTGCATGTATGCGTAATTCTATTTCTTAGGTCCTGAATATCGGCGGCGATATTTTGTATACAACTGTCTTTAAATAACCCCAAAGAAAGAAATGCAGTGGCGTTATATGTGGGGATCTCGCCGCCCATTCCACACCGACTCTTCTGCCTAGCCATTTGTCAGGAAACCTTTGATCCAGCCATTGTCGAACATGTAATGCGTAGTATGGTGGTGCGCCGTTATGTTGAATGTATAAATTTTGTTCATGCAACAGTGGGTTTTCTTCTTCATCGCTTTGGTTTTGCAAGAGCTGTGTTATCAGTAGACCGATTTCTTTTTCCAATACAATTGCAATTACCGGTTAAATTTTCTCCAATAAAAATCGGACCTATAATTTCATTCCCCAGAATTCCAACTGGAAACTGTGTATGACCCTTTGGAAACACTTTGTTATTATCCCAGTATCTACAGTTATGTTTATTTAAAAAGCTATTAAGGAAAAATGTTGCTTCATCACTGCAACAAATATTCATTATTAAATTTAGATCATTTCGGATTCTCCCAGTCATTATTTCACAAAACTGAATCCTTCTGACCGAATTATCTTCGCTGAGCTGCTGATTCCACTAAGAAATATTTGCAAACAAAGAACTTGTTTTGTTTTAAAATTTGGTGTATGGAACCAATGGAAATATTTATTAGCTTAGTGACTTTTGGAATTGAAGTTACAGTGACGGTTCGTGAGGGAGGGCGTAGGGGAGTCGCCCCTCCAGCATTTATCACAGTAAACACTTTTTCAGAGCAAAACACTATATTTTATTTCCGTTCAATTTCTTTCCTTTAACTCATTTTCCTGGTTCACCTCCTCTATAGGGTTTCAATAGCACGTTGTTACACACTGGCCCAGTCTCTTCAGATTTTTTAACAAGTTTTATTACGTATTGAGAGTGTTATATTTTTGTTTGGATGCCTTTCATCAAAAAATCGGACTGTTCTGCGAGCACACCTATCTTCAGTACCATAAAGAAAAATAATTTCAATTTTCACTTGTCGAGTATACATCATAAAATTGACACCACTTGGCAAACGGTTGAAAATCAGCACTTCTGATAAAAATGTTTTCAATTTTAACTGCAATGAGGAATAAATTGTGTATTAAAACACAAATGAGTGACAAGTTAAAAGAAAAAGTCCCTTATCTTACTTTTTATATTAGGAAAAGAAAAATGGTGTGCGTAAAAAAATAAACAAACATTGTAAACACCATGTGTTGATTCCGTTAAATACTTTTTAAAATATATTTTTCCCTCTATTGCGAGTACGGATTAATAACGAATAAGGGATAAGGGTTGTCCGATAAGTGTTTTAGAGCTTTAAAGAGTTAACTCTAAGTGATAATCCAGTATTTTTAAGTTTACCTTGAACAACAAATAATGAGATTAAGTTTTGAAAATAATGTCGTTTAAATATTCCCCTCGACTTCGTCTGGTGGAATCCATTCTGAAGACCCAATTTTCAATTACTCCTTCACACATATCACATGGTATATTTTCAACGGTGGCCTGTATTTTCGTTTAAAGTCAATAATTATTCGGGGTTTATTTCTATAAAGCCCAATCTGATCTTGATCTATGATTTTTTCAATTTAGCCTTGTAATATGTACTTTATAAATATTATCAAAATTTTAGGTTTTAATTCTTTAAATTCCCATTATATTTCATAGGATAAATATGGATTTAATAAATAAGTATTCAAAAGTTTCACATAAGCCTACAAAAATCATTTCGATGAATATTAAACCCAAGTTTAAAATAAATTTTAATATATAAAATAATGGATATTCATTTTATTGCTTATTAAAGTTATTTAAAACCGAAAATGGTCCTGTGTTTCGAGTTCTTGTAGAGGTTATTGTCTCACGAAATTCAATGCACTCGAAAATAATAAACTCACTGTATATAGGCTTAAGAAAAACTGTCTAGATCTGTATTTGGCAAAGCATCTGGGAACAAGAAATCAATCCGATAAGAAAGCGAACGAACGAACAACGTGCACTGCCGAGTGTTTGGTTTTCTCTGGTTTTATTGGTTTTGTGTTTGTATTAGCTGTAATACTCCATGTAGAATGGACAAACAATCAAAAGAACAAAAAGTAACCACTGTCTGAGAATATGTCTGGTTGTTAAAGTTGGCAACTTTTGTATTGTTTTTAAAACTAAAATTGAGAATGTTATTTTTTTTTTAATTTAAGGACTATGTTGACATTTTGACTTTATATAAATATCTAATGATAGTGCAATTGTTTTCGACTGTCTCAAAGTACAGATCCTCTTTTCATTTTAGATACAGTACAGCAATTTTGAATGGGAAAAAATATTCACCTTTCCAAAACAGTGCTTTCCGGAGACCTTACCTTTAGTTCTTCCAATTGATACATCATAATTGTTTTTAGAACGGACATCATAAGTATGCATATTTGATTTTTGCACCAAAAAAGGATGCAAATAATGTGGAGATAGGATGTGGATGAACAAATAATTGGGGAGATGTTATCAATCTTCATCTGATATTCTAGACCAATCATTCATAACCTTCACCGTGTATTTCAAGTCCTGTATACTCTCATGTATTGTTAAAACTATAGTGAAATATCTCTACTAAACCCTGGTAACAAAATATATAAAAAGTGTTACAGAAAAGGCTAAAAAAATTAAGAACTGGCACTAGAAAATACACAAGCTGGGTTTAGAAAGTGAAGAAACACACACGAATATATTTTTAAATTATATAAATCTACATTTAGATAAAGAATATACCGAGGAATCTGATTGAGGTATTTAAGAGTATGTGAAATAAATCTTGGAATATTATCTTTAAGTTTAGTACTTCCAAAATAACTACGGAAAAGAACACAAGAGAAGAAGTTTATAAAGTGTTATAGTCATTATAACACTAAATGCAACAACTAAGGCGGTAGAACATTGGAATAAATATGGGAAACAGGAAGGTAGATTATTAATAGTTAAAAATTAATGTTTACTAGCGTTTTACGAGACAATATTTACTAGTGTCTAACGAGATAGTACTGAAAGATAGTATAAGGGCATGGAAGGCAGAAATTATGGTCATAAGGATAGAAAAAGAATAACAGAACAGAATAGAAAAAGTAGAATTATGCAATGAAAACTCGAATTCAGCAAGTCAATCAAACCAAATATCAATTATAGAACGAAGGGCGCTTTAGACGAAGCTGAAAGGGAGATGTACTAAAACATGTAAATACATTCTGTCAAAAAAGTACCGGCAATTGGTCAATAAAACACAAAATGTTTATTATTTATCCAAATTTATTGTATTGCTTTCAAAGTAGGCTCCTTCTGGGGGCAACAATCTAAATTACAGATGACGTTCAAACTCCGCGACAGTATAGAGAACAGTTATCCCAACTTAGCGTTAAAAAGAATTTTGACAATCCCTTTAAGCGGGCTTTTCAAATGATCAATTCCCGGTACTTTTTTGACAGAATGCATAATGAAAGACTTATCAAGAAGATTAAAGCAAGGCAGTATTTGTTCCTGCTGTGTTTTATGGGACCAAATTGTGGAATTTGACAGACAGACACAAAAGTATCTCGAAAGCATTGGAGATAAAATTTCTTAAAATTATATTAGAAATTACAAATTGAGCATAGTAGGAAATATGGATATTATAGAGGAGCACATTGAGAAAAAATAACTTGAATGGATGGGACATTTGGTAAGGATGTCTAAATCAGAGCTACGGAAAAGGAAAGAAAAGAAAAAATTGAAAAGAAGATTGAAGAAAAAGAAGATTGTTAATAACAATGGATTATATTGTAGTTAAAATTATATTAACACTTAAATAAAATAATATGTTGTTTAAATAATAATGTTATTATTTATTATAATGTTATTATTTAAACATTAAAAAATAAAACGTTATTTATACAAACTAGTACACAAACTAGTTAATTTAAATTTAGAGTTTTTATAATATGGAGTGTTTTTCGTCCTTTTATAAGACAATTCCAAATTTGAATTTTTACATTCAGAGAAATAAATTTTCCCTTTTTTTTTAATTCATGTCAGACATATGTAGTTTGGATAATTTAATTTTCCTTAAAAACAATAATAAATAATTTAATCTTAAAAACAACATTATATATATATATATATATATATATATATATATATATATATATATATATAATGTTGTTTAATAATAAATATATAATATATGATTATATATATATATATATATATATATATATATATATATATATATATATATATATATATATAAATATGTATATAAATATATATATATATATATATATATATATATATATATATATATATATATATATATATATATATATATAAATATATATATAAATATATATATATATATATATATATATATATATATATATATATATATATAAATATATATATATATATATATATATATATATATATATATATATATATATATATATATATATATATATATTTTAATGTTGGAAGTGACCACCGAATGGTACGAGCAAGGGTTCGGATTGACTGTCGAAAAGAGCGCGAAAGAATGGTAAGATCAAAGAAGGGCAAGGTGGATTCTGGAAAACTGCTGGAGAGAGGAAGCGATTTTGAGATTGCTTTGTCAAACCGGTTTGCTGCATTACAAGATCCAGAGGACGTGGAAATATCAGTTCAATATGAAGAAATCGCCAACAATGTACTTCAAACGGCTGCTTCAATAGCACCAGAGGAAAAATGTCTCAAACAAACAAAAATCTCCAGTGAGACCATTGATTTAATGAAGAAACGGCGAGCAATGAGAAATGCAGGTAGTCCTTTTGGCAGGGTCGAGTACACTGAGCTCTGCAAAACTATAAGAAAACGTATCAGAGAGGACACGCGCCGATTCAATATGCAGCTAGTGCAAAAAACCCTGGAAGAAAACAAAGGAATTAACAAAGCTAAACAGAAGCTGAGAAACAAAAGAACGCAAATATATGCTTTAAAGCGTGAGGATGGCACAGTGTGCAGGACGCGTACCCAAATGTTAGAGATTGTCAGAAGGTTTTATTCCCAGTTATATGAAGATCAGAGCCAGTCAGGGACAGCAATACCCACGGAAGAACAATATATAATGCCAGATATCCTAGTGGAGGAAGTAACAAATGCTATAGAATTGATGAAGAACGGCAAGGCTCCAGGAAAGGATAGTGTAACTGTCGAAATGCTAAAAGCTGGTGGTCGGACGTTACATAAAACACTGGCAAAATTATACTCAAAATGCCTCAAAGAACAAAAAGTACCGGACTTATGGAAAAATGCAGAAGTGATCCTTTTACATAAAAAAGGAGCACAGGAAGATTTAAAGAACTACCGTCCAATAAGCCTCCTATCAGTGATGTACAAAGTTTTCACTAAGATAATTTCTAAAAGAATATTAAAAAAACTGAATGACGCACAACCAAGAGAACAAGCAGGATTCAGAAGTGGATTCAGTACAATGGATCACATCCAGGTTGTACAGCAGGTTATAGAAAGGCACAACGAATACACCATGCCACTGTGCTTGGCTTTTATCGACTACGAAAAAGCATTTGATTCCATCTCAAAGCATGCGATAATGGATGCACTGCTTAGCCAAGGTGTAGAGAGAGCCTATGTAAACCTATTAGGATCGATATATGATGGAGCTACAGCTACAATTCACCTTGATGATCTTGAAGTGGGAATTGATATAGAACGAGGTGTACGGCAGGGTGACGCAATATCGCCTATTCTTTTCTCGGCTAGCCTTGAAGAAGTATTCCGTAAACTGGATTGGGAACAGGATGGTGTGAAGATCAATGGTACAAACTTAAACCATCTTAGATTTGCAGATGATATTATTCTCATTTCACAAGACCCAGAGGAGCTGCAAAGACGCATACAAGAACTGCAAAGGGCTGGCGAACCATTTGGCTTGAAAATAAACCTGAAAAAGAGTCAGGTTATGTTCAATAACTTCGCTCAGGACAGAAGAATTTCAGTTCTAGGAGGGGATTTAGAGATTGTTGACAGCTTTATATATCTTGGGCAGAGGATTTCCATGGAGGGGAATACCGCCCGGGAGGTGGAACGGCGTGTTAAATGTGGCTGGCAGGCATTTGGTAGGCTCAACATAGTGTTTAAGAGCAGACTCCCACTTTGCCTGAAAAGAAAAGTATTCGATCAGTGCGTTCTACCCGTTATGACATACGGAAGTGAAACCTGGACACTCACATCGCAATCAATTCAAAAACTTCGGGTGGCACAGAGGGGAATGGAAAGATGTATGCTTGGCATTACCAGACGAGACAGAAAGTCCTGCCCATGGATCAGGGAACAAACAAAAGTCTGTGACATCATTGGAAGAGTAAAACAGTTGAAATGGAGATGGGCAGGCCATATAGCGAGGCGATGGGACGACAGATGGACCAAGGCAATCCTGGAGTGGATACCGCTTGATCGCAAACGTCCGCGAAGAAGACCGAAAGCACGATGGATTGATGACATCGTTAAGTATATTGGACCCGAGTGGCAGAGGAAAGCCCAGGACCGTGAAGGTTGGAAGCATGCTGAAGAGGCCTTCATCCTGCAGTGGATCGATGCGGGCTGATGATGATGATGATGATGATGATGATATATATATATATATATATATATATATATATATATATATATATATATATATATATATATATATATATATATATATATATATATATATATATATATATATATTATAGCACATACCCCCAAAAACTTAAAATAGGTTACTGCCAAAACCAGAAAGACTAGATTTTTTTTTTTTTTAATTTTTTTCACTTTACCAACAATATACTTCAATCATAGTATACATAATGGCGTGTACTTAACTCAAAGCTATATAGCGAGACAGGTAATATTGGTAAATCGGGTATTCCCCTATGTATTCCAGGTTGGTAATGATAAACGTCGGCTTATCATATAATTGTATCATATTTTTTTGTGTGGGTTAGTTGTTTGTGTGGCTCATAGTTTCTCGGGTATCCCGTGCTACCTGAATGGACGTGATGATGGGGCGGACGGTTTCGCTAACATTTCGATGGAATCTCATCCATCTTTTTCAAAGCGTTTACTCGACGGCGTCTTGACGACTCATGCTGAACCTAATAGCTAACCTGACTAATGTGAAACCGCCCGCCAGTGGATATTCAACTAATACGGGATACCCGAGAAACTATATATAAAAAACTTTATATATATATATATATATATATATATATATATATATATATATATATATATATATATATATATGTTCGGAAAGACTTCCGCGGTCGGTAATATTAGAATTACTAGGTTCTCGAGTAGAATCGCGTTTTAGATTTATAAAATCACGACGTTTCGGCTTCCACTTTGAAACCATTTTCAAGGGAATCTAGATGATTTACTCGGAGGCCTCAATCTGCCTACTCCCCAGAGTTCACAACCAGAAAAGAACGTGGACGGCGCGACCTCTGTATTAATAGGTGAGGTTGTAGGTGGAGCGCTCGGTTGAGGTGTGGAGGTGAGACAGGAGGTGGACGTTTGACTAGAAGGGTTTCGGACGAGCAATTTGGATATAAGCGGTTTCCATGTATTTGGAACTCTAAGACCGTCGTACCGCTTGTTTAAGCAGTCTGGACGTTTTTTGATCTCAATTGCTTCACGAATTATGCGGGGTTTGTAGGAATATATAGGTGCGATTATTTTGGCCTTGTCGAAATCTATTTTGTGACCCGTTTGAAGATGATGTTCTGCTAAAGTCGACGGCGGAGAGAATGCTCGTATATGCGATTTTGGTTACGTCTATTAGTTTGACCGATATATGATTGGGAACAGCCAGAGCAAGGAATCTCATAGACACCATGTGACTCCATGACCATGACTCTTGTGGAATATTATCCTTCACTGGTCTGAGGAAACTGGATATATTTATTTCTGTTGTAAATGTCATTTCGATATTACTATTAATAAACAAGAGGTATGACGGTCTTAGAGTTCCAAATACATGGAAACCGCTTATTTCCAAATTACCCATCCGAAACCCTTCTAGTCAAACGTCCACCTCCCGTCTCACCCCCATCCCTCAACCGAGCGCACCACTTACAACCTCAACTATTAATACAGAGGTCGCGCTGTCCACGTTCTTTTTTGGTTGTGAACTTTGGGGAGTAGGCAAAATGAGGCCTCGAAGTAAATCAACTGATTGTTTAGAAAGTGGCTTCAAAGTGTGTATATATATATATATATATATATATATATATATATATATATATATATATATATATATATATATATATATATATATATATATATATATATATATATATATATATATATATATATATATATATATATATATATATATATATATATATATATATATATATATATATATATATATATATATATATATATATATATATATATATATATCTTTCACCCTTTCTCCATGTGGTGCCACCGCTTGTCTCTGTCCAACTGCCACCATGCGCCACCACGTATCTCTCGGGATCGGTTTCTAGCCTTTTCTGCCGGAGCTCCAGATGAACGCAACGAAAGCAGTTGGGAGAGATGATCGGGGCCAGGCCATGTTAACTAGCCCCGATCGTCTCTCCCAACTACTTTCCTTGCGTACATCTGGAGCTCGGTTGATAACGGCTGAAATGCTAGAAACCGGTCCCTAAAGATACGTGGTAGTGCATGGTGGCAGTTGGGCAATGACGAGCGGTGGCACAACGTGGAGAAAGGGTAAAAGATTTCTGTAATATTAGAATGAAATCGAATGCAACTCATACCTCAGCAGTGCAAGTAGCATCAGTTGTGCAATATCCAACTGAACAAGAGTTGTTATAATACTCATAAAAAATTATAAAACAAGAAAGAGAGAAGCAATAACAGCAAAATCAATTGGTTCATTAAGGATCATATCGAAAATGCCTTTTCATAATTATTAAAATAGAAATCAGAATATTTTGCATTAATAAAAGTATACAAAATTGTGGAATATTTAATGTATTATGTGTATTATGTGTATTTAATGTCCAAAAGTTTGGAATATTTACAAATAGGATATCTACGCCTATGATATTCAAATAGTTGTGATAAATATTTATTTTAGACCGTTTTAAAATGAAAATAACAAAAGCATTGTTTTCCTGATTACACAGGTTTTTCGATTTTTGCCCATTCCGTTGATACTGATATTTACACATTTTTTCATTTATTTTTCAGTTTTCATCAATCTGTTTAAATATGCCTAGAAACATCATATCTCATTTTAATAGATCTAGAATAATTGCTTTGCTACAACAGGGCTTTAATCAAAGTGATATTGTGAAAATGTAAATGTTTCTCAAAGTGTTAATCAAAAATTCCAAGAGACAAATTACGTTAAGGATCACCCCAGAAGTGGTAGAAAACGATGTACAATAGCTGCACAAGGCCAGCAGATATCAATGATAGCTCGGAGAAATCGTCTGGAATCTACAAGTGTTATATCAAGGGAGCTAATTAGGCTTGAAGGGTAAATGTTGTAAATGTTTCACAACAAACGATAACACGCCGACTGAAAGCGGTAAATTTGCATCCTAGCAAACTTTTACATGTTCCTAAACTAAGCCTTAAAAAAAAGTAAGAATACAATGGGCTCGAGACATGGTGGACCATAGTCCTAACTAGAATAAGGAGATGTTCTTCGACGAGATAATGAGGCTTGGTTTCTGATTCACGAATAACATTAGTTTGGGGAGTTTCAGGTTAAGAAACCCGACTAGAAATAACTCAACCGCGTATTCCATTTGAATACCAGCATGATGTTTTGGGGTGGTATTATGAGGGGTACACGGACACCTCTACTGACTGGTCCTGGAGGGAAGAGTCACTGGTGCTTGTGCATCGAGGAAGTTTTAAATCCTGTTGTGCGTCTGGTCCAAGGCGCAGTGGGCGACGGATTTATTTTCATGGATTACAACGCATCTTCTCATCGAACACCAGAAGTACAAAATTTTCTTGAAGAGGAGGGAATAACGAAGTTAGGGTGGCCAGCAAATTCCCCTGACATGAATGTCATTGTACATGCTTGGGACATTCTGAAAACACGTATCCAGAAACGAAATAATCCCCCTCTTACCCTGCGAGAAATAAAAGATGCTGTTTGTGAGGAATGGAAGAGATTGGCAAAATTGGTCATTTAATCGACAGCATGCCAAATCGTCTACAGGCATGCTTACAGACTCATGGAGAAACTACTGCTTATTAATTTTATTGGTAGTTTTTACTTTTATTCTTAAATTAATTTTGAAGGCAATTGGTTTTTACACACATTGGTCATTTGGTGTCGAGTTTTATTTGCTACCAGTAAGAGTTGTAAGCGACCAGTAAAGTGTAATAAAATGATGTTTACGTAAGCGAGTAAAAGAAAACCTTTATATCAATAAAAGAGTGAAATGATTTAATATTCCAAACTTTTATGAGTGATAAAATTTTAGCATTATAGCTGCATTTTAAGGCAAAAATGCACATATGGTGCAATCCAATTTGTAGCGATTTCATAAACGATACTATATGTGAACTTGCTAATTGCATTTGTCTAAATGTAATATATTCTAATAAGTGGCGGTTTGTGGGTTTTTAAAGTGGGAGGTGTAGAAGAAAATAATGCTGCTGAAGAATTTTTTGCTTTCCCCTTCCTCCTTTTCACTTTTTGTGTTATTGAAACCCTATTTTGTTGAACGGAATTGAACGCCCAATTGACGCCCAAACGCCCTCTCTCACGAGCCGCCACTGATTGTAATTTGTATTATTCAGTTTGATGTTGTTTTCTGTTACTAGATAACTACCAACATATTTGTGAAATATTCCGAAATGATTAAATTTATCTTTAATGTATTATTAGGCAAAGTAAGAATAAATAATTAGGAATTGTTGAATAGTATGTCAAGCTCATAACATCCCTGCAAAAGGCACATTGTGAACATTTTATTGAAGACATTATTCATATTACTGAAAAACGGCACTCCAAGTCACGTCAATGTAATAGGTTTTGGGAACTTGATATATTATTTGCCATATATCCTATCTTCCAGATATATTCGTATTCCTTACTTTAAAACCACTCTGCTTCTTGTGATAAATATAGGTATATAATGCTTTCTTGGCGATATTTTTTTTAAGTTTCCGATTAATTTTGCCTTTTTGCATTGACAATATTTATTGCCTTGAACTTAAGCTGTTTAAAAATAAAATCTTGAAATACTGTGTTACAAGCTAAATTTTTAATTAAGCCTATAGCGTCTCATTTTTTTTCAATCTACGAATTACCATTTAAGATCTACCTAATTAATTTTAAAATATTTTTACAACAAACAATAAATTTAGCCGAGGAATTTGAAACTGAAACTTGAATAAACAGCTTGAAAGTAGAGTAATTATTTTGCACAGTATGTCGGAAGAATTTAGAGAAAACTATTAGCACCATCTATTGAAACAATATATAATCTAAAATCTCTATATCACCTCTATAAAACGAGGTTGCCATCATTAGGATCGATCAACGGATTGTCAAGTTATAGCGCTTAAAGTGACAGTACCTTTTACCAGCTCGTCACAAAAACACGATGGAACAAAGAGCTTATATTAAATTTTGTTTCAAGGTCGGTAAAATTTTTACAAAAACATTTGAATTGGTGAAAAAAGTGTATGGTGATTGCTTATTCCGTTCAGGTATGATCGAATGGTATACGTGATTCTAGAACTGCCATGATGCTTTAGAAGACGACCCAAAGCCAGACCAACCAAAAAGCAAAAATCGTGGTATATTGGTAGAAAAAGTGCGTGAAATGATCGTTTATGATCGTGAGATGGATAGCGGAGGAATTAAATACGACTAAAGACATGATTTACGAAATTTTGACAAAGAATTTAAACACAACGGAATTTAAACAAAACGGAATTTAAACAAACGCTTTAAATGAGGACCAAGCAATTGCTAGCGTTGAACATTGTAAGGGCCTTATTAAAATTTGAACTGCCAGACAAAACTAGACATTCCTAGAATGGATTGTAGCTGGTCATGAAACTTAGTGCTTTAAGTACGATCCTCAAACAAAGCGCCAAAGTGCTCCTTGGAAGTCTTCAAGCTCGACGTACTTCGTCTCGGAAATTCGTTCCACAGGGTCAAAATGTTACTGGTGAATATTATCGGGGTGAAATGGAACGTTTGTGGAAGGGAATCGTTCGAGCCAAAACCGAATATCGAGTGCCGCGAGTGCCGTGGTTTAAAAAAAAATTGACACTTTATTGTCTTAATTAAGAATTTATTTCAGTAATATGAACAATGCCTTCTATAAAATGTTTACAATGTGCCTTTTGCAGGGATGTAATGAAGATGACACAATATTCAATAATTCCTAATTATATTCCAATAAAGTTATTCTTACATTACCTAACACTAATTTAAAGATAAACTTAATTATTTCGGAGTATTTCACAAATATGTTTGTAGATATAATCCTAGTGACAGAAAACAACACCAAACTGAATAATGAAATTTACAATACATTACATTTAGACAAATATAATTAGCAAGTTCACATATAGTATCGTTTCTACAATCGCTACAAATTGGATTACACCAAATTTGTATCTTTGCCTTAAAATACAGATATAATATAAAATTGTGTCACTCATATATAGCACACAATATTAAACTAGATGTTATGGCAAAGACATGAAAGAATCCACAATTTTGCATACCTTTATTGATGTAAAATATTCTGATTCTTAATTTAATAATTATGAAAATAAATTTTCGATATGGTCCTTAATGAAGTAATTGATTTTGCTGTTATTGCTTCTCTCTTTTTTGTTTTATGATTGTTATAACAAATCTTGTTCAGTTGGTTATTGCGCAAATGATTCCGTTTAATCAAACACCAACATACATATCCAAGTCATCGTCCATCTGGGACTATGAGGTATTAGTTGCGTTCGGTTTCATCCTAATGAAGCTTTTCCATTTTTTTTCCGGCCTTCTGCCAATTTTATTGCAATTTGCTACTTGCGCAATTTTTTACACTTTTTCATCCAACTTTTTTTATGTCTTCCCCTTTTTGTTGCACGATAATGCACCACCTCGTCTTTGTGTTTTTTAACGAAAAAACGTCTACGTGCTTCAACATCCATCGAATTCGCCTGATTTATCCTCGTGTGACTATTTCTTGTTCCCAAAACTCAAACTGACCATTAAAGGAACGTTTTATAACAGTGTTACACGAGTCTAAGAAGCCGAGATGAGGGTCATTGAGGCGATTCGGAAAATCGACAAAAAAATCATTGCTAGCGTTGGTTGAACGTACCCAGCTGTGCATTGATACGGAAGAGATACATTTTGAATAAAATGAAGTAATTTTGGCATACGTTACGAATAAGTTACGTTATTTTTCCGACATACTGTGTACGAGAACAATTTTGCAAGTAATAACAGAGTTGGTAGCTGGAGCTACAGCAGCAGGAAGATATTGTGATATAGATTCCATTTTGGTAGCTAAAAGAAAGAAAATCAAACTTCAATGCATTATTCAAGTTTCTATTGTTTCTATTTCAAACTACACATGTTTAAATGTCTCTCAACTACTGAGTTCTAAATTTCATTTGATTAACATTCTATTGTCTTAGCTGTTAATGTGGAAGGTGTTGATGCCAAGACATCATTTTATGCAAATTCATTGTCGAGCAAATTTCTTTTCCTGCACTATTCGTTTTTGCTCTTGTAGTTGTTAGATTTCGAACGTTCGTTTTACCTTGTTTCTACCTATTCCCACTCATTTATTACCGTTGTGTATTATGGTTAATCATTATGGTTTCTTCTCAATATGGTCAGACATGTGCTATACCATGGTAGTAGTTTTTTTTATTGTTAACTATATTTAAGATTTGCTTTGTTTATAACACCAATATTTCTAAATCAATTTTGATGTATATACTCCAATAAAACCATGTTGCCTTTAAATATGTTATTATTAGTAAAACGATTTTATTTTATACTATTTATTTTTGTGATTGTATTTAGTAGTGAGTATTATTGCATTTTTTTTTTAACTATGTTTAAAATCAGTAATCCTTTTTTTCTATTTTATTAGAAAAGGCGTTTTTTTTGACGAATATACTGTATCGGTATGAATTTTCTGGCGCGGTATTTTTTTTCCAGATATATTTGATGATAGTACTATTATTAATTTTTCCAATAAACAAAAATACAAAACACATAAGCAATTATTAAAATATCATTTAACAGAATGAAACTTCACATTTATTTCATAAGCACAATGCTTATGAAATAAAAAAATCTTTCTGGTAGTACCACTTATCTCTCAGGATACAAACTTCTCAGTCTAGATAACTTGTCTCAATAAATAAGTCAGAAACATTACATAATAGGGCATTATCTTCAACATATATAGCTAAACAATGCAAATGATCTTCATTTACAACAATAAATATATCAATAAAGAATTTTGATTTTCTAGAAAACCAGATGTTCTTGCAAACGACAATATTTGCAGGCAGCAACTTTTGATGGAAGTTTTGTTAAACTACTAAAAATTTATGACGCTAATAAATCAATGGACAATGGTCATTCAGAATATCGATCAGGTATATAAATTTGGACCATATATAGTAAACATCGTGTCTAATGAAATTCTGAAAAAATAAGAGTCCTCCATCTATCGTGATTACATTTCGTATCTGGCTGATTATCTGTAGATACGATGACCAGATTTTAAAATGTCGACGATAAATAAAGAAAAGGTTTAATCGATTCAGTAGTTTGCTTCATTTTATTTTTGGATTGACAATCGGTTTTGTTACTCATTAATAACATTAAAATAAGGTACCCAGAATAATCATTTTACCCACAAATAATATTGACAAAAATTATTACTCAAATTAGTCAATATTACGAAATATTTTTTGAAAAGCTGATCAAGAAATAAGATTGATTAGATAATGATAGCTATTAATTCAAACTGGGAGAATTGAAGTTTAAAATTATTTTATTCCATATTAGCAAGTTTTTCTCAAACAAAGATTGGCGACCATCATGACTACATTCACTCTGTCCACAGCTGCTCTAAACAATTGGTTCTTTGTACAGTTGAACCATTCTCCCAAATTTTGTAGCCACGACATTCTTGGTCTTCCCACGCTTCTTCTTCCCTCTACCTTTCCCTGCACAATCAATCTCAATAATTCGTAACGTTGTCTTTTCATTACATGCCCGAAGTAATCCAATTTGGTTTCTTTTTGATTGTTATTAGACCTCTTTCGGTGGATATTTCACGTAGGTCTTATTTATTTGTGACTTTCTCTACCCAAGATATTCATAGTATTCTTCTGAATAGCCATAATTCAAATGCTTCGGGTCTTTTGATTATGCATTTGTTAAGGGTGAAAGCTTTGATACCGTAAAGGAGAGTCGCGAATATGTAGCAGCGAATAATTCGCATTTTCATTCAATTTTTTATTTTTCTACAGCAGAAGAAATATTTCATTTTGTAGAATTTGTTGCGGGCTGTTTCTGTTCTTGTTTTTATTTATTCCGTATAATCATTCTTTGAATTAACCTAAATTCCTAAATACTTGTATCTATCCATCCGTTCAATATCACTGTTGTCTTCTTAGCTATTTATTGCTATTTGGTGATTTCGTGAAACACATATATTTTGTTTTCTTCAAGTTCATATGAAATCCGTAGAGTTTGTTGATTTCTCTTATCCTTTCCGTCATAATTGAAAGTTTTATATGGTTTGAAATTAAACGCCTTCAGGTTTTTGAATGAAATAACAGCTTCCTTGACCTTCCAAGCCCCCCCCCCCCCCCCATTTCCCTCGTTTCTATACATATCTTGTTGTGCTCTCTTTTTTGGTAATTTTACCACATGCCCTAACCATCTTATTCTTTGGCACCTTACTAGCAATGTTATCGTTGAATAAGCACACATCTCTCAATTCTTGATTTTTTATTTTACCCATATATCATCAACATTATAACAATCCTTAATCCCAACAGGTACAACCACACCGGTCTAATGACTATTTGATAAATTCACTTTTTTGTTTTTATTAAGTCGACTTTAACTTCAGCACATTTAATAACGTTTCCATACTTTGGTTCCCTTTTGCTATTCTTAATCCAATTTCTTCATATTCTTCAATTTTGTTATTACACAAAATGGTAGAACATTGAACATTTAATGAAATGATTGTAGTGACTTCTTCTTTATAAATGTTTGTACTTAAACCGTCTTACTAAAAACTAAATATTTATGACCTTTGTTTACTATAACAATAAGTTTTGTTATTATATAATAATTGCTTTCTAATTAAATATTAAAACATGTGATGACTTACATTCTTAAAATATCATGACTAATCATGAATTTGTTCATTAGTTTAGTAATAAGATAAAGCCCAAGGTGAATTCCATTAAAAGGAAATATTTAAAACAAAAATGAAAAATCTCGGAAATTATTACAGATTAAGAGGATATATATGGAAATTAACAAGAATAGAAGTATTTTGTCTGAGGAATATTGTAACATGAAAAAAATATTAGACATTCCAATTTAAAAAATTGAGGTAAGATATTTTAAATCTTTTTTATATATCTCAGTAATCCTGGACACTCTGTATGATGTAGAGAAATTGTGTTTGCATTAAAAGATAAGTCATAGTTTCGCTAATATCCCTACCAAAAATGATAACCTTACATAAAAAATAAATGATATATGGATATCGTTAAACCCATTGGGTTTAGGTTTCACAAAATATTTTTAGAATCAATTGCAGAATGCAAATATGGATGAACATATAGGGTATTCGATAAGAAAATACAAAACAATACTGGGCTATGGTTTTGTGTGACACCTTGTATAAATAAAAATAATTTTAAATTATGTAGCCTATTATTTCAGTGTGTGTAATTAAATTCAATTTAAAACCGAAATTGTATATTATTATGTACGCGAATGTAACGATATTCTTACGTTATTTACGGAGAAGTAACAATAAGGTAAAAATGTACCAGAACGTTTTCAAGATGTTCAGGAAAATAGGTTAGAACCATGCTAGGCTTGCGTAGACTCAAATGCTGGATCATTTGGATGAATGAGGGATAATCCTGTACTTCTTAATGTGGCGTGAATCGTGTTGTGGTGTGAAAAATTAGTGGTAGTAATATCATCTTTTATTGATATTTCAATAAAAGTTGCCAATTGTAAGGAAAATAATATAGTGTTTTTCACGTTTAATGCATTAACTTGAGGAAAATAACCATTTTCTAAATTATAAAATTACTAATAAAATATTAATTCAAAATATTAATCTACTACACTACCTTATCTAATTAATTTCAGTATGATTACTATAGTGCCAAATAATCTGCATAATTAAAACGCGTACATCAGGTCAGAATGCATATTTTCAATAATTGTGTTTGCACTCATAAGTGACATTAATTCAAATGGAAATTAAAATGATATAGCAATATTAATTAAATAATGTTAAAAATAAAGCTGTATGTTAAATCAATATTACTTTAGGAACATTGAAAGCAATTATCAGATCTAGAAAAACAATTATAAAAAAATTAAATATTATTTTAAATTAATATATTAATATATTTAGATTGATAATAATATACATTATGAAAAATGTTTTAATTTGTTTAAATGTTTAATTACAAGGTGTATGAAAAATAACTTTGCTAATTTTAACCAACGATTCTTATATCATTTTCACCAAAAAGGTTCCTTAAAACATGTATCCAAAATGCCAAAAATATCCACCGAAAACAGGTCAGAACTTTTTTCATTTAAAATTAACAATTGGCAACGTCACATCTTCGTCTTTATTTCGATCGAACGGAATTCAGTTTTTTGTTTTATTGGCTTCTTAGGGTTTTATTTGAAAATTAAATTGTTATTATTCTATATTAATTCGGTTTGTTTTGCTTAAAAAAAGGAAAACTTACACATTATTGTTATTTAATGTCATAATTGAAGGTACTAGTACTAATATTTCACATCATAACACGTTTTAAACGATACACATCATATTAATGTACACATGATTAACTGTTTTATTAAATTAAATGTTCAAAATGTCCATCATTTGAGTCTGTGCAGCGTTGAGTTTCAGCACCTTTCCAACCAGTCTTGCGGAACACGTTGGTATTGTAACCCGTAGTACACCTAAGCCCGGAAATTTGGAGAGCTTACTCATAAATAAGAAACATATCGTTATATTCGCATACAGAATACATGTTTCGTCTTAAATTGAACTTAAATATACGCACTGACATACACTGAAATAATTTTTGTCACCATTTTGGATTTTGGCGATGTTGCCGCGTTAACATTTGCTGATGTACCATATAAGGCGATTCTTAATTTAAAAGAAATATTTTAACCAATGATCATTAGTTTATTTGTAGTTTATTCATAAAGTACGAACTAATTACTATTTGCCAAATATGCTCTTACACATTTTTGTTTAAAATTATTTTCGATTGGATAATATTACATGTTTTTTTCACGGATAATCTAAGTTATTTACCATTGTTGTAAGGAAGTTTTTTTTCTAATGATGTGAAGAATCGTTGGTTAAATTTATTATGTTATTCCCTTTATACCCTGTGTATTATTGGAAATGTTTGTGTTTATTTTTGTATATACATTCACGACATCTATTTTATGTAAATCAAGAAATTCGGTTAATACAGGATTATCCATTTCGTGGTTCATGACATACATCTCTGTATTTTGACAACTGTCAAACTTAAATGTCATCCAAAGGGGGATTTATTTAGTTTAAGGTTTGCTATTTTACAATATGGGTTATTTACCCACCGAACAATGCTTTAGAATTGTTAAAAGTTTTAACAAAAATGGTGATTCTGCCGTAGCCACGTTTCGCGCCTTACGAACAGGATGTGGTCACCATAATCGTACTTCTGAGCGCATAATTTCCAACACAGTCAACAAATTTGAAAATTCTGGGTCTGTTATGAATGTGGTAAGACATGTGCATCATCGTAATGCTCGCTCGGTGCCGAATATCGCTGCTGTTAGTGAAAATGTGGCTGAAGATCCAAATGTATCGATTCCTCGGCGGTCACAGTCTGTAGGCTTGTCTTACGGCACATTATAGTGTATTTTGCATTTGAACTTGCATCTACATTCTTACAAAATTCAACTCATGCCAGAATGGAAGCCCGCGCCCCAAGGAATACGCCAAACGTACGCCGATTGGGTGCTTCAACATCTGATTTTTCGAACATCTTCTGCGATGAGGCTCATTTCTCGCTCGGCGTATACGTAAATAAGCAAACTTGCCATATCTTGGGCTCTGAAAACCCACAAGTTATTGTGAAGAGTCCATTGCATCCGCAAAAAGTTTAGCCCGTACTTCTTCGAAAACGAAGAGGGATTGACAGTTAACGTCAATTCTGAGCACTATAGCCGTATGATAACCGATTATTTTTGGACAGAAATTGAAAATTTTGATCTGAGCGATTTGTGGTTCAAACAAGACGGCGCCACAAGCCACACAATACCACCAATTTTGGCTTTATTGCACGAAAAGTTCCCACGCCGCGAAATTTCGAAATTTGGTGATGTCAGTTGGCCGCCGAGATAATGCGATTTGACGCCGTTGGATTTTTTTTGTGGAGTTACACGAAAGATTTACGTAAACAATGTTCAAAGTCTTGAGCAGTTGAAAACCAACATTCGTCAAGTTATAGCCAAGATACCAGCCGAAATGTGCGGAAAAGTTATCGAAAATTACCTTAAATGGATTGAGTCGTGCCAGCGGTCGCGTGGTGGACATTCAAATGATGTTGTATTCCACATGTAATGCCACACTAAAATCCAAGCAATAAAATGAAAAAAATAATCAACGAAATCGCAATTCTTTGTGTACTTTTTTTAATTTTACTTTCCGAAGCACATAATCGATAACCCTTTATTTGAAAAAATAAAATAAAATTATGAGTAAAAGTATGAGTTATGCTTCTATTATTATAATATTCAGAAACTTTGCGGGACATGGGCGGAATTTATTTTATTGTCTTCTTATTATAACATATCCCAGACGTGTTGTACATATGGTTCAAGTTCATTTAAATTTACTGCAGGCCAAGGTAATTGCTCAAGAGTTCAGCAATGCAACCTATACATGTTCAATCGGCGATAAATCTGAAGATCTCACTAGTAAGTCGAGAACCGCTCTTGCAGATTCTTCTAAAACCTTGCACTCGTTGCTGAAAGTTGAGATTTGGATGAGCTTGCCAATATGGCCTGATGATGGGCTGCAATATTTCACTTATATTACTTTCTCTAAGTCACCTGCTTCCTAAGCATATATAACACGGGCAGCGTCATAAATTCGCTGCGGTTGAATCATGGGAAAGCAGGCAACCGATAATGATTTTTCAAGGAATATCATCTGTAATGATGAGATACATTTTCACCTCGATACATACGCTAATAAGCAACACTGCTGTATTTGTGGTAAGGAAAACCCACATGTGATTCAAAATAGATTATTACAAATGCAAAAGTTGCTGTTTGGTGCGGTTTCTGAGGTTTGGTTTGTTTTTACTTTGCGTTCGCTATGGGCTAATTATATCTGACTTCTTATGTCCGAAATTGGAAGGTTTTAATTTTAAAGGCACATAATTTCAACAAAACCGAACGACATGCTATACAACTCGTACGAAAATAGCTCTATTACGTGAAAAGTTCGATAGTCGCTTCATTTCAAGACTTGACTAAAATGGCTAGCAAAAACGTTCGACTTTCTGAAGAGTTACGCGAAAGGTTGCAACTATGCCAACAATCCGCAAAATCTTGACCTGCTTAAATATAAGATCCATAACGTACTACAAAATATTAAGTAAAAATTATATAACATGCATTTTCTAATACCTCACGATGACGGAACTAAAATTTCCTGTACCGGTATTTAAAATAAGTCTGTAATTGCATGAGACATCAATCAAACCCACTTGATGAATATTACTCATAGTAATAAAAGCCTTATAAAAGACCATTAAACTTATGAAACATAATTATTCAAATATTTCAACGTTTATTATCTCCGAAATTTTCGCTGAAATCTTTATGAATACTTACATACAGTGTTCTGTTTACGTTAAATTTATTTGTGCAATTTACTCCTAATTGAAGAGTATATATATATATATATATATATATATATATATATATATATATATATATATATATATATATATATATATATATGTATGTATATACACAGTTAAATAAATCTATTCGCTAAAATTATGTAGTATGCGTAAAGTACTTAACCTTTTCCACTTTGACAATACCAAATCAAAGGTAAAGGAGAGGTAAGATGTACATTCCATTTAATTTGTTAATAGTTCCTGTCTAATAACATTTTCTCAATGTTGTCATTCTATGTTTTAAACTTCTTTTATTCTCAGTACTTTCCACTATCTTCTTCCCAGTACCTTCTTAGATATTTTGTTACTGTACTAATGAACGCTTTATGACAATGTTACGCAAGTCCAAGAAGCCGTGATGAGTGATGATGGTAATTGAGGCGATTCTGAAAAACGACATAAAATTTATATATATATATATATATATATATATATATATATATATATATATATATATATATATATATATATATATATATATATATATATATAGATATGGATTTAGATATTGTAGATCACGATATATATCTTGGTTAGAGGATTTAAATGGAAGGTGATATCACCCGGGAGGTGGAACGGCGTGTTAATTGTGGTTGGCAGGCTGAATGTTTATTTGAACGCAATATGTCGGCAATATAACGGAACTTTTTAATTTAAAAACAAACAATTAGTTATTTTGCCAAAATTATTTACTTTTATTGAAAAATACACATTCCTTCCCCATCAATACACGGCTAGATATGTTCAACCTATGCTAACATAAATTTTATGTCGTTTTTCAGAATCGCCTCAATTACCCTCATCACTCATCACGGCTTCTTGGACTTGTGTAACATTGTCATAAAGCATTCATTAGTACAGAAACAAAATATCTAAGAAGGTACTGAGAAGAAGATACTGGAAAGTACTGAGAATAAAAGAAGTAGAATGACAACATTGAAAAAATGTTATTAGACAAGAACTACAATGACATATAAACGCAATAATAGCAAAAATAAAATGGAAAAAATGTTTACATGAAGCAAATTAAATGGAATGTACATCTTCCTCTCCTTTACAACATTTTCACTACATTGTTAAAGGAACAAAAATCTGTTAAAGTATTTTATAAATTTCATGGTTGGTTTCATGGTTGTAAAATCGTATGGTTTTGATGTTAGTAGCTAATTAAAGCAGCTAATGATCGCGACAACATTTTTGTTGAATTTAGTATTCAGAAAGTTTTGAAGTGTTCAAACCTTATGGCAGTCTAATGCTGCGAGATCAGGTGATATAGTAACACTTACTTTGATTTGGTATTGTCAAAGTGGAAAAGGTTAAGTACTTTACGCATACCACATAATTTTAGCGAATAGATTTATTTAAGGGTGTTTGTGACTTAGAATACATATTAAAGTGAATTGTATATAGTCGCATGGGGATAAACCAGGCGAAAACGGAGGACGTTGAAGCACACAGACTTTTTTCAACAAAAATTCACGAAAACCATTTTATTTCCATTTTATTTTTGCTTTTCATATATCATTGTAGTTGCGGTCTAATAAAATTTTCTAAATGTAGTCGTTCTACATTTTAAACTTATTTTATTCCCAGTACTTTTTTAGATATTTTATTCTGTACTTTAGTTGAAGAAATTTTTTTCTTGCTAATGCTGCTATCCAGATTTCTACATTTCGTTTCAATTCTTTTTTTACCAGTAGCTAATATCACAAGGTCGTTTTGTGTCCACACTGACTTGAAATTTCTATTTCTTTATTTGCTCCAGATTTGGTACACATTTAATATTATCTTCATCATCATAAGCTTCTTGAGCTTGACCGTTTGTAAAATAAAAGAATAGAATAAAATTATTGGAATTGCTGATAATGCATTCGTAATTGATGATTGATAATGAACACTATCCATGGAATTCACAGTTGATGACAAGTACATGTACATACATTCTCGACATAGTGTAGAATCTTTACGTAAATATTTACTAACTATTTTACCATTATCAAAATGTGATTGTATATACTAATAAATACCAAATGTGGCGGTTAATAATTCTTAATGTTTTTAAGAGATGGCGCTAGAAACAAGAGTTGGTTCACAGTCTAATCTTTTGTTATTTTGTTGCTATAACAGTACCTTTCAAAACGCCGTTCATGTTTAAACGATTTCGAGTTAGCGTCATATTTTTTTCGGGTTGTAAACATGTCGAATTTCGAGTCAAATATAAAGCATTTGCGACACGTACTGCTTTTCTTGTTCAATCAAAAGAAAAAAACATGAGTAAAAGCCATCGTATACTTGTGGAAACTTACGGTGAAACACAAGACGCTTCTGGACCTTGGTACAGACGATTCAAAAGTGGTGATTTCGATTTAAAATACATGCCTTAGTCAACCGAAAAATTTAAAGATGCGGAATTGACAGCATTGTTGAAAGAAAACGATATGCACAATCAACAAGAAATAGAAGAGAGGTTGAATGTTCATCTGCAAACCATTTGTGATCGTTTGTAAGCCACGAGAAGGATCCAGCAGACAGGAAAAGCGAAATACGGTTTGCAAACCTTTTCTTTCTCGGCATGAAAAAAATACTTTTTGCATCGAGTCGTAACTGGAGACGAACAATGCATATATTTCGTGAACCCAAAATGCAGAAAATCAAGAGTTGACCCGGGGCAGAATAACCATCAACATCGACCGCAATACGAACTCGCTTTGGAAAGAAGACAATGCTGTGCATTTGGTATAATCAGAAGGATGTCGGGTATCATGAGCTTCTGAAACAAGGTGAAACAATTAATACCGTGCGCTACCATCAGGAAATGATCTATTTAAACCATGATCGAAAACCAACAAGAATGGGCTAGAAGACACGAAAAAGTGATTTTGCAGCACGACAATGTCCCATCGTACATAGCGCAAGCGCACCATTTTTGCATTTAGCTGGGAACTCTTGCCGCACCCGCCGTACTCACCAGACTTGGCCTCTTCCGACTACCACTTATTTGCATCGATGTCTCACGCACTTTCTATGAAACCCTTCACCAATTACGGAGATGTCGAAAACTAGCTCGATGACTGGACCATTTTAAAAGATGTACGGTTTTCCTGAGAGGGCATCCACAAATTGTCAGAGAGGAAAAATGTACAACTAGCGACGGCGCAGTTTTTACCTTTCGCCCTTATTAAACGTGTTTTTTTTTAAGAAAATTAAGAATTATTACCTGGCAATTCAAACATTTAAATATTCCTTTGGAATAAATTATATTTTATAAATAGGAATCAAACACTCTCAAAAACTATCTACAATACCCAAAATGAGTCTCATGGATAAAATAATGACATATAGAATAAACAAATATCTGAAATCTCCATTATAAACTAGGTCATTAGGAATATTGATAGGTGTGTAATGGAAACCTAAAGACCCAATTTCCATCGGAACTAAAGACGTAACATTTCACTGTAATCCCCGCGCCCAACCCACGATCTTAATTTACGTCTCTGGCTTGTAAATCCACTTTAAAGAACGCAATAAATATCTTTTTAATTCAATTTAGCTGCCGCCCAACGCAAATAAAATAAATTTTTCCGAATACAATACATAATCTATAATTCATATACGGTCCTTGTTGGTTTCGCCGCAAAAACCAACATGTTCATAGCCGTTGGCTTGTTACCTTACGATTTATATCTCTTCTTTTCACTTATTGCGAATAAAAGGAAGATAAAGAGGCTTGGTTTTCTGTTTCGGACCCGACCAACTTAAAGGAAATTAAGAAAGACAAGGTAACTGCCGCCTAAATACAATCGAAATACTTTTTTTGCAAAAACTCTGGTGCTTTTATTTGATTAGACCGAAGAAGGGTTTTTTGTAGGGGGCCACGAGTTTAATTTATTTTTATTTCTTTTTGATGGTTGGGCCGTATTTATGGCATCCGCCGATCTTCGAATTGAAAATCGATTTAATCTTCGTAGATCGAGGACTGATATTCCATCGGAATTACATTAAACCTTGATGCTGAATAAGATTTACATTGCGATTCTTTAAAATTGCCATTAATTAACTTAATCGTTCGGTAAAAAGGTCGAAAATTATTATTATCTCTGCACCAAAAAATTCACCGTACTAATTAAGCACAAAAATATGAAGAAGATGTTATCTCACCTACTGAAATATTATCCTAAAAATATCTACACATTTCATTAAATGATCAATATACATCTAATAAATATTTATTAAGTCACTGGCCTTCTTTGGACTGCGTCCAATGAAGTCACAAAAGACAAAGAAGTCAAAAAACTCCATGTATAAGCCATCCGGCGAGAAGTCGGCGAAAATATTGGTTGTTTCATTGTGGAGAGGGACTCTCTATTCTTGGCGTGAGAGCATATGTCGGTACCCTGATAAGTCTAACCACCAACAGACGAAACAAGTGCCCTCCAATGTAGGGGATGGGTGGGGCTCTCTGCCGGTCAAGCAACTAACCATTGCTCATATATATATATATATATATATATATATATATATATATATATATATATATATATATATATATATATATATATAAATATATATATATATATATATATATATATATATATATATATATATATATATATATATATATATATATATCCCCCTTTGTGGATCAGACCTTGACGTGGTAAAGGGGTCTGAGTAGGGCAATGAGGCCAAGGGGCAACTACCTACGGCAGCGGGAAGACCTGCCCCAAGGCAGAGGGTGCTAAGAATCACTGGGTTAGATCAGGCTGCCATTGGACTTTTGACATTGCAACGTTAAATATACGGACTATGAAAACAGAGGCCCGATTGCAAGAACTGTTAATCGAACTTGACAACATACATTGGGATATTATTGGGCTCTGTGAAACACGAAGGAAGGGTGAAGAGTTAATCAAACTGGAACCAACTGGACACGTACTCTACACTCGAGGTGCGGAAAATGGCCGATGTGGCGGAATTGGATTCCTCATCAATCGAAAGCTGAAGAACAGTGTGGTAAAATTTGAAAGTACATCCGACCGATTAGCCCAATGCGTCATTCAGCTGAATAAAAAGTTTAGGCTTCAAATCGTCCAAGCTTATGCACCAACTATAAGCCATAAAGATGAGGAAATTGAGGAATTTTATGATGATGTGGCCCAGCTTTTATACAAGGAGAAATGTAGGTACAAAATCCTGATGGGTGATTTTAATACCAGAATTGGAACAACAAGAACAGACGAAAATGTAACTGGCCCATATGGAACTGGTGAGCTAGACAATATAGGTGACAGATTAGTTGATTTTGCTGAAGGGCAAGAACTATATATTATGAATTCATTCTATAAGAAAAATATCAGCAGAAAATGGACATGGAAAAGTCCATCTGGGCTCACAAGCGAAATTGACTACATCATGACCAACGATAAAACAATATTTACCAATTGTACTGTCCTTAACAATTTTAATGTTGGAAGTGACCACCGAATGGTACGAGCAAGGGTTCGGATTGACTGTCGAAAAGAGCGCGAAAGAATGGTAAGATCAAAGAAGGGCAAGGTGGATTCTGGAAAACTGCTGGAGAGAGGAAGCGATTTTGAGATTGCTTTGTCAAACCGGTTTGCTGCATTACAAGATCCAGAGGAGGTGGAAATATCAGTTCAATATGAAGAAATCGCCAACAATGTACTTCAAACGGCTGCTTCAATAGCACCAGAGGAAAAATGTCTCAAACAAACAAAAATCTCCAGTGAGACCATTGATTTAATGAAGAAACGGCGAGCAATGAGAAATGCAAGTAGTCCTTTTAGCAGGGTCGAGTACACTGAGCTCTGCAAAACTATAAGAAAACGTATCAGAGAGGACACGCGCCGATTCAATATGCAGCTAGTGCAAAAAATCCTGGAAGAAAACAAAGGAATTAACAAAGCTAAACAGAAGCTGAGAAACAAAAGAACGCAAATATATGCTTTAAAGTGTGAGGATGGCACAGTGTGCAGGACGCGTACCCAAATGTTGGAGATTGTCAGAAGGTTTTATTCCCAGTTATATGAAGATCAGAGCCAGTCAGGGACAGCAATACCCACGGAAGAACAATATATAATGCCAGATATCCTAGTGGAGGAAGTAACAAATGCTATAGAATTGATGAAGAACGGCAAGGCTCCAGGAAAGGATAGTGTAACTGTCGAAATGCTAAAAGCTGGTGGTCGGACGTTACATAAAACACTGGCAAAATTATACTCAAAACGCCTCAAAGAACAAAAAGTACCTTACTTATGGAAAAATGCAGAAGTGATCCTTTTACATAAAAAAGGAGCACAGGAAGATTTAAAGAACTACCGTCCAGTAAGCCTCCTATCAGTGATGTACAAAGTTTTCACTAAGATAATTTCTAAAAGAATATTAAAAAAACTGAATGACGCACAACCAAGAGAACAAGCAGGATTCAGAAGTGGATTCAGTACAATGGATCACATCCAGGTTGTACAGCAGGTCATAGAAAGGCACAACGAATACACCATGCCACTGTGCTTGGCTTTTATCGACTACGAAAAAGCATTTGATTCCATCTCAAAGCATGCGATAATGGATGCACTGCTTAGCCAAGGTGTAGAGAGAGCCTATGTAAACCTATTAGAATCGAATATGATGGGGCTACAGCCACAATTCACCTTGATGATCTTGAAGAGGGAATTAATATAGAACGAGGTGTACGGCAGGGTGACGCAATATCGCCTATTCTTTTCTCGGCTGGCCTTGAAGAAGTATTCCGTAAACTGGATTGGGAACAGGATGGTGTAAAGATCAATGGTGCAAACTTAAACCATCTTAGATTTGCAGATGATATTATTCTCATTTCACAAGACCCAAAGGAGCTGCAAGGACGCATACAAGAACTGCAAAGGGCTGGCGAACCATTTGACGATTGATTTGATTGAAAAAGAGTCAGGTTATGTTCAATAACTTCGCTCAGGACAGAAGAATTTCAGTTCTAGGAAGGCATTTGGAGATTGTGGACAGCTTTATATATCTTGGGCAGAGGATTTCCATGGAGGGGAATACCGCCCGGGAGGTGGAACGGCGTGTTAAGTGTGGCTGGCAGGCATTTGGTAGGCTCAACATAGTGTTTAAGAGCAGACTCCCACTTTGCCTGAAAAGAAAAGTATTCGATCAGTGCGTTCTACCCGTTATGACATACGGAAGTGAAACCTGGACACTCACATCGCAATCAATTCAAAAACTTCGGGTGGCACAGAGGGGAATGCAAAGATGTATGCTTGGCATTACAAGACGAGACAGAAAGTCCTGCGCATGGATCAGGAAACAAACAAAAGTCTGTGACATCATTGGAAGAGTAAAACAGTTGAAATGGAGATGGGCAGGCCATATAGCGAGGCGATGGGACGACAGATGGACCAAGGTAATCCTGGAGTGGATACCGCTTGATCGCAAACGTCCGCGAAGAAGACCGAAAGCATGATGGATTGATGACATCGTTAAGTATATTGGACCCGAGTGGCAGAGGAAAGCCCAGGACCGAGAAGGTTGGAAGCATGCTGAAGAGGCCTTCATCCTGCAGTGGATCGATGCGGGCTGATTATGATGATGATGATGATGATGATGATATATATACCATAGGTGATATATATATATATATATATATATATATATATATATATATATATATATATATATATATATACTATATATACTATATATATATACATAGGGTGACAGATGCCATGGCGGTTTAACTGTAGTGCGGCCTCGACCTAAACCTTATACTAAAAAAGTTCTCTTGTTCGACATCGATAAATTGAACCGTTTACAAAAAACCAAAAATCTTCAATAAATATGGGGTTTTACATTGTTTGTTAACTTCATAAAATTCCTTGTTTGTTGCTATGGTTTTTTTGATATGTATCGACTTATATAAGGATATTTATTGCAGTGTCAGTTGAAATTAAAGTGTTTTGAAATTTTCGATTTTTTTTCTTCTTTTTCTTTTTGGTTAGTCAATTATTAATGGAATTTACTTTGCGGAATATGCCGACATGTATTTAATGTATGAGCATCATGTAATGCTATACAAGCCAGACGGTTTTATGAAGAACGATTTCCCAATAAAAGAATTCCTTATAGGAAAACCTTTGAAAGAGTGGATCGTCGTTTGAGGGAGACAGGTAAAAATTACGATGTTTTATTTTTGGCTTGTACTTATCGAATGATAGAGATTTTATGTAAAGTGTCGCAAATAATTTTAGAAAGGTTTGACAAAGCCAGGCACAACTGTGGAAATCAAATCCATCGCCGTGAAGGCGTTGAAGAATCCTTCAACAAGTGTCCGAAAATTGGCTGTCGAGTTTGTTGTGCAAAATCGACGGTCTCTAGAAGCCTTAGAGAACACTTTCAAAAAGTCCCTACGTTTCTTCCTGAAGACTTTCCGCGTAGGATGGAATTTTCTTGGGTTTTAGATCGGCACATAAACGATGCAAATTTCATTGGTTTAGTTTTATTTACAGACGAAGCTTGATTTTCTAAAAACGGCAAAATAAACTCCCATAATGTGCGTTTATGGGTAGAGGGAAATCCCCATGCTTCTATTGTAACGCATCATCAGCATCAATATGAACCCATCTTTCGTGTGGGTCGGAATAATCGGGCAACAATTTTCATTGGATCATTTGCATTGCCAATAAGATTAACTAGACAACTTTATTTGAAATTTCTTCAAAACAATTTGACAGAACTGTTAAAAGATCTACCTCTGGCAATACGACGTGATATGTGGTTCATGCATGATGGGGCCCCACCACATTTTAGTTCAGTAGTTCGAGAACACCTAAACAGGAACTTCGAAAATCGATGGATAGGTAGAGGAGGACCAGTGTTTTGGCCTCCTCGATCACCTAACCTAAATCCATTAGATTTTTTTTGTGAGACTATATAAAAACTTTAGACTATGTCAGTCCCATAAACAATCGAGACAACTTATTGGAAGTAATTAATTATCATTGTCGCGAAATAAGGACTAATTTTGAGGCATTTTGAAGGGAGTCTCCAGAATGCCTGCACAATCTTCAATTCTTAGAGCTAGGGAACGCATAAGAGTAGATGGAACTCATGCTGAACCGACATACAAAATTATTCAATAACAACCATATTGAACAAAAAATGTTTTTTCGTGTATCTTTATCGTACAGAGTGTAAAAAAATAGCATTACTTCCTTAGGGCTAGTCCATCCCTGGTAAACTATGAACATCCGTTATAAACCCGTATCTCCGTAGGGAACTTGTCATATTATTTGATGTGTTCTATCTGAATCCGGGAAAATGCACACATATGCTGGGACACCAATATACATATATATACATATATATATATATATATATATATATATATATATATATATATATATATATATATATATATATATATATATATATATATATATATATATATATATCATCATCATCATCAGCCCGTATCGATCCATCCACTGCAGGATGAAGGCCTCTTCAGCATCCACCTTACCCTTCTTTGATCTTACCATTTTTTCGCGCTCTTTTCGACAGTTAATCCGAACCCTTGCTCGTACAATTCGTTGGTCACTTCCAACATTAAAATTGTTAAGGACAGTACAATTGGTAAATATTGTTTTATCGTTGGTCATGATGTAGTCAATTTCGCTTGTGAGCCCAGATGGACTTTTCCATGTCCATTTTCTGCTGATATTTTTCTTATAGGATGAATTCATAATATATAGTTCTTGTCCTTCAGCAAAATCAACTAATCTGTCACCTCTATTGTCTCGCTCACCAGTTCCATATGGGCCAGCTGCATTTTCGTCTGTTCTTGTTGTTCCAATTCTGGCATTAAAATCACCCATCAGGATTTTGTACCTACATTTCTCCTTGTATAAAAGCTGGGCCACATCATCATAAAATTCCTCAATTTCCTCATCTTTATGGCTTATAGTTGGTGCATAAGCTTGGACGATTTGAAGCCTAAACTTTTTATTCAGCTGAATGATGCATTGGGCTAATCGGTCGGATGTACTTTCAAATTTTACCACACTGTCCTTCAGCTTTCGATTGATGAGGAATCCTATTCCGCCACATCGGCCATTTTCCGTACCTCGAGTGTAGAGTACGTGTCCAGTTGGTTCCAGTTTGATTAACTCTTCACCCTTCCTTCGTGTTTCACAGAGCCCAATAATATCCCAATGTATGTTGTCAAGTTCGATTAACAGTTCTTGCAATCGGGCCTCTGTTTTTATAGTCCGTATATTTAACGTTGCAATGTCAAAAGTCCAATGGCAGCCTGATCTAACCCGGTGATTCTTAGCACCCTATGCCTTGGGGCAGGTCTTCCCGCTGCCGTAGGTAGTTGCCCATTGGCCTCCGGGGAATGAGGGCCGTGTTTGAGGTTGTACTGTCATATTTCAACATACTGAAATACCATGTTGAAGGTATGGACCGTAATCTGCCACGCTGGTCCAATGCGGGTTGGCAGATTTTGGATCATGTTAGTCTGAGGCCTCCGCCTTGACCTGTCCGCCAGGGGTGACCCTCCTAGGAGCATAGACTCTAGACGGCATAGCTCAAAGCTTCATTGCCCTACTCAAACCCCTTTACCACGTCAAGGTCTGATCCACAAAGGGGATATATATATATATATATATATATATATATATATATATATATATATATATATATATATATATATATATATATATATATATATATATATCCTTTTGGTTTGAATTATTATTTATTAGTTAAGCGTTAAAAGAGGAATTAAAAACTCATATTTCTACAATACAAATAATTCATATTTATTTAATATAATTAATGCAAATATTTTTACGTTGTTAATTTCGACTGAAAAGTAAGAAATGAAAATAGATGGACTTCATTTAATTTAAATTTATAGTGCATAAACTACTTTCAAGAAAAGAAATATATACATATATTCATTTTCCACCGATAGCGTAATGTAAGAAATAAAGAAAAACGATAAAACTTCGCGAAGTTTTAGTTGAACTGTTTCGAAAAGTATCCATTTTACAGCTTGAGGTTAAATAATATTAAAACATTTTTTTTTTGTAAAAAATCTCTTTTGATCTCTTTTAATTCTGTTAAAACATCTTTTTTGAAATGCTAACGAGAGCAAATTAGTTTTAATTTGAATTAAATCTGTTTTATGTAAAAAATAATAAATATATCGCTGAGGTACTCATCCCTAATAAGTTCAGTTTCCTGTTCAAAAAAATATTTAAATCCAGTGAAAAAATGCAATGACAGTCGCCGAAATACAACTGATAGATCTTACTCAAAAAACTCTAATACTTTATTTTCATTAGATCTGGAGGGCATTTCCTGTAGCGAACCACGTATTTAATTTATTTTTATTCCTTTTCGATGGTTCAGTTGTGTTTATGGTATCCGTCGAACTTCGAATTGGAAATCGATAAAATCTTCGAAGACCGAAGACTGATTTTTTTTGAATTACATTAAACTCTCTTACATAATTAAATTTGGGTTGTTTTCTTGTGACATTTCAAATAATTATAATGAATTGAAACATAGCTAATGTCTCATAATTGGATGAAGTTATATGTCGATAATTTTGTGAATTAAATATTTTATAATAATTGAAAAATATCACATATTAATAATAATAGTAGTAATAAAGCAATTAGTAAAAACCATCACCGGTGCAGCTTCCAAATTCGAAATGTGCATGAACTACCTAACGTGCCAGTTCATACTTTCATCATATTTACATTATATAAAAAACAAAATGCAATTTACAGTTATTTCTAGTCTTAGACATTTACAGAAAGTAACAAACGAGTAAATTTGGCGATATTTACCCTGAAAACTTGTATAATCGTTATTTATGAATAATAATCAACTTTCGTATTGAAAAGTAAATTGCTTTGCCAGTGGCGGCTCGTGATGGAGGGCGTTGCGGCGCCGCCCCTCCAGCATTTATCACAGTAAACAATTTTTCAGGTCAAAACACCATATTTTATTTCCGTTCAGTTTCTTTCCTTTAACTCATTTTCCTGGTTCACCTCCTGTATAGGGTTTCAATAGCGAATTTCAATAGCACGAAAAGTAAAAAGGACTAAGGGGAAAGATGAATGATCAGAAAATACTTGTCTAATAGCGTTTATTGAAACCCTAGTGTGTGAGCAGTCACTTTATCTTACTGAGCTCTGTGTCATCATTATCGAAAGGAAATCTGGTTAATTGTTGTGTCTCGATCTTGTGAACATGACAGTATTTACATTTTTACTGGTATCCTTAAACACGTAAGAACCACTAATGCCAAAATATGATGTTGCGCACTCCTCTGTATTGTATAAGGGTTCGCTGTGGAGTTAACAAGGGTTTTTATCAAACCAATATCAATAAATTGAATTTAATCACAAACCTAAAAGATTAAAATGTACTTGAACCAGGAGTGGCGATTAATGATTCTTAACTTGTCTTAAACAATGGTTTATTCAAAGTATGCGCCATCGCTAGCTGCACATTTTTCCCATCGCTCTAGCAATTTGTGGATGCCTTCCCAAAAAAACCGTACATCTTTTGAGGTGGTTCAGTCTTCAAGTCATTTTTTGATGAAGTGTTTCATGGAAAGTGCGTGAAACATCGATAAAATCAAGTGATAGTTGAAAGGGGTCACGTTTGGTCAGTACGCTGGGTGGGGCAAGAGTTCCCAGCCAAGTGCAGAAATGGTGTCTCTGACCGCTTTCGCTGTATAATAGGGTGTTGTCGTGCTCATCAGTTTTCCGTGCCTTGAAGCCCATTGTGGTCGCGTTTCAGTCAATGCATGGTTCAAATTGCTGATTGATAATTTCAGAAGCTCATGGTACACGACACCTTCCTGATTCGATGTCAGGGTCGAAGTCCGATCCCATGCAACAAAGTATTTCTTTCATTCCGAGAAAGTAAAAACTTTGCACACTATTTTTCGCTTTTAAATGTGTCTATCGTTCGGCTGATGGTAACCATTTTCCTGGTTTCTAGATCCTTTCCATGGCATGCAGATGGTCGCAAATGATTCAGCAACCCACATTTAACCTCTCTGCCATTTGTTGTTAAGTTTGCATATTATTTTCTTTCAACAATGTTTGTAATTTGGCATCTTCAAATATATCAGTTGATCTGGTCGATCTTTGTATTTCAAGTCGAAATAACCACTTTTTATCTAAACCATCTAAAACATCTAACAAGCGTCTTGCATTGTGATATCGCCCACAAGCGTCTTGCATTGGGATATTGTCACAGTAAGTTTCCACAAGTATAAGACGGGTTTCACTCGCATTTTTCTTTTGATTGAACAGGAAAAGCAGTACGTGCCGCAAATGCTCTTTATTTGGCTCAAAATTTGACATGTTTAATACACAAAAAAAATATGTCGCCAAATGAAAATCGTTTAAACATCATTAAAAAAAAAAGAACTATTAACCCCCACACCTGGTAGTTATATTGTTCTATTAGATATAAACAAATTGTGAATAAGGTTTCCATTTCCTTCGCAAAGAGTCGAGAATTGGTGATAGAAACATATGCGGTTAATATTGTCTTGATCTCGTAAAAATGCGTCATAAATTCCTGTTCGAAATATTCAATGAAACAGCATGACGCTGAGTAAAACAGTGTGCATGACGTCGAACAACAGGCCTGATTATCTCTATATTTGCAGGTCTACGTATAGCTCCTTTTGTACTTGTTTTTTTTTCAGTTTAGAACCAATTTTTTCAAAGTTTTGTCATGCTGTCAAACTCATGTTTTGACATCATGATTAAATAGTACCGTATCATTATGATTAATTGGCGACAAAATGACTGTTGAGCTGTCACACAATCATTATTTCTGTAATATAAATAAATATTGTGCGGCATTCCACTGATTTACCAATACGGTTTCGCTGGATATTAATGGCTAGAATGGTTAGTAATAATATGATTTCGGATATTTGATAGACTGCGATTGCAACTGAGTCGACAATTTCCAAAAATGTGCAAAAGTGCTTTATAAAAACTTACGAATATTTTTAAACTTGTCGATCGCGGTCTGTTAACGGTTATCCGATTGTAGATATAGATAGATAATGTTATAACGAATTTAATTTGACATCAGTCAATTTTTGTTTGGAACAGAATCTATACCGAATCTATATCGAATAAAATAATATTCGACAGAATTTACATTTTATGACTATATAATTTATATTTGCGATTAGTTTATTAAATCTTTTAATAGTATTTTGAAATAATTAAAAAAATAATCTATTATGTTTATGGATTCCACAGTTAGTTCCTTGGTTTTTAATGTTTCAAAGGTCTATTACATACTACATATGTATCGTCTTGTTATGGCTTTCTGAAGAAAGGCTTGAAATAATAATAATAGTCAAACACAATGTTTCCGAGTATACAGGTATTTTTTTTATTTCTTGTTTTTTTAACGTCTAGTTTAATTGTCCTAAAAATCGGCTGCTAAAAACCGGGCTATTCAATTACAATATGATCTTATCTATTACCGGAGTGTCTTGAAAATTTAACTGATCATTCGTGGTTTTTATATGACTATTTCTAAAGGATTTCCAATATTTCTAGTAGGTCTAACTTTTTACTTTTCATTTCTGAGTGTAATAATTTAGCATTGTTTATATCTATAAAATGATTGTTTTCAATATAATGTATAGCCATTCCGGTGCTTTTTATATTATTTAGATATATTTTTGTGTTCTTTTATTCTACAACCTATACTTCTACCACTTTGATGAATATATACCAGTTCACCATTCTTACAGTTCATTTTATATACACCCGATTTATCTAAAGTGTCTGTTTTATCCTTATTATTAATTAACATTCTACCTACATTAAGTTTCTTTACTCAAATAGTCTGTTTAATAGTCTGTTAAAAAAATGTGTTTAATGGTATAGAACTAACCTATGTATTAGACTATGAAAAGGAGATAGTTTGACTTGCGAAGATTGTTTAGAACTAAAGTGTATAACCGTGTCTGTTGTAGTCGGTTTTCTGTAAATATCAAATTATTAGTAATTTAGTAGATATTTTCTTTATCTTTATGTCTAGGACGTTAATTTCATCATTAAGTCCAATCTCCACAGTGAATTGAATATTTTTATTTATGGAATTCAAATGGCTTAAAAACGCGTGTAAATTTCTTTTCGTGCCATTCCAAATTCAAAAACATTATCCACGAGTCTGTGCCAGTCTGATATATTGGTTATTGATGGATTTTTAGAGTTAAAAATAACATTTTCGAAATCAGTCATAACAATTTCCGATAACAAAGGTGAGAGAGATGAGCCCATTGGAAGACCGTGTTTTTGTTGATAAATCTCATTGTTATATTGCAAATATAAACAACAGCCATGGTTGTACACTTTAGTTCTAAACAATCTTGATAAGTCAAACTATCTCCTTTTCATATTATAATACATAGGTTAATTAATTTTCAACTAAACAAGGATAATTTTATTAAAGAGTTCTATACCATTAAATATATAGCAAAAAACAACGGCTACAAAGAAGGATTAATTGACAAATTGTTACAAAATAAACAAAGAAGGTTAAATTTACAAGAATTTTATAACATTTAAAAGCAAAAAGACAAATCGTATAAATTTATTAATTACACTTCTAGACTTAGTAATACAGTGTGTAAAAAATTAAATAAACTAGGTTGTAAAACTATTTGTGTAAATGAACTTAATGTAGGCAGAATGTTAGTTAATAATAAGGATAAAACGGATACTTTATATAAATCGGGTGTATTTAAAATTAACTGTAAGGATTGTGAAGCGGTATATATCGGTCAAAGTGATAGAAGTATAGGTTGTAGAAAAGAACACATAAACGATATCTTAAATAATATAAAAAGCACCGGAATATCTACACATTGTATTGAAAACAATCGTTTTATAGATATAAACAATGTTAAATTATTACACTCAGAAAAGAAATGTAAAAAACTAGACCTACTAGAAATATTGGGAATAAAAATATTCTTAAGAAATGTCATATAATAACCATGAATAACATGCTGAATTTCCAAAACACTCCGCTAATAGATAAGATCATATTGTAATTGAATAGCCCGGTTTTTACCAGTCGATACTTAGGATAATTAGACTAGACTTAAAAAAACCAGAAACAATTTTACCTGTATACCTGGAAACACTGTGTTTTACAATTACTATTAATTCAAGCTACTCTTGAGAAAACCCTACAAGGCGAAACATATGTAGAGCAAAATCTATAATAAATGTTTGAAATATTAAAAATAATTTACTAATTCCAAACTATTACTAATTCATAAAGAAACGCTCTTTTAATTAATAACGGTATTAATTTAGTAACTTTTGATTAATTACTACATGCGGATTGTAAATATATATATAAAATGATTTTATATTATTATTTTGTTATTTATATATGCCGTGAATATGAATTCGAATATTGAGATGAAAATTGGAATAATCAAATAATATTATTGTTTAAAACAAATGGTTATTAACAGACAAATTTTATGTGGAGCACTGGAATAAAAAAGTGAAAATATAATTAATAAATTTTCCTTGTTTTTGTAATATTTTTAATATTCTCCAAGAGACCACTGTGCAATTTTTCATGCATATCTGATACCTGTCTGAGGCCGGAGACGGGTCACGAACGTTTTTATACAGTAGTACTATTACAAACCACCGGATGACGTGAGTTGTATTTAAATACTGCTTTATATCCGACTTAGCCGATATATATGCTCAGGACCTTTGATCAATCCCTTCAGTTGCTTTCGAACGTTCAACTCGAGTTCGGTTGATGATGGCTTAAGGCCAGAAACCGGTCTCGGGAGACGCTTGTTGACGTTTGGGCCAATTTTACCTTGAGCATGAAAAAAAAAATTCTCTTGTTTTTTGAATATGTGCTACATGCTCTGGAAGCTCTTAGCAGTGGCGGCTCGTCAGCATTTATCACAGTAAACACTTTTTCACAGCAAAACACCATATTTTATTTCCGTTCAGTTTCTTTCCTTTAACTCATTTCCCTGGTTCACTTCCTGTATAGGATTTCAATAGCACGAAAAGTAAAAAGGAGGAAGGGGAAAGCAAAAAAAAATCTTCTGCAGCACTATTTTCTTCTATGCCTCTCATTTTAAAAGGCCACGAGCCGCCATTGGCCCTTAGTCTTTGATATGTGGCCAAATGGTTGTGCTTTTGATTGTGCAAAATGATTCTGCTGCAAATGATTGTGCTTTCGTCGTACAACTTACCTTGATGGCAAGCCTAACATGTAAGAATTATAAGGATTGTTGACCACTCTTTAAGAAACATAGTGAAAATTTGTTACCGTTTCTTGATAACGTGGAACATTTTATATGGCGAGATTGTCAAGTCTAAATGCGCGTTAGCCAGGATGGTGATTAATTGTTATTACTGCACTAAACCATAATCATAAATATTCACTTTATCTTGACTAATAAAGAGCTTTTTTTGTACTCATTTGCGCTAATTGAATAAAAGCCTATATTGAGTGGAGAGGCATCTATTTCCTTAGTATTTTAGCTCTGTACATTTTTACTTGTATTTTTACGGAATTTTTGTCAGGTATTTTGGCATGGCGCGCATTAATCATAAAATATATATTTTATATACGTCGAGCAACGAGCAACTCACGTGGTATCAAATAGTGGCATTACAGTTGATAAATAAGACGTAAAATGATATTTATGATATACGCATAATTCCAAATTTTCTTCAAAAGAAAAACCTTGTCTGCCAGACAAACGATTTAATGGTTGCTTTGCTGCCCTATTTCATCACAGAAAAAATCTTAATATCCCAAAGGCAATTTATCTTAACTTCTAGCTTGTCTTCTTTTGTTAAATAAGGTAATTTGCCAAAATTACATTTTCGTAAATTTCGGTGTCATAGTGGTCCGAAGTTGCGTCGATAACAAAAACTGGGAAAAGTTCTTTGCCGAGAATGAGAAACAGTTCTGCCCAAACGGTTTTCAAAAGCTTCTTTAGATTTGTTCCGGATAAGCCGCGATGAATTTTCGTTTAGAATTAGAGAGGTAAGTTGGTAGTAAGTTAAATTAGAGAATTTGTTTTAATAGTCGACTAATATTTCATTACAAAAACAAAGTTTGTTTAAATATTCATTATCTTATTTGGTTTTGGTATTTCATTAAGTTCGTGCGTTTTTTCTATTAAAGTTTTTAAAATAAATTTAATAATCAACGGATCGAATAGATTTTGAATTGGTACCATTTCTTGTTCTTAGAGGCAGAACTCATTCAGATTATAAAAGTTTTATCTTCACATGAATGTATAGAAGAGGTCTAAACTACTTATGGCCGAGTTCCTGTTTCGTCGATTTCTTAAAGATGTCACTTTGTTTGTCATAATACTGTTAGCTGTTGTCCTGCTGTAGAAGATACTGATTTTTTTGGCCGTGAAAACAATAGCAGTGCTTTTTAGGTTTGGTTTTGGTTATTTATGGAAATCTAATCATGTCAGAATTACAGTACGTTATGTATACACGTTTGCCCTGCAAATTTTTTAGCAATAATTGACATGTGTAACTACATATGTATCAATTAATTAAGTCAATTTATCAAATGCTGAAGATAATCAACAAATTGATGAATATAATTATTTTAAATTAAAATAGTATTATAATAAATCGCTTTCTCTTTTTGCGAACTTGTCGAGCCACATTTAAACTAAATGAATTGCTGGAGTTTGCTGTTTCATCTTACACGTTATATATTTTCATCGTTAGTAAAATTATCATTGAATTCAGTAGTGGCGCAAAATTATTTGAAAAAATATTTCATAATTTTTGTAAAATCATTAAAATAAAAATTTATATTTAAGAAAAATTACACAGGCCTACCAGAAAAAAAATTCGGTATCTAGGATTTTAGAACTGATTTTAACTATATTTGGGGCGCTTAATCTAAATATGAAAACATTTTTTCACCATCCGCTTTACTTGTTTAGATACATCCGCTAATCTATCAATATTTTTTTTTTAATTCAGTACATTTAAGTATGGGTGTACACCCACCAAATATTCTTGCTTCTTGTGCCTCTGGGATAACTGCAACAAAACACACCACTGGGTTAAAAAAGAGCGGTCTAAGAGAAAACATGGGCGTTGGGGAAAAGCATGCCATTAACGACCCCTTAGTGCTTTTTCAGACTCATTTTTTCAGTTTCAGATTAATTGCACTATTCATACAGCCACTTAGATCGTTTTCCTCAAAATTTAGGAAATACCAGTGAGGAACAGAGCGAAATATTTCACCAGGATAACCGCTACCAAAGAAAGCTTCGGAAGTGTTCAGTGGTTGGTTTCATCGATGACTTTTTCCTCTCTCTTTGTATATAATAATATTTGTATAATATAATAATAATAAAAAGTATGTGTTTAGTATTTTTATTTGATCCATGGATTTAACGTACATTTCATTGAAATGATATATCTTAGACATTTGAGCTTCTTGCAAAAATTAATGCCATATTTGAATTCAGGGCATTCAAATTCATATGGAATCAGTTCCAAATACCCCGGCACCACAACAACTGTTGGCCTATGTCATCAATAGATAGTAGATACCATAAAACAGTATATATCAAAAATGAATTGAGATACTTATTTAACGTCACACTCTATATAATGTTAGTGCCGTAAGCTGATCAAAAATGTACGTTCTAACACGTAGGTGGCGCTGTGAACCGGAAAACACCAAATTGCTAGATTGTTCCAATTTTCTTATCAGCATAAGTTTTAGTTTGTTATGTAAAGTTAGTTAGTTATTTATTTATAATAGTTAGTTATTATAACAACTGATTAAGTGTTTATGTTGGAATAAGTGGAATAATGGTCGCGATATATATATAATATAAAAAGTTATCAAGGACAACCGTCTTAAGATTTTCAAAGGGTTTTGGAAATGTAGATTTGTCTTTTTTTCTTTTTAATTTGCCACAGACTTTCGAGCTGAGTTTTATATATATATATATATATATATATATATATATATATATATATATATATATATATATATATATATACCTCAATTATTTATGTAAAATAACATTCAATGGCATTAACGTTTGGAAACAATTTTGGACAAAAGTCCGTCGTGGCAACTTTTGACAAAGCGCGTTCGGACCACTGTTCCGACTACTTTTTCAAGCAATTGGGGTCTTATGTCTACAATTGTCTAAGTTATATTAGTTTTCAAGGCATCAGTAGTTGCTGCGAACTATCCTATTGGAACAACATCTCCTCCAGATCAATACCATTTAAATATTCTACGTAAGCCCAACCTCCGGTGAACGGAAGCAACGACGAATTGATAAATTTGAATCTTCATCAACACAACAGCGGCGAAATGTTCTTCGGAACATACAGTTTTTTTTTGTTTCTATTTTAATATCGAGCAGTGTGAAATGCGTTCTAAATGTGTCGATAATTCGGCGAATACCCCACGAAGTGCAAATTCACGAAATGCTCTATAAGCTTAGCATACATTTTTCACAACACTGATTTTGATAATACTATTTGCCAGACTATTGAGGCGCATATTTACAGGCAAACTCACAATTTGTTTGGCATAGGTACCAATTGGATGTTTGGATCCTAAAAAAATCACTATATATATTTATATATATATATATATATATATATATATATATATATATATTCACTTTATTGTCTGATTTGTTGTCCATTTTTAAGCATTAAATTTGCTTTTCCTTATATGCATATAACATATATATTCACTTTTCTCGAGATTCACCTTTAGCTACCATTATGTGAATTCCATAAATTTTTGGGCCATATATTCCAAGTCATAAACTTGCATCAGATCAGTTTATTTTCTTGTAAATAAATCTTGACTGCATTCATAAACTCCACATTAACGTTTCACGATCATCCATAATTTTACAAAGGGAATAATGTCTATTGCATATTGTAGAAACACCAAGAGTAGATGCAAAGATGAAGTTCCATAACAGGACCAATTCCACACACGCTCAGGTTTAATTTCCAAACATAGATCTAACAAAAATGTTGAGATCATCATTATCAAAATCACCTTGTAATATAAATGTAATTCAATATAATGAATTGGGGTCAGCTTTTTGTTAATAAATATGAATATAAATATTGATATTTGATAATGTGTTAGTATTTTCGCTTCTGCCTACGTTTGAACATAGACAGAGTTTGTATTGCATAAAATGGTAGACATATTGAACATTTAATTAAATGATTGTAGTGACTTCTTCTTTATAAATGATTGTACTTAAACTGTCTTACTAAAAACTAGATATTTATGATGTTTTGTTTACTATAACAATACGTTTTGTTACTCTGTAATAATTGCTTTCTAATAAAATATTAATGCAAGTGTTGAGTCTATGCAGGTTTGTAAATATTTCTGTACAAGAAAGGACTCTTCCGGGAAAAGCCTCTGCATACAATCGTCTAGTTTCACACCCGTTCCCATTCGCCTTCCCGTACCTTTATTGCCTATTCGCCATTTCCTCGAAGATATAATGGGTCATTTTGCAGTTAAAAAATAAAAATCTCGACTTTATTACGTAAATGGTACAGTTTTTCGAAACGTCAAAGACAAAGATTAACGGTAACAGCCACCTACCTAATTATTAATTTAATTACACATTTCGATATCCATGTAATCGTGCATCGATTTAGAAAAAGTCAGTTTTCTGGAAAACGGTCTATCCTAACGAGATGAAATAAGAGGGCCTTTTTTACTTACAAAATCTCTGCAATTCGATAATTTGATTTTAAAAATTAAAAAATATTACAAACAAAAAAGTTATAGCAGCATTTACCAAGGAGACGCCCCTATGTGATGCCCCTGACTAAACTATTCAATTATTAATTCCAAAAAACGTGTTTTTATTCCAACTTATTGAAGTATACCGAATTTCATGACTATAGCATAACCCGTTTCGAAAATATTGTGAAAAACCCATATTCAGAGTTCCCCTTTAAGGGGCTCTAGCCTCTTTAAGAAGCAATTATTGGGGTTTGTTTATAGGAACTTTTTTATGTTTTAATCCCTAGTCACCTCCCAAAATATTTCGACGTTATTTCCGGATACCCTGTGTGTATATATATATATATATATATATATATATATATATATATATATATATATATATATATATATATATATATATATATATATATATGCAGTGTGTCGTATTTAAGATGAAGGCACCCCCACATTTTCGCTATTTGAAGGAATACAAATTTGAATTTTTGCACAGTCAGACAGATTGATAGGTGACGTTTTTTAAGATACTCAACTGAAATCTGAACTTTAAACTAAGCCTACTAGGAATTCACAAACAAGGTTTGGTTAGATATATCGAAAAAAGTTATTAGAAAAAGTTGTTCAGGATGTTATTCCAACCCCATATACCAAGTTTTATGACAAAATTCGCATTTTTAATTTTGTTATTATTTTGGTCTATACACAAAATTATTACAACAAAATCGTAAAAGAATCGAAAAATGTATTTGAACAGACGAAGGAATAGTTGGGAGAGGTCACATTTGATAGTTAATTATTTGCATTATGAAAATTATTGTTATATATTATATACTTTTTCTTAAATTTGATCAATTACCAAAAATTGTTTTCCAATAATAATAAAATAATTATTCCTTTGTAAGTGCTATTTATTTTGCTGAAATATTTAAATACATAACACTATTGACTGTGTCATATGTATCAAGTTTTTATTCACCATGGCACACCAATTATTAAATTAAACAAATAAACTTGTAATAATTTTGGTATAGACCAAAATAATGAAAAAATTAAAAATGCGAATTTTATCATGAAACTCAGTATATGGAGTTAAAATAATATTTCGAACAACTTTTTCTAATAACCTTTTTTGATATCTCTAACGCGAAGCAAAATATTCAGGATTGACCTTGTTTGTGAATTCGTAGTAGGCTGGTTTAAAGTTCAGGTTTCAGTTGAGTATCTTAAAAAATGTGACCCATCCATCTGTATGACTGTGCAAAAATTCAAATCTGTATTCCTTCAAATAGCGGAGATATGGGGGTGTCTTCATCTTAAATGCAACACACTATATATATATATATATATATATATATATATATATATATATATATATATATATATATATATATATATATATATATATATATATACATTGATTCGTTAAATTATATGAGAATAGTTAAAATTATTTGAGCAAAATAAAATCCCAAAAAAAATAAATATTTCTTTTCTGTATCTTCCTCAGATTCCATATTTCAAACGTGAAGTTTACATTTATATCATAACCATTTTTGTTCTGAACTTTTATTGCAGGAAATATGTACCTCATGTACTTCATGTAGCATTCAATAATAAAGAAGCAATAATGAACGTTTTTATTTCCATTAAATGTGTCGATACTTCTTCGGACGCGTTGACCACCCACTGTTAAAAATCACGTTTTTGAAAGCTTACATACAAGCAAAATATATGTTTCTCAGTAATGGACAGATGCAGCCTGTCAGAATCATGGAATGGGCATTAATAAAAAAAAACTATCGCCCTTGTTTGTTTCTCCCGTCGTTTTATACGTTCGACAAAGACAACGGCATCCTCATCGTTTCAGTTATACATCATAACAAACGGATTCCACAAAAACCTCAATCAACATTTCTAATTTCGGTTTCCTATTAACATTAAACAGTTTTTTTCGTTTAGGATGGAGTGAAGAAGGTATAGGCCACCCATCGGGAAAGAATAACATTTCGACTGTATCGATTAAAAATTTAAAAGCAGATCACGTTGAGTGAATCAACAAACCGCGCCAGTCTAGCACGCATTATCTCTATTTAATTCCCTGCCAATTTGTATCGGAACAAACGTGATGGTGGGCGAAAATAGCGAGGCAATATCCAATTGGATTTAGAGACTGAATAAAGATTTTTCAACAATAATGGCGTTTGCACAGGCAAATGGGGAATTTGCTTCTAATAAAAGTCAGGTTTCAAAAAGTTATCATGTAATTTGTAATTTATGAAGCAGTAAATGTACAGAGTACTTAAAATATTTAATAAACTTTACTGATGTTACTGAATAAATAGTTATTATTGTCACAAACATGATTCATCGATCATCCCAGCCCAGGCTGGTCGGGTTTACAATGCCAAGATGAGAAAGCAGTTCAGCTCCTCCCATTCAGCTTGGTACCTTACGAACAATATTGCAAGTTTGTAAGAGAACTGCTCGTTGTCCTACTGTGGTAATCGACTTTGAAACATCAAGGATTTACAGGTTTTTGGAAAAGGTTTTGCTTACTAGACCTTCGGCGGATATAACAAAAGGTAGCACTTCCACTTTCTGTAGTTTCCATTGATTTTTCAGGTCAAATGCAAGATTTTCATACTTCGTGACCTTTTCCATTTCAGTTTTTCTGATGTTGTGAGGGAGTGGTATCGCAATGTCAATTATGAAAGTTCTCCTCTGCTTTTTGCTAATTAGAACAATATCTGGCCTATTATAGTCAACCGTCCGATCACTTGTAATTGATCGATCCTAGACTAAAGAAGTATCGGCTGACTCAAGTACGGGGGAAGGCGAGTACTTGTAATATGGTGGAGGTATTTTATCAAATAGCGAGTGCTTTAAAGCGATTTGCTGGTGTATAATTTTCGCCAGCTGATTATGCCTACCTAGGTAAGCATTTGGGGGGCAAGAACCAGACACCCTCCAATAAGATGTTCAATCGTTTCTCCCACACCACCACACTTCCTACACTTTTCGACAACATCCACGTGTAGTATATGTCTTTCATAATTTTTTGTCCTTACTACCTTATCTTGAATAGCTGTCGCGAAGTCTTCCGTTTCTGGATGTGGAAACCCTTCCGTTTATTATGTTCCTTTGTATCTTTTCTTCCCAGCTAAGCTGGATTTTAAATAAAGTGCGGGCGTAGCCAAAACAACTTCATTCTTCCAAAAATTTTCAGACGATGCGGGTGGTATTAAGAATTACTGCCCTCTGCATTATTTTAAACATATTTTCTTCTAGTCCCAGAAATTTGATGTTATTTTTCAAATCCTTGGGTATAATGCCAGTTGTTGAAATTATCAATGGTACAATATGGACCTGGTTCAACTTCCATATCCGTTTTATTTCTAACTTGAGGTCTGTATATTTTTGTACTTATTCTTCTTTTTATCCAGCAATATAATATCTGGCCTAATACAATGAACGGTTTTGTCGGTTATTATTGTTCGGTCGTAATATAACCTGAAATCGGGTGAATCTAATACCGCCTCCGGGGTGTATTTATAATAAGGAACTCGCTCTATTATAAGTTTATTACGACTTGCAAACTCCAGGTGGACTATACTGGCCACCTGATTATGACGGTGGAGATAGTCCATGCTAGGAGTCTACCACATGCTCCTACAACATGTTGTATTCTCTCAGGCTTTTCGTGGCATTTCCTACATGTGTCATTTGATACACATGCATCCTTAATGATATATTTTTGGTAGTTCTTAGTGTGCACGACCCGATCCTGAATTGCACACATAAAGTCTTCAGTCTCCGGAAAAAGACCTCCCCATGTCAACCAGACGTTCGACGCACTCTTGTCGACTTCATGACGGTCAAAATCATGGAGAGTCTATCGTGTAGAGACATATTTTTCCATTCTTGTATAATTGTCCCAGTTGTCTAAATGCTCTCATTTTGTCGTTCCATTTGTTTAAGATTCAGAGGCGTATACTTATCAGCGTATACTTATCAGCTAAACACACGCTGGCATATAGCGGGCATTCGATCATTCTTCGATGGAAATATGTTCTTAAACTGGATATTTGTTTTTCGTGTAGGTTACATATATTTAGGATTCCTCTCCCTCCTTCAATTCTTGGTAAAGTAAGTCGTTTTTTTACTACTGTGCGGGTGGTGTTTCCTATATTTCGTTAGTGTAGTTCTAATTATTCGTTGTAGCCTTTCAATATCTGTGTTTGACCAAGATATAATTCCTAATGAATATGTTAAAGCTGGTATAGCAAAAATGTTTATAGCTTTAACTATATTTCTACTGTCTAGGTCAGACCTGCATATGCTTTCAAGCCTGGACGTGAATTCTTTAGTTAGTGTTTCCTTAATGAGTTTATACTGAACTCTCTTGGACTGTTGGATTCCAAGAAATTTATATACTTCGCTCTCCTGCATTGGCTCTATATATTCTTGTTCTGCAGTGACAAACCCTGTCGTCTCTAATTTAGATCCTCTCTTTATGTTAATAGTTCTGCATTTATCTAATTCAAAATGCATGTTAATATCAGTTGTAAATTTCTCTACAACCCGAATGAGTTGTTACAATTTCGGTGGTGATGATGCATACAATTTTAAATCATCCATGTCCAGCAGGTGCGATACATTTTATTATTATTATACATATATAATTATTATTATTATTATGTGTGACTAAAACATTGTTTATTGGTTTGCGTATTTTGAATTTATTAGTACAATAAAAATTATAACTTAAATTTAATTATACATTTAATTCGGTTTCACTCTCACTGTCACTAATAATATAGAACCACAAAGTGGTTCTATATTATTAGTAAATTATACATAAGAATCTTCTATTTTAATAACATGGTTAATCGAATTTATCCAACTTTCTTTGGGAATACTATCTACAACATTCCTAATTAATGTTGCAGCACTTGCACTTAGAGTCGAGTAAATGTTTTCTGCTCTGATATTGGATTTTACCTGATGCCACATATTCTCATTTGGATTAAAAATACAGTAATACGGGGGAAGGCGTAAAACCGTATGTCCTATATCGGCAGCAATGATATAACATCTATATTCCTTTTTAATATTAAATATCTTTAATATTTCTAGAAAATCACACTTTTTATATGTATTTTCGAACTATATGGTACTTAATTTCCAATTTAGTGTTATTTGTATTAGGTACTTTATTTTTTTGGCCGTTATGATAACTAGCATTGTCCATTACAATTACGCTTTCCTTAGGCACATTGGGAAAAACGCTATTTATAAACCACTCTTCAAAAAGTTCTCTCATGATGTCGTAATAGTAGTTCCAAAATATTTTTGGAAGACAACCGTAAACAATTTGGAACCCATCCATCCTCGGAAACAGCATGTAAAATTGTAATTCTTTTTCCCTTGTTTGCTGGGGCTTTGGTTTGACATTTTCTTGATGTATCTACCCATCCTTTTGCTGGCGTCTCATGTGTATCGACCCATGTTTCATCAAGGTAGATAATGGGACGATTTTGTAATCTGTATTTTTTTGTAGAGTTTAAGTAGTCAAACCGCTATCGCCGTAATCGTTGTGATTCCATTAATATTTGTCTTTTATTAATGCTCCGATATACAAAACCCATTAGAGATAATATTCTCCGAAGGCTAGTTCTGCTGCAAAGAATGTTGATTTCATCTTTCCTTAGTCGCTGTTACAATGAATGCAATGTAGGCACAGTTTGCTCTTCATACATAGCATACATCTTGCTTTGTCGCTTTAGTCAACACATTTGCTTGTATCAGAATCAGTACGAACTTTTTTGGCTTTAATTGGCTTCATCACAATATATTTAACTGTAGACAACGGCGTTTTCGTTAATGAAGACATTTCTGCTACTGGCTGCATTTACTTTAAGTTCCCTATTCAATAAAGAAACATACACAATTTAACAATTTGTTTAGCATCGGAAATAAATGTTTTTATTTAGAATTAGCACTACCGGAGGCACAATGATCATTATCTTGCCAAGAACGCCACATTTCTACCACAATATTTTAAATAACAAAAATACGATCGAAATTATACAACTGCACTGTTTAAGAGAATAATACGAACTAAACTAAAATATTTCGAAACTGCTAAATCAGATATAAAATAAATTTATCTTTTTACCTGTTATTTTATTAGGCCCGGCCCTGTTTACGTTTTTTTGCAACTTTGCCGGGTTTCATTACAACAGGGGTTATTAACAGTTTATTGTAGCCATTCGGTCAACGATATATCTTAAACCGCACTATAATAGGAACGGTATAGTACTAAGCATTTTATATGTATAATATATACTTAATTGAGGCTTTTTTCTTTTCAGGTAAGATGTAAAGAGCCCCACTCCAAATTTCTGGAAGTAAGTGCGCAACGCATTTTATAGTGAATAAATAAATGCCAAATATATTTTCTTATTTTTATTAAAAATATACAACTAAATTATTTTAAGAATTGTTTGCACAAAACTATTCTTTCTTTCTTCTTGCCGACAACCCTATGAACCTTAGATTACGGTACGGAGTACGGTTTTCCCGTTTAGAGAGGAAAACTGTTTAAAAATCTAGTTGACATCTTTATCAGATACAAACATGTTGTTATTCAAGGCGTCTTGCAAGAAACCAAACAAAAGGCAGTTTGATGGTTTAATATCGTGTAAATATGGTGAGATCACAAATACCATTTAAGCTTAAACGAATTCCAAAACTGGTATGTGGTGTAACATTAGTATAATGCAAAACAACAATTTAGCAATTTACTAAGTTTTTTACTAAATTATTTACTAAGTATTTCTGACAGGAAAAGCAATTGATTTTTTTTATCATTTAATAGTCATTAGTCATTAAAGTTGTAAACCGTTCTTAATTCGCTCAGGCCCTTTCAAGGTACCAGGTATGTATGAAAAGTTGCATAGTCAGCCCATGTAAAATATTAAATATATTCAAAAACAAGGAAAATTCATCCATGCTCACGAAAAAATTGACCATTCCATCAGCTGTTACTAAAATGCCAGGAAGTGTTTCCTAAAAGCGATTTTCGGGTTTTCCAAGAACGGTAATGTTCGGAAAGGAATGACCAAAGGTACCAACCACATACATCATATACAACCATATATCAAGTGATGACCATATAATCGACCACTTCGGATGGAGGCTGTAATACAAAGCAGCTCATGCCATCCTGTAGTGACAGTCAGACTGAGCAAAACGTTTGAAGAACGCTAAACAACTGATGGCGGCTTGAGGTTAGAAACTAGTCTCGGCAAACACTTGCTGGCGTTTTGGTGACGGCTGAAGGAATGGCCAATTTTTGTATGAAGTACCGATGAATTTTCTTTCTTTTTGAATATTTTTCATAATCTCCATGAGCCCATTAAAAATGTGTAAACTCAGAGAAAATGGAAATCATATTAGGGTTAGAAAAAGTACTTGACTGACATTGGAATACTTATATTGGAATAAAATTATCTGAATATAAAATATCGAGATAAGAATTTTGTATTTTCATGAAAATTTTATTCGGAACAACATTAATAAAACTGCAAAATGTCGACTAAAAATATCTAAAAATGCAGGTATTTCAGTAATATCATAATTTTCCATTCATTTAAATTAATTAATTACTGAAATTATAAATTCAAACAAGTTCTCGGAATATCCGTTCTACTGATAAACTATTTGTTGTTGAAATTTTCTTGAAAATGTTGAAACTACTGAACTTTTTATGCATACAGTTATTGAGTGAGTAGGTAGGAATAACAGCAGCACCATAAACCATGAGAGAAAAAAACTATTTTGTTGTGGGCAGACCATAATTACCGGTCTAGAAATAAAAACACCGGATTAAAAATGGGCAACACCTGACTCGTTTTCAATTGCAATTGAAACAGTAATGCTTATTTTATATTCAATTTCGATAGTTGTCGTTAACTAATGGCAGTGTTGTAAAACTTGTGAGATAGACTAAGAAAATGTTCTAGAATATCCTCACTTACAATTATAATAAAAATTGCATCGAATAGGTAACAAATGTAGTTTGAATATAATAATATAAGTTGGATTATTTTAAAATTCAATGACTTATTGCGCCAGCGTCTTAGGCATTGCGACTACCGTGACCGGATATCTTATATTATCATTTAATAGTATTCATTAAGTGACTGTAATAATATATAAAGTATGGCATGAGAAACTAAGACGATTTTCCAAAATTTTGTCAACTACAAAATTATTAATTGTATTGATTATGTAACAAATAGAATTTAAATCTAATTCAGAATATGATGGAGAGTAACAACTTATTAAGTATTTTAACTGGCATAGAATTTCGCAATTAACTTACCGATTACCGAACTATATCAATTTTGCAATAGCTTGGAGATTTCAAGGGTTTCGACATCAATGTCAATACTGACATTTAAACTAGCACCTGTAGTGATAACTTCTGCAATAATAATAGATGGTAAAAGCACAGATATGCCTACATTACCATCATTTAAAAACTGATTGTGCTCCATAACTATGCGTGTTGAAACAGCTAAAAGTTGCTATCGCTAAAAATCAAATATTTATATCTATTTCTCAAAAATATTTTGTTGTCGAAACTTATAATTGCATTGTATAAAGCAAGCACACATACCCAAAATATATCCGCTTTTTTGTTTTTCATAAATATATTTGTTATATTTAGGTTCATTAGCTTTAAACTTAGAAAACACCATTCAAGATCATTGCTTTTTAAGGAAACTTTTTGTTCAAAAAAAAATACTGCAGGATGAAGACGTCTTCAGCATGTTTCCACCTTTCGCGGTCCTGAGCTTTCCTCTGCCATTTGGGTCCAATAGACTTAACGATGTCATCAGTCCATCGTGATTTCGGTTTTCTTCGTCTATATTTTTTATCAATGATTTTACATACTTTCGTTTTTTCCTGATCCATATGCAGGGCTTTCCGATCTTGTAATGCCAAGCATATATCCTTCCATTCCCCTCAGTGCTATCTGCATAATGGGCATGATGTATGATCGAAAACTTTTTTTCTTAAGCAAAGTGGGGGTTTACTCTTACACACTATATTGAGCGTGCCTCCTGGATGGTATTCCGCTCCACTGAAATCCTCTGCCCAACATATTAATTTATATTAATATTTAAGAAATAACAAAGATATAATTCAGAAGCAGATAAATGACAAAGGAGGTAAACTATTGATGAATGATGAATGCATACTCAAAAGGTGGAGAGAGTACTTCTAAAATTTACTAAACTCGGACACCATCAACATGTTGAACAAAAATAAAGAAATAACAGACAATAAAAATCCAGGAAAAACAAGTGAAAATTTAATAATTGAAGAAGAACTAACAGAAACCATAGAAAAACTTAAACTGGGAAAAGCACCTGGGGGCGACGAAATCACTCCGGAAATGCAGAAATACATGGGACTACATGCAAGAAATGCACTTTTGAAACTATTTAAGTTAGCGTGGAAAAACAAAAAAATGGACTAATGCCTTGAGCATACCAAAACACAGGAAAGGAAACAAAAGAGAATGCACGAACTACAGAGGTATATCATTACTATGTATAATAGCAATAATACACGAAACTGTATTAGAGAGAAGATTGAGAGTGGAAATTGACAATACACTACTAGACGAGCTAAGCGGATTCAGGATAAATCATTCGGTACAGGACCCTTTTTTCACCCTTCAACAGATAGTAGAAAACGCGAGAGAGAAGAACAGAACAGTATATCCATGCTTCATACACACGACGAAGAGCCACGACGTTTCACCAAAATCTCATTTGGCATTTTCAAGTGTTGTCCTCTTCGAGTTGGATTCTTCAGCGGACAACACTTGAAAATGCCAAATGAAAATACAACCGGAATGATTTATAAACACATACACACACACACACACACACACACACACGCGCGCGCGCGCACACGCACACATGCACACACACACGCATACGCACACACACATTCACACACACACACACACATTCACACACACACACACACATTCACACACACACACACATTCACACACACACACACACACACACACACACAAACACACACACACACACACACACACACACACACACACACACACAAACACACACACAAACACACACACACAAACACACAAACACACACACACACACACACACACACACACACACACACACACACACACACACACACACACACACACAGACACACACAAACACAGACACACACAAACACAGACCCACACAAACACAGACACACACAAACACAGACACACACAAACACAGACACACACAAACACAGACACACACAAACACAGACACACACAAACACAGACACACACAAACACAGACACACACAAACACAGACACACACAAACACAGACACACACAAACACAGACACACACAAACACAGACACACACAAACACAGACACAGACACACACACACACAGACACACACACACACACACACACACACACACACACACACACACACGCACGCACACGCACCCACGCACACGCACCCACACACACCCACACACACCCACACACCCACACACACCCACACACACCCACACGCCCTATTCTTGGAGAGACTAGAGAGGGACCCCCTATTCTTGGCAAGAGAGCATATGTCGGTACCCTTATGATTCAACATATGTAAATATTAACGATTACATTAAATTTACCGGTATAATTTATATTACTAATAATGTTTAAAATAAACATAATATTGTTTTTTTGAATAATTAGGATAAAAAAAAAATAAACCACTTTTTGTATATATGTGATCATGTGTAGTGTGGTCTGTTGAATGAAACTGGAAAATATAGTCACCTGGGCGCCAAAAGGACCATTCTTAGACCTTTTTACATGTTCTTCATCTCTTATCACGACATTATCGACTACCTATTAAGAAATAAATAAATTCGTAGAGAAACACCCGCGAGCAGGTACTTCTTGAAACCGAAAAAGAGCGAGATGGGTAGGCGATAAAGATAGACATCATTTTAACGTAAATCTTTTGTAGCTTACAGGGGTTATCGAAAAATAAATGTAGAAACATTATATGCCTTTTTTGGATAAAATTATATATATTTGCGTTATTTACTATCTATATTTTTTAGTTTTATGAAAATATAAACCTTCTACTAATCGGGCTAAGAAATATTTAACTGTAAGTAAAAATGTTTGTGTGAGTTTTAAATTTTCTAAAAATATAATAATGAAAATGAGGAATTAGCAAAATGTTAAAAAATTGTTCTGCGTACTCATTCGATACATATGCTGACGCCCTCTGACGTTTTTTGCTTATAAGTTGAAAACCGCTAAAAACAGTTATATCATCACTTAACACTTTTAGATACAGAATTTATTACTTTTTTGTTCTTCACTATAAAATACAAGGTGTTCCATTTAAAATTCCTACATAACATGAATTTTTAAGTTATATTAAATGCGCACTATTTTGTAAACACCCTGTATGTGATAAATTAATTCTCGTGTCATATTATCATAAAGCACCCTATAAAGGGACCGTATTCAAAAATTCAGATATCTAGCTATACTGATTGTAAAAAGAAATATTTTTTATATTCAGGGATGTTTCTTGTTACATTTCTTAAAAAATAGTGTTTATTTCCGACATGGCCCAAGATAGCTATAGCATATGTTATATATGAATTTTTGAAAATACATTTCACAATACCTCATAGAGTTTAAAAATGTAATATTATATAGGGTATTCCATTAAAAAAAACAAATACAGTTATACAGTTCTCCCTAAACATCTAATATACCAGTCACCGTGAATCACCCTGTATATTTATAAATATACGTCGTAACGGAGTTTTACTGTATATATATATATATATATATATATATATATATATATATATATATATATATATATATATATATATATATATATATATATATATATATTTATACATGGTGTGAGGGAAAGTACTTTCGTAAATTTTACCAACAATGCTTTAAAGTTTGTTGGATAAAAATATTCCTTAAAACAGACATACAAAACGCAACAATTTATATAGGAAACAGGTTCAATTTTCTTAACAATTGCAACGTCTTATATTATATATTGTCATTATTAAGACAATAATGACAGTATTGAAGCACTTAATAAATTTACAAAATTTGAAAACTATAATGACATAATGACCTCAGATTTCACTTACCAAAACTAGATAAGACCTGATGCTATATGCCTGCATGCTAGATAAAGTATGATGCTGTCTGATATTACTTCATGGTATGAATTTTTCATTTCGTTGGTCGTTTATCAGTTCGTACATTTTTCGATAGACTAAGAAAGTTACCACAAATAAACTCCAATGAACTATAGTCACCAAATAGTTTTAGGTTGTGCGCTTAGCTTTAATTTTTTGAATTATCCTGTATTAATTTAAAAGTGCTATTATATAGTTATGTTGAGAATCGCAAAATATAGCACAGACAGATAACAACCCTCTTTTCAAAACATACCTTTAGGTAAATACAATATTATCATTAAATTCTTAATGGACGAATTTTTGAAGAAACCTCGTAAGTTCAGATTTTAGGTTATACGTTTTTATCGAGTCGAAATGCATTATAAGCAGCATATTTGAATTAGGAGTGCCTTAACGCGCGTCCCACACAAAATCCCACGTATTTCTTTGGAAAGGCTACCTTAAAATCCGTCGCCATAAGAGTCCAAATTAACTCACTATCTCCGCAAGGGACACAAGTCAATGAATACTTAATTATGTTTTTAATTTCGATGTGGTGAAACAGTCCGTGCGTACGTACACTGGTCAAACGTTCTATTTCCTTTTCGGTTGAATATAGGTCAAATGATTTTAATTAATGAAAATTACTAAGTATACTTATCTTTAATATATTATTAAATATTTTAAATATATCATATATATAAATATACCTGAATCTATTTTTTTATTGTTTTATAAACATTTTTGTTTTTTGTTTTTGAATACATTTCATTTACTATGAATTTTAATTAGGCTTTTTAATAAAGGAAAATAAATATATTTTTATTTATAAAAATTCAAGGGTTGCAATTTATATATCCGGAATTGACAACAATGGTGTTGCTAGGTGTCATCTGACATATACATCGTAAAGTAGGATGTATGATAATGTGCGACACAGTAGGTTACCGTGCGTATACTGATAAAGCAAGATCATCATGTGACAAACCGTGAGATTGAGGCATCCCTGGATATTAGTATGAAAATTATACACAAGATTTTATATGAACATTTAGCCGTGAAAAAGATTTCTGTGCATTAGATTCCCCATAATTTGACAATCGCTCAAAAAACTTGTATCGATTGGTCCAAAGAAATGCTCAAAAAATACAATCGTGGTGCATCAAGCCGTGTAAAACATCTACACAGATGGCGAATCTTGGACTATGCTTATGGGCCCAAAAGTTAACAGCGAGTCAAAAGTTGTTCGCCCAAGAAGCTCATCGAAACAAATAATCGCCTGGTTTTTTTGGGATAAATGGGCATGCGGTTACAGTGCCACTAGAGAATCGTAGAACGGTGAATTTTGAATGGTACACAACCATTTGTTTTCCAGAAGTCTTTGAAGAAATAAGAAAAAACAACCAGCGTCGCAGGATCATTCTTCACCATTACAACGCCGGGTCTCACACATCGGACCGTACAACTCAATATTTGACCGGTCTAAATTTCGAATTGATGGGTCATCCACCATACAGTTCTGATTTGGCCCCCAATGATTTTTTATACCCGTCCGTGAAGAATAAATTACGTGGTCAACAATTTTCGACATCGAAAGAAGCGGTTGATGCGTTCAAAATGCATTTTTTGATGCATTCAAATTTATGCAAAAGTATATCGGTCACCGAGGGGAATATTTTAAAAAACAATAATATAATTTTCAATGATAAATATTTGTTTTTATTTATTATTCCGAATACATAAATAGCAACCCTATATATACAGATTGTGTAAAATCAAACAGAAATTTGCCATCGGAAATTACAACAAATATGTACTTTTTTTATTAAATGCAGGACGTTTCTGTATCAATAAAACTTTCAGAATGAGTAATCTGCATTTCAAAAGCACAATTTTGATCTTGGGAATGCCCTTGTGCCAAATGTTTTATTTGAATATTAATTTTTATTGGAATTAAATCATAAAGAATCATGTCCGTTAAATATGATGAAATGATAAGCAATACGATACGTAGAATTTGGATTCAATGATGTTCCAAAATATCGAAACAATGTTCCTTGTTGACATTTTAATAAACCAGGATACATTTTGTGTGCATTTTTGCATGAACTCTTAGTGCTCTTTAGTGTCTCTAATATATGTCAGAATAATGTCTCTAGAATATGTCAGAAATGATGTCACGCCGACAGCACTGAAATGGCTCGACGATACATCGTCCCTGGTTGGATATCTGAGTGTATGTGCGGTATGTATATTTTTTATGATATATCGACCTTATGTGTATTTTGTGATATATTTCGATTTATTTTTACTGATATTTAGTTTATGTTTGTTTTTAAAGGTTATATATATATATATATATATATATATATATATATATATATATATATATATATATATATATATATATATATATATTTATTTATTTTTTTTAATTATATATACCTTACTACTACATCTATTACATCCGCTTCCATCAATTAAAATAATTAACGAATTTTTATCATTAGTTTTTTTGTCTTCTTAATTTTGGACGATTCTTGATGCTGCTTGTGTCATTGAATCTTTTCGCTGCTTTTGAAACTGTTGACTTAGTGATGTTTTTATTCGGATGTACTTCATTAAATTCTTCAGAAACTTCAGCGTAAGTGCGTTTTTTATCAACATATCTAACATCATCATCATCATCATCAATCAGCCCTCTACATTCACTGCTGGATATAGGCCTCCCCCATTTCTGCCCACCGTCTTCTATCTTGAGCACTTTACATCCAGTTTGTGGTTATTCTTTTGATATCGTCCGTCCACCGCGTGGGAGATCTTCCCCTGCTCCTTTTGCCAGCTCTTGGTCTCCAGTCGAGCAGCCCCCTTGTGCATCGTCCATCTGTCATGCGGGCCAATCCAGCCCAATTCCATTTGAGCTTAGCCACCTGATAGATAACATCCGTGACTCCCATTCTCTCTCGTAAGTCCTGATTTCTAAGTAAGTGACACACCGAGCATCGATCTTTCCATCTTACGTTGTGTTTTTCTAAGCTTCTTAGCAGATGTGACTGTCAAAACCTTTCGTTTCAGACAAATTGGGAGATTACTCTTAAATACCTCCCCAAGTCTGCCATATGCAGCCCAAGAGAGCGTGATTCTTCTTTTTAATTCGCATGTTTGGTTGTCTCTCGAGATCTGTATTTCATGACCAAGATATATGTACCTATCCACCAACTCCACCTCGCAATCACCATTATTAATATTTCCACTAGGGACCAGCTTCGTCATAAACTTCGTTTTTGATATATTAATCTTTAGCCCAACCTGAGCATCCTCCTTGAGATCCTCCATTAACATACCTCCTTGAGATCTTCCAGCATCTTCCTGATCTCTTGTAGGTTGTCAGACAACAAAGCTATATCATCCGCGAAGCGTAGATTTGTTAGGTTTAAGCCATCTATATTTAAACCCTTTCCGCTCCATTCAAGCATCCCGAAGGCGTATTCCAGCACGGTGATAAATAGTTTGAGTGACATAGTGTCACCTTGTCGTACTCCTCTACCGATTCTTATTGGATTGGTGTTTTCGTGCAGTTTTACCATCATGGTAGCATTTTTATATGTTATATATTAGTTTAGTGTAACGATAGTCGACACGATATTTTTGTAAGGAGTCTAAAACTGCACTTATCTCAACGGTGTCAAAGGCCTTGTGGAAGTTCACAAAGGCAATGACAAGCGGTCTATTGTATTCCATTGATTTTTTGACCACAGTTTTGATGCTTTGAAGATGGTCATTGGTTCCAAATCCTCTGCGGAACCCGGCCTGTTCTATTGGTTGGTAAAAATCTAATTTGTTTTCCATTCGTGTAGTAATAATTCTCGTGAAGAGTTTATTAAGGTGACTAAGTAAGCTTATTGGCCGATAGTTTTCCAGTTCGGCTGTATCTCCTTTCTTGTGGATCAAGATCACAATGGCGTTGTTCCACCTATCTGGTATGGTGCTGTTAAAAAGACAGAGATTAAAAAGTTTTGCTATTTTCTTGAGTAAACAGTTACCACCTATCTTAACTGCATCGACAACTACGCAGTCCTCTCCAGGGGCCTTATTGTTTTTAGTTTTCCTCAGTGCCAGCTTTATTTCGTCCAGAGTAATATCAGGCATTAATTCTGACCCTTGATTAACGATGCCCTTTTCCCTTGTTAATATCTCTAGTTCTGTTTCTGAGTCTAAATTTACTTCATTGTGGCTTTTATATAAGAGGTAGTAAAAGTCCTCAACTATTTTTAGAATATCTTCCCGGTTTGTTGTAGTATGCCCCTGTTTGTCCTTTACCTTGATCATCTGCTTTTTTCCGCCTTCTAGTTTCCTACGTAAGACCTTCATGCTTTTATTGTTCTCTATTGTTTGTTCGATCTGATTTTGGTTGTGTGTTCTAATGTCGCGTCTTATAGCCTTTGATATCTCCTTGTTAATTTGCCTTAGGTCTTCACCAGTAGTCAGTTCTTCACTTCTCATGTCTCTTCTTTGTTTCATTTTCCGCATAGTAGCTTCGCTCAATTTCGATTCTTTCTTGGTTGTTGGGCAGTATCCTTTTTGGCTTTCTATCATGGCAGTAGTGATGGTCTCGTTTAGGACATTGATGTTCTCTTCTGCTTCAGAGCCATTTAGCTTATTTGTAGTGCATTGCTGGAAGCCAACCATGTCCGATGGACTCTTCCATGGTCTGCCGCTGGCGGTCTTCTTGATCAGCCTATGCCGTTCTTTACCGACGTCAATCATTAATTTGGCTCGTACAATCCTGTGGTCACTTCCGGTGCTTACCTTGTTCAACACTGAGACGTCTTTGACTATATATCTTTTGTCGGTGATTATGAAATCTATTTTATTTTTTGTTCTTCCATCCGGGCTTCTCCATGTCCATCTCCTATTTTGTATCTTAGGAAAGAAGCTATTCATCTGGAATAAGTTGTTTTGCAATAGGAAACCAAGCAATGTTCTGCCCCTATCATTTCTTCCTTTTATCCAGTCCATGATTTCCCAGTGAAAACTCGGCAGCGTCCAACCTTATTCCCACCTTGGCATTGAAATCACCACATAGAATAGTATAATGTGCCTGTTGATCGCTGAGAGCATCTCTGACGTCGTCGTAAAACAAATCCACTTCTTCGTCAGTATGATTTAAGGTAGGCGCGTAGACTTGTATAATTTTGATATTATATCTAGTATTGAGTTTGAGAATAAGGGTTATTACTCTTGTGGAAATTTTCTTCAGAGATAAAACGCTTGTTCTGTGGCGCTTATGTATTAGAAAGCCAGTTCCACCCACTGAGCTATTTTCATCTCCTACGTAATAGAAACTGTGCCCAGACTTTAAGGTAGTGAGCTGTTCCCCACGTCTTCTGACTTCGCTGAGACCTACGATATCCCATTTGATATTTTCCAATTCGCACTCAAGTTCAGTTAACCGTTCTTCCGACAATAATGATAGTGCATTATACGTTGCGATGTACATAATTCTTCTCTTTTTACATATTTTAGGTTTCTTCGCCAGATGATTGTCCCCCCCAAAATCCATGGGTCAGACTGATTTAACATCAGTGCGAGATTCTGAAGATAATCTTCTACTCGCCTGGGGTCCTTGAGTCTTTATACTTGGCATTTTCATAAGGGGGTATTTAGCCATAGAACACCACGCTGGCTAGACGTCTTTCACCATATCTGGCTATCCTCACTTAGTTTAGCCTGCAGGTCGATGCAGTTGCCCGGGGTGTGGCACGTGGAGCCATAAGTGAGAATTGGGTGTCTTGTGAGGACCATCATCGCCGACCACTCTCCAGCATAAGCTGTTAAGTGCGACCGTCTTTGATGAAAGGTACTACCTCTACAACACAACCCGCTCACCACGACATATCTAACAGTTGTTAGTATTTCAGTTATTTCTCTTTCAGTATATATATATATATATATATATATATATATATATATATATATATATATATATATATATATATATATATATATATATATTCTATATAAAAATTGAAAGAAATTTGAAATTTACAAATTGACGTTAACAGTCAAGTATAATCAAATACTTCATATGTCATCAATTGTTTCATAGCCTACTAAATACAAAATAGATTTACCCTAAAATAAACCGAAATACCTTTTAGCCATTTTTTAAAATCTATACAATGTACACCTTGATGACTTCAGACGAAATTCAGCAAAATTCAAGTACTGTTGTCATGTAAAAAAATCAAGTCAGCCTTGGATTTCAAATATGTGACAAGAAAAAAAAAATATTCCCAAAATATGGCAAACATTTTCTGATATTTGTGTACAAAATTTCATTAAGAAATCTCAAAACGTTCTCGAGATATTTGACCGTTTCGATACATAGTAGCGAAAATTGAAGTATGAAATTGCTGCTACTATAAAAAATTACAGTATAAATTAATAGGAATTAAAAGACCTACGAAAGGTCATAGTTTCCATAGTATTTTTAATACCACAAGAAAAAAACAGAAACTGAATATTCCTATTCAAAATATTCTTAGATACTCATCAATATTTTAACTAGAAATTAAATTAATCATATTCACAAGTACTAAGGCCAAATGCAATATTATATAGAATCAGTTTATAGTTTTTATTACATTTTCCTTTTAGAATTGATGCTTTATATAACATTAAAAATAGAGACTCTTTAATACGCTGTTTTACTATCTGCTTTGGAACGTTTAGGAATTATTTCGGTCTAATAAAATGATATAGCAGTTTTGCTTTTGGAAACGTTCCAGTGAGTGTTTTGAACTATCCAAATAAACTTTTTTTGTATCAGACTTTACTAAATTAATTTGTTATTTCCAGTTTTATATCAAGTCTTGTATAAGCTAATATCTAACATGGCATTGTTCGATGGCCTACTTTTAGAGAATGTTGAGACAATAGTTGAAATATACTTACTGAAAATGCTTCAAATTAAGATTTTATATATATATATATATATATATATATATATATATATATATATATATATATATATATATATATATATATATATATATATATATATATATATATATGTATATTGTATTATAGTATATTAAGTTTTATTTATAACCGAAACATATATTACGCGAATATCAGGATATGCGTCTTATTTAGGCACATAATTCCGAAGGAGCTAAGTGCATTCACAGGCAAGTATACTCCAAAAGGTATCTTCTAGATCGCCTAACATTTGTTCAGGTTCCAACAAAAAATTTTGGATACGGGTAGTGATTCCAAATTTTCAAGAATGTGGGCGGCAACGAGAAATATGTCTAGTCGAAGCAGAAATTTTATGTCTTGTTGAACAGGATTCTCCAACCAGAACTACCTGAAATGTTGTTCGACAAGTTGAAGTTTCCCACTGGATTTTACATAGAACACTAAAAGAACACTCTATCCATATCATGTCACTCTTATCCGCTAATTTTTCACACAGGCAGAAATATTGCGATCAATTCAATATTTTAGCAACCAACGAAACTTCTTTCAAGAGGAATGGGATGGTGGGAGGAATGAACTAATTTAATAAACGAATTAATCATGATAAAGTGATATGATGTCGAAAAAGTAAAAAGTTTCAAGAAATTTCAACTTTGATATTAAATGAGAATAATGTTTAAGTTTTCTTTTTTTTTGTAACAAAACAAACCGAATTTATGCGGAAATGTATGGAATAGATGACTATAAAAATATTATATTTTATTTCACCTTCAACACCTTCAAAGGAAATCTGAATTCCGATACATAGAAATAAACAAGACCAAAATAGACGTTGCCATTGAAATTAAACCTGTTTTCAGAACTGTTTTTCTAAATGGTTGCATTTTGGATACATATTATAAGGAAACTTAAAAATACTTTCCCATTACATTTGATACATATTTGTCATTACCAATTGAAAATTGTACTTTATTGGTAACCTTATTTCGAAAGCTATTGAAGATATATCAATGCAAATTACATAAAATTGTTCGAAATATTAACTTAAATGCTGCCCATAAAACAATTATTTCAGCTGAGGAAATGAAGGTCTACATATCTAAATCTACATATTTATTCTCCTTATAAATAGTAGTGTAAGACAGTAAGACCACCACTTCATAAAATAAGCAGAAAAATAATAAAATGAAATAAAACTATGAACAAGAATAAAGAACACATGTCATAGCTTACGATACTAATTCAATGGTAAACAATTTGTATATAGTTGGCTATATATAGTACATAGTTGGCTTCGTTACGGCTCGTCATGTTTGTACGTTTCAGTGAATAATGTTCTAAAATAGATAATAATAATTTTAATTATTTAAGTAAATAACAGATTCTAGCTTAATGGTGAATTTAGTTCTTGAGCTTGAAAAAAGTAACAGGTCTTTGAAATTGAGCGGTTTTTTAATTCTTGAACAAAACACAGATGGCGTGTGAATTTCCTCAGCTCTAGTTTAATTTCAGAAGCGTAATGTATCACATTTATAAAAATAGAATCGTACACAATACATTAACGCGTTAAAATTGTTGAATTGTTTTATGAAAATGGGTGTTCAGTGAAAAATCTTTTTAGAAAATTGCGTGATATTTTTACGATTTGCACAATGGTCCATCTGAAAGCACTATCAATCGAATTGTCCAAAAATAATAGTCGTAGTGGTCGTTCACAAGTGCATATTGATTTTTCCATTAATCGATTACACCACATCGATCGACCACACAGACATTTCCATTAATCGATTTTCACAACAATTTGGACTCAGTGATTCCACAACATGGTGTATTTTACGAAAGGATTTAGCTCTGAAGGCAAATAAGGTTCAAGTAACATAGGAACTAAAGCCACTGGATCATTCAAAACGTCGTGCATTTGTTAATTGGATCAAAGAACAAACAGATGATTTTTCTCAAAAAATTATCTTTTCAGATGAAGCACATTTCAAAATTGGTGGCTATGTTAACATTTGCCTAACAAAATTGCTGCATTTGGAGTGAGAAAAATTCATGATTGATTCATGAGAAACCTTTACATCCTAAATGAGTCAATGTTTGGTATGTATTATGGTCAGGAAGTGTAATTGGGCCGTTTTTCCTTCAAAATGCTGCTAGTGAAGCTGTAACTGTGAATAGTTCGATATTGTGAGATAATAACTGGATTTTTGTGGACTGAATTGAATAGTATTGATCTGGAGAATATGTGGTTCCAACAGGATGGCCTTACATCTCACTCTGCTAATGAAACAATTGATTTATTGAGAGAAAAACTTCCCGGGCGAGTTACTGATGTTAATTGCCTGCCAAGATTATGTGATTTGACACCGTTGGACTATTCTCTTTAGGGTTACGTGAAAAGCCAGGTCTATAAGAACAATCGACTCCTGAACTAAAGGATGAAATTATTCGAGTCATTGGTGAGATAGATCCACGGTTATGCCAAAATGTTATTCAAAATTTTGACAAAAGAATGGACGTCCATGGAGCTGTAAGAGGAGGTCATTTAGCAGATATTGTCTTTCCCGGCCACGCCTCGCTGTTGCTCAGTCTGATATGAAATTAATATGGAAGTAAATAAAAGTATTCTAGCGACATTGATTCACCGAGGAAACACATCATTCAATGTAATACCCTGCTTTGCATTACTGTGTCTATGAAAGAAATGTGTGTGGAATGAAAGAAAAGGAAGAAAAAAGATGTTTTTCACTGAAAATCGTTTTTTATTATAAAGCTAGTGGATGGACTACATTTTTTGTTTGTCCATTTTCTGCATAAATATAAGGATCAGACGGTTTACAGACTCTGGAGCACGCGACCTATAATTGCCCATAAGAGAAGCATTCGTTTTCTACTTTCAAACCACACACTTGCAAAGATTGCCTATTATTAGTATGAAAATGCTTAGGATACGCCAAAATTACGCTCGGCGGGCGCCTGGGATCTGACAGGTCTCATTTTACTATAAAAACACGCGCATATTGAAATGCAACGTTGGGTTAAAATATTAAGTCAATCGATTGACTATATATATATATATATATATATATATATATATATATATATATATATATATATATATATATATATATATATATATATATATATATATATATATTGTAACATGTTCAATTATGCACCCCAGAGATATATATGTTGTGTTATATATTATTTATTTAACATTACATACATATCATAAAATAATTATTCTTGTACCAGTGACGATGCGAGGCTTTTTAAAGTGGAAGGGCGTAGAAGTAAATAGTGCTGCTAAGGATTTTTTTTTGCTTTCCTCTTCCTCCTTTTTACTTTTCGTGCTATTGAAACCCTATACAGGAGGTGAACCAGGAAAATGAGTTAAATTATAGAAATTGAACCGAAATAAAATATGGTGTTTTGCTCTGAAAAATTATTTACTGTGATAAATGCTGGAGGGGCGGCGCCCCAATGCCCTCCCTCACGAGCCGCCACTGTCTTACTATTACAAAAATATTGGGTGTGTGCTTATGACCACACGATAGAAGTGAAAACTTCTAATTTTCCAATTTTAAAAAATATATATGTGTTAGTGTGTGTTTCTAAATCGACTGACGAAGTCCAACTAACTCGACTGAAGAGTCCAACTAACGAAGCGGAACACTTGAGAATACCAAATGAGATTTTGGCGAAACGTCGTGACTCTTCACAGAATCAACGGATCGGCACCCGGAATGATTTAGAAATATTATCTACCATCCGTGAAAATTACGGATTAGATTCAAGTTTATTTATTTGTCTCAAAATAAGACACGCATATTATATTAAAATACCACCCTGGTTACACGCAAAACGTGGCTGATGATGATTGGAGGCGAGTATACACGATTGAGTGCGTCACCTTCCCGAACGCGCTTGATGTCGAGTGGAGCCGAGTAAACCCGATTCAGCCTCGCCGCAAAAACGCACCTAAAGAACTTAAAAAAAAAATTAACTAACATAAAAATTATGTAGTACACAACAAAAAAATCTATCTACACATGTTTCGTCTGTTGGTGGTTAGACTCATCAGGGAACCGACATGTGCTCTCTCGCCAAGAGTAGGGAGTCCCCCTCCACAATCAAACAACCCATATTTTTGCCGACTTCTCGTCGGATGGCTTATAACTAGGGTTTTTTGACTTCATTGGACTGCGTCCAACGAGACAACAGTAGTCAGGAGTTGTACACCCCCGACCGTTGGGTTCCATAATCTCATGTGGAACGCACAACAACCTGCGTCTCTGCCATAATGATCAATGGTTAGTTGCTTGAAATGAGATTGTGGAACGTGTACCTCTTTCTACAGTTTTTGCAAACTTTTCTTCACCAATAATACATCTAATTTATTAACTAACATATTTTATAATTTTAATATAGTGGTAATTACTGTACCACTTAAGTTGAGTATGTTAACTTAAGTTATGTGTATTTTATATTCTATTCATTAGTAGGTGTAAATTTAAACTAATTCATAAATTACTCAAGGACAGCCAATTTTCATGACGAATTATATTTCTTTAAAAAATGGAAATGGTTTAATTTTTTATGGACGCTTTTGTGATATATTAAACGATTGTACTGTTACCAAACAATAAATTACAAGTATTGTGAACTAATTATTACTGTAGTAATTTTAGGAAATATTTGATTAAAACGAATATTTTCCATATTTTCAATATTAATTATGGAAATTACTTTTATATAGCTTTTCTCTGATTACTCAAAATCCTTAATGATTATCATATAGAAATTGGAATATTTTATAGTGTACAATATCGTAATATACTAAACAATTTATCGAAGTACGTATATTAATTACCTTTTTTAAACTTATCTTGATTTATTAAATGTTTTACAACTAATAAAAATACCTGTATTTAATTAGATCCACTGTCGAGATAAAAGCCAGCAGTACAAAAACTGGGTGATACCCACGCAGGAAATTGTTCTTGATAGTCATTTATTTATTGAACAGTTGTAGTCGGTAAATTAAATATATAAAGAGTGATTTAAAATTGTAAGGTGAACGGAAATTCGTACGTGGGAACAGCTAACGGTAATAATTTCTAATTGAACAGAATTAGTATTTCCAAATTGATTGTGTAGTTCATATTTTACTTTTATTATTAAAATTTTACGAGTGGTTTTAATAATGCTTGATTTAATCCAGAAAATATAATACTTATTACTTTCAACTCTATACATTTAATTCATTGATATAAATTACTGCAAATTATTGATTAACATTTTCTTTGATGAACATGTTCGTCATTCCAATGATTTGACAGAGTTTCGAAAAGAATTTTATTGAGGTTTTGCAGGATACTAAAGGACTTGGGAATGGATACATTATCGTATACATATACATATTCTTCCTGTCATGTTTGCACATATTTCATTCGAAGTTGGGCTAATTGAAATATCCAGTTTAATGTGTTCTTTCGTCTATTAAAAAAAACGATCTCGAAGGCCTCTTTTCATGTGTAAAATCTTTTCAAATGTGTTTTAAATCAGCAACTCAATTTTTATTACTTGAACAGGAAAAATAATGGTCTCCTAATGTTGTTGATATAAATGTTGTTGTTGATGTTGTCATAATTTTCTTTATGATACAATTCTTTTCAAATAGGAATGATACTCGTCAGAAGTAACGATGTATTTAAACATTTATTCGTTTTGAGAAAGATTTGTTTATGAAGACATTTTTAAGAAGATAGAAGAGACTGTTATTATAAAAAATCAACTTTTTCGGAACAAGACAAGATGGAATATGTTTTATATCGGAAGTATCAATACCATCTCTGTACGACCTCTCTGATATTACATACCACCATTAAATACCTTAACAGGAATGGGCGATATAACCTAATTATGTATATTATAGATTACTGTTATATATTCAGTCACTGGGTCAATAGTCAATGTTCACAGTCTATTCATCGCTATTCTCTTCTGAAGAAAATTTAATAAGATTTGATTTAGTACACCTGATTTTGTTCGTCTATGAAATTATTCAGTTTTCTGAGGTTCTCTGAGGTTCTACTGAATATATTCAACATAGTCATTGATCACTATGTCCGACTTAAACAATGAAGGTTTTCAGTTTTGCTATATCTGATATGCACAAATTGCTCATTAGATAGGGTTATTTTTTTAGTGTGTCTGAACTTTAAATTCAATTAAATCAACAACCAAATTAGATGCCTTGAAACTATTAATTTTGTGTGAAATAACATTCAATGGTATTAATGCTTAAAAACAATTTGGGACAAGTGTCCTCCGCGGCTACTTCTGACAAAGCGCATTCTGTCATTCCAATTTCCGACCACTTTTTCAAGCAATTGACTTATATATTGAGTTATATTGACTTTCACTGCGTCAGTAGTTGCTGGTTTATCGGCATATACGAAACGAAATATCCTAAAGGCATTAAATCATATGATCTTTGTCGCCAATTAACAGGTCCCTTCCTCAAAATAATTTTCTCACTGTTGGAATTGTTTCCTCAATAAATCGATTGTTGCGTTGGCTGTATATATGTATACCATCTCTCTAATTGTTTGTCATCAATCAGTACTAAATTTTTGATTTATTTGATATATTTATCATGTGTTAAGGTTTCTAGAGATTATCAACAGATTATCTGCATTTTTTAACATTTCATATTAAATGTAAATCGTTGCTTGTTACATGGCCTGATAAACAAAATAACTCAACGTAATTTTTATATGGTGAACACATGAAACTTTAGTCCGCAAAGAAAACTGAATATAATTTATTTGCTTATTTTTTGCCATTTAAAAAATCGCTATTATAGCTCTATCCAAGCGTTTATTTATGAACTTGTCAACTACATAATATTCTGCATAGATGTCACAGACAGTCTAACCAATTAACAAAATAAAATCAACATGGTTGACTCGAGGCATTTAAATTCGGATTTCTGAAACTTTTTGAACACATTATGTAGGTAGTGAACTAAGTTTCCCTCGTACGTGTCCTTAAAACTGCTGTATATTTACACATATTCAGATAATATAATGTGCCATCACAGTCAGTCATTTGTTTATAAACAAATATGTTCAAAATTACTCAAAATACAATGATTCGCAAAAAGTTCAATTTTCCCTCTTCCAATGAGAAAAACCATCATAGAGATTGCTTTCAGCGATACAGTTGAAATTATAGTATGGGCAAAAAATGTTCCAGATAACTGAAACATAACACACTGAACTACAAGAATCATTGAATAAACATTTTAAAAAATATCAAAAAAGTTACATGCAATTTCTAAACATTTAAATGTTATGAGGGAAATAAACATGAATATGAAGGGCAAAACTATTCTACGTGACAATATTTTGTCCCGTCCCCGTTCCCCGTTTTTTTATTTCTGGTGGAACCCAATCGAGAGCTCATTTCAGTGATCGGTCTTTTTTATCACGTGTTCATACCAGATAAGCGTTAATTGAGCCATTTAAAGTTCTACTTAACCTTGATACTCTGTAAAATCTACTTAAAATGTCAATTTCAACTACCTGTACCTTTCTTTTATTTGCTTCGATCAATTTTCATTATCCAGACTCATACAGTGATATACTCTTTATTATTGTATTGTAGAGTTATGTCTTCATGTAGATCTATAGTTATATCTTTCTATAAAATGCGACGAGGAAGACCTCATCCCATTATCTATCGAATTTCTTGTTCGTCTCTGTATTCTCTTTGTATTTTGGCTCCCAAATATTAATAGTTGTAACTCAAAAATGTTGTTATTATAGAAACTATTTAAGAAAGTTATTGACAGTAATGGAAAATGGACATCAATCTAAATATTTCACACCGATATAGGGAGGATGCGCGAACGCATAATAGAGTTGCAGTTCATTGCTCACCGGACTCCTCGTATTCAAAATAAAATAATTTTACCAATAATGACCTTACTGTTCTTCTTTTTCCTTACTTCCTTACTGACGTCTTTTTTACATTTCGATATTAATCAGGCATTCATTGTAAATTTAATTAATACATGAGTAAAACAAACAACTGCACCCTAAGTAAGCTAGAACTTCTGTACTTGACGATCCAAACTTGACGATGCCCAGACGCTTGATTGTTCTCGCAATACCGTGAACTTGTTTACGATGAATTTTAATATTAAACCTTAAACTACACCTTTACAAAATCTAGTTGGTGCAGGGCAGAAAGCTCAATCATCTCGTTTTACAGAAAATATTCATCGACACAGCACTAGTGGAATTAATATTGAGCTTATTAAATATGCACCAACTTGATTGTTTTAGTTACTGGCAAAACTATTGAACGAGTGCTTAGCAGGAAAGAAGTTATTGACAGATCGATATAATACATAGGAGGATTCTAAAAGCTAGGCTATAACAAGATCAGACGAGATAGAAGCAAAAAGTGGGTTTCGGGAAGGCCGCTCATACATCGACAATATATTCACAGTTGACAGACAAACGCCTCACACATAATCTTGAAACCTATTTGATATATATTGACATTCACAAAGTTTACGACACCGTACAGCTGTCAAAACTCTAGCAAGCTATGAAACAATAAAATGTGAAACCTATATATGGTACATCCAAGCATCATACTACTATATAGCCAAAATACTAGTTCCTTCAAAGTTGTAGATACTCCGGAATTTGAAGTCACGAAAGGGTTACAACAAGGTTGTTTCTTAGCTCCTATGTTATTCAAATTATACCTGAACGAAGGTTAAATTTATGAAGAAGAAAGTGTGGAAAAATGGGAATTAATACCAAATACATGATAGTTGGTGAAGAGGCAAGAAACTTAAACTTAAGAAAAAAAACAGTGTAGTATGAGAAACTGCTAGAGCTTAAATATATCGGGATAATTATGACCAATAAAGATGGAAGTGAAGAGGAGATAGGGCATACAGTTGGAAAAGGCAGGATAGCAATACCTCGGCTACACTCGTTAATTTGGAATAGAAATATACCAAATAATATCTAACGAAAGCTATGTAAGGCTATAGTGGAAATATAGTATAACACTATATGGAGCAGAAGTATAGGAAGTGTCTGCTGTGGAAATGGACTGTTGGCGATAAGAAAAGAAATGGGAATACCCTTTGACATAATAGACACTATAGAAGGGAGGAATGTTTAAGCTAGTATGGCCACATTAAAAGGCTGGGGACAGAAAGATGGCCCTCAAAGTTATGGTACTGGGTTTCAATACAGTGAAGGAAAAGAGAAAGGCCAAAATTATCATGGAGAGGAGAAAAGAATGCAAAAGAAGTGAAAAAAGCAATGGAAAATATAGACCTGAGAAATCCCACATTGAAGTAACTGTTCGGGCGGATAATTCAGCGAGTGATCACTGGCAATCACTGCTGTATTGCTGCTACAATTGCAACATAGGCTGCGGAATACTACATCGGATGTAGCAAGTAGCAAGATAACTTATCAACCACTTATTTAGCCAATCTTCTTATGTGATAATGGAAATGTTTCCCAATAAGATGATATAAAGGGTGACTTCTTTTTTAGTACGTCCGAAGTCCCGATAGAGGTCGCTGTCAAACGAATGCAAGTCTGTAAATCTGTAACTTAATAGTCTGGCAAATTATCATTTAACGCTTAACATCAGAGCAACACTTGCAAATTGTCAAGATTTATTATTACAATCAGTGTTGTGTGCACCAAACTTATAGAGTCCATCATGAATTTGAACTTGTAATCGTAATGTATTTGTCTGCTTGATATTAAAACAAAAACAAGATAAAAAACTTCCGATGAAAATATCGCCACTGCTGCTGGTAGTGTGAATGAAGATCCAAATTTATGAATTCGTCGCGTTCGCAGGAAGTTGGGCTTTGTTATTCGATTATGTGTACTATAATTCCGAATTTGAATGGTATTGATCTATAGGCGATGTAGTTCCAACAAAACGGCTCCACATATCATACAGCCAACACACCAATCGATTTACTGATTCCAACATAACTGGGACATCTACCATAACGAACTGACCACTATCACTTAACTTAAAGAGAATAATGATAAAAAAATAACGAACAAATTCAATCACCATATGTCAGTGTTTAAATTAACTAGCTAGGTTAGTATAATAAATAACTTCCCATCTTTTTCTTTGCTTTTAACACGCATTTATTTTTCATATAGTCGGTGTATTGATTTTAATCCTGTAGTTGTTTTAGTTTTTGAAAAATAAAAAAGTTAATGACAACCAATATTTTTAATTAACTATTTTCTTTCCAAAATAGAAATTATATATACATGTAAACTAAATTTAAGGGTAACTGATATTAAAACAGCATATTCGTTTTCAAATGGTAGGTTCTGTATATACTATAAATCATATATAATACTTGACTTGTAATTTAAATAACATTCGTATGTTCAAATAATACCGAATTCCTTTGACCAAGCCGTCCGATTGAAGACATAAACGATTTGAACATCTAATGAATGCGTATATTTTGCGCATAATTCAACTCCTACAATTGTTTAAATTCTTTTCTGACAAAACATATGTTAATATATTACGAGAACACATGTCTCTGTTTTAAAAACAATAGAGCATAAATTTCAAAAACATTTTCTCGTTGATTATTTCTTAAGGGGAAAAAAATGACCGAAAATATATACGTAGCTGCTGCAGCAGAAAAACAAATACTTCAGATCCAAAACATAAATACTAGTTAATACTGTAATATGTATTTAGTTTTTTTCGTTAATCGTATATATTTAAACTTTAACACACTGGCAATCATTAGGACCGATCAGTGTAAAATTTAACACACCTGTGCAGTATAATTTGGGAGGTGTTTAATTTTTTTAGTGTACATTAATATTAATTGATCGTATTTTAAACCTACACGGTTTTATCTTCCATCTGCGTTCTGAGAAAAAAGAACGATATACGAACAGGTTTCTGATTAAAGTGAAAGGGTGTTGATGGATAAAAGAATGTCAACAACAGATACGAAATTGCATTATTAACTATGATTAACATGAAGTTATATAGGGGAATAGGTATATAGGGGAAGGTGGGGTAGGTTAAGACACCTTTTGTTTTTTGGTCATAAAATTCCTCAGGGTAAAGATATCGAAGAGTTTATTATTCCGTTGGAAAACTAGAGGCCATACCAACACTTCGATAATAAACGCTTTTTGATTTTTCAAAAGTCCAAACAATGTAGCCAACTTTCCAATGACCCACTTGGGCACAAAATGTTTTGTCCAAAGTTGAGACACCTTAAAAACTTAAGAAAGAAATTTTAAAGAATTTTGGAAAAATTAGAAAATTAAGTAAATACACCAAATATTTAATGTTTATGGAATACTTATTAAAATTAATGGGCACATTTTAAATTTATTCTTCTGTTTATTTGGTTAAATTAATGAAAAACAAAATAATAGATGATCAGTAATTCGATTTCTCCGATTCAAAATCCAAATCGGAGTCACAATTGACACAAGTGTAAATATACCGCGAACCCATGTCCGTACAATTCAAATGAACTAATATGCCACACGTATTGTATGCAATGGTGTTGTAGCGGGCCTGCTTCGATGGCATTGGCAGATCACAAATCATACATAGCTCATCATCCGAATCAGAAGATGACGATGATGTTAATCGCTTCTTTGATTACTTCGGTGCTTATTTCTTTGATGATTTCTTCGGGATCTTGGATTCGTCGCGCTTTCGGTTCCGTTCCTTCAATACCGAAATTGTTTCCGGTGAATTTAGAATGGCACTTTTCATTGGCTTTCGCCCACGGTTCGATTTTTTAGCAGATGTAGTTGCTTGCACTGGACCAATTTCAGTCAAAATCGGTTAATTTCAGTCAAGAGAGGCTTGACGCACGAGACATAGATAACAATACATATATGGCAAAAAATTACGCCTGGATACAAAAACCGAAGAAACAGCTGTGTCTCAAATGCTGTCATTTTTAGTCGCTCAAAAAAATATGCGTATCATGAATTTTTACAGGATATATTTTTATACTTAAAAATACATGTACTTTATAACACGTTGATGGTATTTATCTTTAAAAATCGTAAAAAATTGATCACTTTATGGATTAACGAAAAAATTACGAAAAAACTTTTTTTTACTTTTCACAACACGTTGTTTGGCAGAGATACAGATAATGCGTGTGTTATCTTCGAAACTTTATGAAAAGTGAGGTATTGGTTCTACAACAATTTCACATAATGACATTTGGCATGTCATTGTCAAAAAACCGAGAAATGGCAGTGTCTCCACTTACCCGATGTCTCAACTAAACGACAACAGCCTATATATACAGGATGTCCCCTAACTTATCCACCATAGAGCAACTGGTGATAGTAGAGATCAAAATAAGAGAAGTTAGTCAATAAATGCGTTGATAAATGTTAGTCATTAAAAATATATAGGGTGTTGAAAGTGAAACTAAATTTTCGAAAAATTGAGATAATTTAAAAACTGTTGATGGTATCAGATCTGAAATCAATTTCATGGAATCAAAATCCAAAAAATTCAATGAAGAAAAATTATTAAAATTACTTTTCTTCCTTGTGTAATCTTTTATCATTTTGAATCTATTTTTCCAAAATTATGATATTAACAGGTTTTATAAATGAAGAATTGGTGTTTTAATTCTTTACAGAGCAATAATATATGTTTTTTTTTTGTTTATGACGCCTTTTTTCAAATTAGCTCAACAGAATATCTTTTATGCTATTCAAAATTATCCACGCAGTTTGAATACTTTCACTCCTGCATGGTGTCGCTGTTGGTTGTTTCTTTGTTGACAAAAACCTAGAGGTCAATATTTTCTATGATACAGATAGTCTAATCGTTTATTTTCATCTTAATTGCTAACCTGTATCTTAATTGCTAACCCAATTGCTATATTATTTAGTTTTAAACCTTAAGTTACTCAGTTTATGTATTTTATATTGGTAAAACATCTTAAATAATCATTATGAAGTATCGGTATAATGAATGTTGAAATCCTATAAAGTTAGAAAGCTATCGAGTGAAGAAAAGTTTAAGACCAGCTAGTTTAAGACCAATTACAGCAATCATGGGGTTTGAGTCGCTCCGATTATGTGTGTACAAAGTGTCGCCAACGATTGTCATCTTTAAAAACAGTTGAATCTACCTCAACTACTGTGACTGAGAGAAGTTATATGAATAAAACTTCATCTGACTTAATATTGACAGTACAAATGTTTTAAATGATCATGGACACGAAGTTGAAAATATCGATTTTTCTGTTGCTGATAGTATTCATCTCAATGATGTTGTAAATGATAATAATATGGATGATAAGAATATTAACACTATGATTGAAAACAATGAGATAGTTGAACTAATATTAGCTTGCAATTCTTCAGGAATTTTTGATTTAAAATAGCAGTTTTTAGATTTTAAAATTAATGTTATTGATTATTTTTTCTTATATTTTAGGATTAACAGCATTACACGGGCGTAGTCAAGGGGGGGTTTTGGGGGTTCAACCCAACCCCCCCCGAAATAAGCCAAATATTACCTTATATTATACCGAAAAAATACGAGGAGTGAAGAGAGTTAAATTATTACATTTGAATTGAATATATATATCCAAAGTAGTGGACGTTGCGCACAGTAACGCCATCTCTTGTCGAGTAGTCGAACTATTTTGTATCGTATGGAAACTTTGCGTTGTTTCTCGATTATTCGCCACGCCCTTCGGTCGGAATGAGCGGAGCTTTGTGGAAGTTTGTGGTAGTTTCTGGACGGCTACTACTGGGCTGCTATATAAGCGGCGGGTAACCGCGCTTACGGCAGTATTGTTCCATGCGAACTCGAAGCGAAAAAAAAGCGAAGTGAAAAGTGGTGAACGAAAAGTGAAGAGAATTAAGTGTACCGTGTAAGTGAGTAATTTTAGTGCAGTGTTATTCGGTGACCTTGTTAAGGATAGATACGTGAATCATTATTACTGTCGAAAAATGGAGGGGAAAAAAAGGAAGGGTAATAAACTTAAAGGTATGGACTACTGGAAAAAGTGGTGTAGTCAAGGGGTTTCTAATAAAGAAACAAATTTGGATTTAGCTATCAAAGCTTCAGCTACCTTGCATGCTGATAAGAAAACTGCAATGACAAGCGGACCCTCGACCTCGACCTTAATCACAATACCGAATGTCGAAATTGATGCCATGTCGCTGGTGCCCTGTTCGATACCTTCAACTGCCGAATCTACATCTAGTCTGCAACAGGTCAGCTTGCCTGTTACCTAATCTTTTACAACTAGTAGCTAAGTTGGATGTTGGTTTTTACTCGAATCAAGAAAAAATCTTGGATGACTATTTTAAAGTCCAAATTTTAAAAACGCCATGGAACCCACCCAGAGATTATAAGTTTCCTATTTCCACAAAACGAAACTTGCGCTTTCAATTAAAATGGTTGGAGAGATTCCTCTGGTTGTCATATTCGGAATATAAAAGTGGAGCATACTGCAGAGTTTGCGTGGTAATGGGACGTTCGCTTGATGAAGGTAAAGACGGTCGTTAAAGGATCGGCTAGTTGGTAACCGAACCTTTTTGTAAGTGGAAAAATGCCCTAGGAATATTTGAAGCTCATGCGAAATCGGGATACCACAAGCGAAATTCAGAACTGGCAGATAACTTTCTAAAAGTAATGTCTTCGCAGGCTTTTTCGGTCACTGAACAGCTGTCTTCTGAAAGAAAGTGACAACAAGAGGAGAATCGAAAGAAACTAATCCCTATCGTAAAAGCAATAATTTTTTGCGGCAAACAAGGCATCTCCTCGAGAGGTAAAATCGATTCGGGGCGCATACAAATTACACCAGAATTACCAGAACCTGAACAACCACTACAGGATGATGGTAATTTTAGAGCCATGTTGCGGTTTGCGGCTGAATCTGGAGATAAAGTTCTGGCTGAGCATTTGAATACTTCACAGAAGAATGCCCTGTACACAAGCCCTCAGATCCAAAACGAAATAATTGACATTTGTGGTGAATTAATTCAACATAAAAGAATTGAAGAAGTAAAGAAAGCCAAACTATTTGCGATTCTGGCTGACGAAACCACCGACATCGAACGTGTAGAACAAGTCTCGTTATGTCTTCGATATGTTGATTTTACAGATAATAAACACCATATACTTAAAGAGATGTTCCTTGAATACATTCCAGCGGCCGATGTTTCAAGATCCAGTCTCGCAAATCTTATTACAGCTCTGAAAAAGCATGGACTTGAATGTTCTCATGTAGTTGGTCAAGGTTACGATGGGGCTGCAGCTATGAGTGGGTATTTGCACGGTGCCCAAGCTTATGTTCGCCAAGAATGTCCTCTTGCTCTTTATGTACACTGTAGTGCACACTCTCTCAACCTTGCATTTGCTGATTCATGTTCATTAGCAAATGTCCGAAATTGCATTGGGATTGTGCAGTCTGTTGGTTCCTACTTTCGACATTCTGCACTGCTTTGTTGAAAGAAAAAATTCAAGAGCTACTACCCGTCGGTAACCAAAAAAGCTTGCTCTCAATGTGTGAAATACGGTGGGACCACAAACATGAAGCTATTATAAGATTCAGGGAAATTTATTCAGCGATTGTGAATGCTCCCGAAGAACTCCAATTTAATCATAATAAGGAAACATCGCAACAAGCCGCCCAATTGCTAAGTACGCTTCGATCTTCGGATTTTGTGATGTGTTTAGTGATTCTTCAAAAAGTTATGAGCTATACATTGTCGCTATCAAAACAATTACAGACAATTGACATCGATCTTATCACGGCATTCAAACATGTAGATGATGAAGACAATTAAATAGACCGAACATTCCTGCATTGGATGTATGCACGTATTACAAAATTAATTTGTTCATTTCATTTCTTGATCATACAATTCAACAATTGGTTGAAAGGTTTACCAAACATCGTAAAGTAGTATCAGCATTATCTGGTGTGCTACCTTCAAATTTTATTGCTAGTTCTGAAATTGAAGAAGCAATTTCCATGTACTTCGTCACTGCTTCCCGAAAGCAACATATCAGTGGATAAAGCAGAACTTGAAGTATGGAAAACAGTGATGACAAGTATCTCGCCTACCCCAAAATCTAGTTTGGAATGCCTAGATATGTGCGATAAAAACCTTTATCCTAATATTTACACATTACTACAAATCTTGGCTACCATTTCTGTATCCACTGTTACCCCAGAAAGGTCTTTCTCGAGTCTAAGGAGACTGAAAAACTATTTATTTACGAAACACTACAAGTGAAAACAGACTTAATGGTTTGGCTCTCATGAACATTCACTATGGAACAGAAATTCATGCAGATGAAGTAGCATATAGCCCCCCCCCGCAAACTAGATCCTGGCTACGCCCGGGCATCATTATCAAGTGAAGAAGTGATAGTCAATTGGACTTGTGATTTGCAATTGCTAAATCAATCTTGGGCACACAAAAATTACATTCGACCAAATCAACGGAAAACGAAACTATTATTACAAAAGAATACTCTCGTTCGAATGTTAACCATGAATGTAAAATTTTCAAAAGAGTACGCAAATAAATAAAAAAAATTGTTATTATTGCTTTGTTACAAACAAAAAATCTGATTGTTTATTTATAAAACCTGTTATATTATAATTGTAAAAAAATAGATTCAAAATGACAAAAAAAAGATTACTCAATGAAGAAAAGTAATTTTAAGCATGGTAAATAGCGAAAAAATTATTTTCACATTTTCAAAAATTTTAAAAATAATAATTAACATAATCCCACAATCTACTTGGGTTTAAAATGTGTAGAATGGATAGAAGTTTACAACCAAAAATGTTCAAGAATATCGAATAGTTCATACCGTTTAAAAAATGAAATTTAAATCCTAAAACTAAAAATCGTATATTAGAACATTTTAAAGAATTTGTTTTTTTTTCTTAAAAATACATAAAAAAACAAGAATTAAAAAAAAGTTTTAATTTGGGCCATTTTTAAAGAAGTTATGAGTAAAAAACCGGTAAAAGTGCGATTTTTTTAAAAATTCAATATTTTTTGAACGGGTAATCAAAAAAATGCTTGCGTGAGTGTGTGTGGGGGGGGGGGGGGGGGGGTGCACGAAAATTTGCATAGTGGCTCTGTGGAGGAGAATATTAAAAATCAGAAAATTCACCCATTCCCCACGTGGGTACTTTATGCAACTTTCCTTTTTCCTTAATGCTAGAGTTAAAATTACTTCTTTCACATCTTAATATTCTTTATCGAAAATACATTTTTCTTATTTTTAATGTGATTCATGTCACACTTGTTAAGACATTATTAATTGTTTTATTAAATTAACTCTTCAAAATATCCACCACCCCATTCCTCGTGAACCACCCCATTCCAAACCAAATTCCTTTGGTTTTAGCCAATAAACCATTCACTATATTTATGCCTGTGGGGAAAACCGCCCTGTAAGAGTGCTTGTATCCTTTTTATTTAATAAGGATAGAATAATTGCTATTTTAGTGATCTATGTACAAGCCAATGGGAAACTTTCAATTTGTTGAGTAACACTTCGAGTACTTCTCGTAGAATGCTCATCAACATGACGTAAAATTTGTTCTTCGACTTTAGAACTGATTTCTGACTGCCGTCCATGTTCTTGAAATTTTGGAAAGGAAAAAATGGAAAAATGTCTGCCGATTTGAAAGCGTTCTTTCGGGGTGTAGTTGCCCGTAAATACTCTTAGCTCCTTCAGAATTTTGGAGAGGTTCCCTGTAAATAAGAAGCATATCCTGATATTCCTGTAGAATATAATTTTGGGTTATAGATCGAACTTAAATGCACTGAAACAATGAAATAATTTTTGTCGTAATATTGAAATAACTATCCATGTCATCGCAATGTTGCTATGTTATTATCAACACCCTTCAGGGCTGATGTAGCGTACACTTCTTAATTTATAAACAATGTTCATTAGTTTATTTGTAGTTTATTCGTTAAATAATAAATTACTATTTGCCAAATGGACTTTTTCACATATTTGCTTAAAATGTTAATTCATTTTATAGCTTTTGGAGTGGTGAATTAGTAACTTTACAATTTTTTTTCTTACGAACCCTTAGGTTTTGTACCCTTGTTGTAAAGATCTTTTTCTTTAAAATGATGTGACGAATTGTTGGTTAAATTTATAAGAGTTCTTTCCCTTACATCCTCTATACTGATATAAAATCCCACTAATATTTAATCACTATTTTAGATTCCTAATAAACTTTGTAACAGTTGTCCTAGCTATACATGCAGTTCCTACTTCCTAAAATGTAAATGCTCTACTGTATTAGCCTACTCTTTGGGCCTTTGTGAAGTCTTGAAACGTTGATGGAATACTAATACGTTAGTCTTATAAGATTCAATACAGACAATATATTTTTATTTGAAAACATCTGTTTCTTTATTGTGGTGATGACATAAAATACATTGTCAAAGTGTATTTAGTTGGTTATGTCTATAATAGAAACTTGAAAATCTTCTTGTACGTAGTTGTTGGCTAAACGATAATGGGAATGTTTATTTGTTTCGTTATGTTCGAGAAAATAAACATTCAAGTATTCTTATTATTATTGGTTTTTAAAACTTCATAAAGTCATATATTTTCGTTAAAAAAATTAGAAAGCGTATAGATTTGTTTTCGATGGGATTTTCATCAAATTCAAAATTAATTTATAAATATTTTTTTAATCATATTCATTATTTTATATAACTTTTATTTAGGCAACCAGACCAATCCCTTGGCAAAAGTAACTTGGGAATTTTGAGTGTATAATATTATCATTGTTTTTCGAAGCTCGTCTATTATTTTAAAGTCCTTATGAGTCAGATGATGATAACACAAGTCTACATGATTTTTGTAACATTGATGAGAATGCTCTTTTTGCGTTTCATTTAGGTAGTTATTATAATACCTTTTCACAGAAATGGCCTCTCATGTCCTATTTTCAAGTCCCTGCTTCTTATTTATATCATGGGATCATTCAAATGATTTATATCTGACTTTGGACTGGACAATGTAGAAATTATCACAAGACCGTAGAGGGGGTATTTTCACAGTATTCTACAAACCTTTAAGCGCAGTTTTATTGTTTTCTATAGTTTAGTTTGTTTTCGTCTCGTTTTCAGTACAATCAAGTGTTTAAATCGATTTTATATAAAATGAAGTTCTAGTCGTCGATTTTGCAAAAATCCAGCGGATAAGTTTTGTTATATATGCGGTCGATTTATTTTAAAGCCACAAGCTAGATCTATATCCGACGAAGACAAAAAAGCCTATCATTTATATTTTAAGTGCCAAATTGGAGATCAAGATAAAAGTTGAGCTCCTCATGTTTGCTGGGTGAGTTGTCAAATAAATTTAGTGCAGTAGATACATCGCAAGAAAAAGCCACGGACAAAGAAGGTAATGCTTTTTCAAGTACCTAAAAAATATTTCCTCAATTAAGTGATCCACAACTAAAAGAAGGCATATTGATTGGACCTCAAATAAGGAAGCTTCTATGTTCAAGAAAAATTAAGGGAAAAGGAATTGGCAGCTTGGATGTGTAAATGCGGTGAAAGGATTTCTGGGCAACAAGAAAGATGCAAACTATAAAAACCTCATGAACTTTTGAAAGCCTATGAAATATTAGGGTGTCGCATATCCTTAAAAATGCATTTTTTACACTACTATTTGGATTTTTTTCCGGAAAATTTGTGTGCAGTAATCGACGAACAAGGAGGGAGGTTTCAACAGGACTTCACGACTATAGAAGCAAGATACCCGGTACGCTGGAACACATCTATGTTGGGCGACTATTGCTGGTTTTTAAAAAGAGATGATGCTTCAGAACACAAGAGGAAAAAGTTAAAGTTTTTGTCGCTGTATAAAATCTCATGAAATATATTTTTTATTCACCTAATCCCCTGTAACCAAAAAAAACTGCACGTGTTGTAGTAATTAGCTTCTCATTTTTGGATTTAGGAGTACAAAATACTTCATATACATCTATTTTCATCAATGTTGCCTCAAAAAAGTTTAAATTTGTTAACCTGTGATGGAGTCATGTCTAGTGAATAAACTATATGAAATTAAACCTCCCCGTCTCCACAGAAAATATCCCTCTTTCGACATACAGGCCTGGTCATTCTGCAAATTCATTTAGCTGACTCCACTGTCATTATTGCGCATGTTCAACTCCAAAGCATTACTCAAATGAACAAATAATTTTTAACTGAGCTTTAAAATAATTTACTATTTTACAATAACAATCTGACTAAAATTTAGAAGTACGTCACCCTCTTCATATCCCATCAAGTATCCCAACAACAGTTGTTTGGTTGGATATTGAACTCCGCAGTCAACGATTGGCCGAGATTCTCCCATAATATTCTGTATTTTGGTTTTACAATATACGAGGGTTGAGTAAAAAGTTAGATACATGTTAAATAAACGATTGTTCTTTTTTAATGGAAAATCGATTTATTTCTCCACGTAATCTCTTTCTACTTCGATACAGCTCATCTAACGATTTTCCAACTGTTATGTAGCTTCTAAAAAGTATGCCTTGTCGAACTCTGTAAAATAGGCGTCTGTTTTGTCGATGGTTTTCTCTGCATTTGATGTGAATTTCATTATAGCCAGCTCTTTTTTCATGTATGAAAAAGTGAAGTCGGAGGGGTCAAGTTTGGAGAATAGTGTGGATGCGACACAATTCGTGGCGCAATTTGACCAGTTTCTCTATTACAACGGAGGACAAAAGGTTGAGTGCATCGTTGTGGTAAAATAACACTTTTTTCGTCGCCAGATGAGGGCATTGTTTTATCATTTCTTCGAGGAATTTGACTAATAATGTAGTATACTATTCTCCGGTGATCATCTGGTGAAATCAGAAAACATTGGTCATAACCATAATTGATGCGTTTTCGCCTTCGGGGGGCGAGGGGAATTTCATTGGGTGAAACCCAGTGTTTTAACTACTCCTTAGTTTCTGGTGCATCGTGATGAATCCAAGTTTCATCAACAATCACGAGTCGCCTCAAAAACTTCTTTAGATTGCACTTAACAACGCTGTAAAATAGTCATTCGATTCCTTTTTTGGTACACAGTACACAAATGTTCATGTAGAATATTCCGTACGCATTCGTCCTATATGTTTATCACCTCAACTAGCTCTTTAAACTTCACTCTGTGATCGACCAGTACGATATCGTGGATTTTGTTGACCATTTTCTCAGTAATAATCTAGTGATCTTAATGGGGTGTCCAGAGAGCAGAGCATCGTTCGTGTTACTTCGACTACATCGAACCTCAGTAACTCTTCTTCTGTTTGTGTGATTTTACTCAAAAATTAGTGTTTAATCAGCATACGAAACTCACTTTTTCCATGAAATTCATATTAGGTGTTCCGAAATGTAAAGTCCATTTTACGCTTGTTCAATTACAAACATTAAATCGCCGATATAGTGTGTCGCTGTTGTATAAAATATTTTTTCAAGTGAATGTGACTTTTTACTTTTTTTTTACTTTTTAGTTTGTTTATTGTTTTACATAACAATTTTGATCTTATAATATTCCTCGCTGAAATATCAAGCCAAAAAGGAGAATAGAATAGAAGGGATGTATGAGTTTCGATAGGGAAGCAATACAAAACGTACAATAAATCATTTTCCATGACCATCTATGCTTACTCCAATTTACCCTTCATTTACTATATTTTTCTCTACACTCGTTCCATATATTTGGCCATGCTTTTACCTCTATATCTATAGGAGGAGTACCTGCCACTATGGCCAAGGCTTCAGTTGGCGCAGTGGCACACGCAAAGCTCTTCTGTGTATCGCACTCAGTCCATTTTTGACCCTGCCGTCATTTACCTTATAAATAAATACACACTGTATTTAGCATATGCAGCTAATAGTAACAAAACAAAATCAATATACAAAAAAAATAAATAAAAGTAAAAAAATTCTAAGAAATCTTAACAGAAGAAAATACAATCAAAAGGCAATAACCAACACTGTTCAAATGATAAAACACTCTATTGCTTCAAATATTAATTTAACAGTCTATTAAATACATGCCATTAGAGCGCTCCCTATGTGGACGTGCAAAGCATTGAAGAGGCAAACACCTTCCCAAAACAATGTCTTCTGGAGAGCAGTAGTTCTCACAATTGGTACATCATAACTGTTCTTAGAACGGACATCGTAAGAATGCATATTTCCTCTTTTTACCAAAAAAGTATTCACATAATGGGGCAACAAATTATGTTTTATTTTATATATCAATCGAATGTTAATCCCTTCAATGGCCCGCGCACTGAAAACTAATACAATGACCGCAACATTACCTCTATCGGTGTCTACCTATTACAGTTCAATAGTATCCGCATAGCCTTGTTCTGCTGTATTTGGAGTCTACCAATACTCTCCTTATTACATGATATCAGCAGAGACATACAATAAGTAAAATAGGGTAAAACTATAGTCTTATATACAAGCCTCTTGGACCATGGTGATAAATGTGATGATATACGACTAAAGAACCCTATATGAACCCTAAAATGATGAGTGATTACAACAGTACTCTTAATTATTTAATTGCATTTACAATTTCAATATCACAATTGTTTATATTTATTTTTAACCCTAACTCATTAAATCTTTTGCAGTTTGCTTTAGACCCTATTACCATGCACCTTGTTTTCAGTTTGTTTAGTTTAAGTTTATTTTTGCATAGCCATCGAAATAGTATTGCCAGTTCACTATTCAATGTTTCAACCATTTTAGGCAAATTATACCCAAATACAGATATGTGAGTATCATCTGCAAAAATACTAATAAAGCCTTTATCCAATATTATAGAAATATCGTTGACATATATCAAAAACAGCAACGGGCCCAAAACACTACCCTGAGGAATTCCTCAAGCACTTACCCTCTTTGCCGACACTTTTCCCTCAACCCTCATCCTATGATGTCTGTCTGTTAAGTAACTCTTGATCGATTTCAAGGCTTTCGATCTTATACCATAACTTAATAATTTTTTACGCAGTATATCCCGGTCAATAGTTTCGAATGCTCGCTTTAAATCTATAAACACACTAAGCACAGTTTTTCCTCCATGTTGCGCATGCATACTGAATAGCTGTTTCACAAGAATGTTTTGTCCTAAACCCTGATTGAGCAGAAAATAATAATTCATTGGTTTCAAAATAAATTTTCAACTCTGTACATATTACAGTCTCAATGATTTTATCAACAACAGATAATAAATTAATTGATCTAAAGTCACTTGGTACACTAGGCTTTGGTATTTTCGGAATTGGTACAATAATGCTGGTTTATAAGTCCTCAGGAAATGTATTCGTTTCAAAACTTGTATTAATTAAGTACAATAAAGGATAACCAATGACACAAAAAAATGTGTTAGTCTTGTATACTTTGACATCACTGTTCCAGTTCTACTCTTCGATACTCTGTTCTACTTCATTCAAACTATCGAAGTAAAAATTATTGAAGTTCTTCTCCGTAGGTCCGTAGTGAGCGTCAAAGTCGATTCGAGAACAATCGGCCCGCCCCTTACCATTGCCTCATCATTACTCATGATCGTTTATCATCGGAAAATCTCTAACAAGCTCCAGAGCTCCAAAATCGTTGGTAATTATGTGATCAATCAGTGTTTGTGAGACACCACTATTGTGGGTTTTCCTAGTAACAATCTGTGTAAAACCTGCTCCACTGATAATGTCTTTCAACCTTCTAGATTCACTGCTGTTCTTCAATAAATCGATATTTAGAAGAAAGGTTTTATTTCCTTAAAATGTATTATCATTTAGGTTGTCTTCCAAATAGTTTAAAAAGTCACCTACAGAGCAGCTAGGCGATCTATCTCTATCTTAACTGTTACGACCCAATAACTGGTTAGAACTATCTCGACAGGAACCACCCAATATTTCAAGCCAGACTCTTCAAATAACAGACAACAGCCGTATATCCAGTTAAATTAATTTCATATTCTTCTACATCTCGTGTTACATGAGTTTCAGTAACATACAAGGCCCATGGGTTTCTATCTTGTATTAACCGCCTCAGCTCCAACATGTGAGTCGCCATTCCCTGTATATTAATATGCAAAATATCTATATTGCTAGTGGAAGCACTGAAGCAATCAAGTTGTTGCTATGCATACTTAGTTCTGCTCTTCATTATTTCAACAGCTCGTTTATAACATTAGCAATTTTTATCAAAAACTGTGTGATCATATTTAATATGTGGTACGTTCAGGACATCATGTGCAAATTTACAATTTGTGCACTCCCTTGTATTAGAATTACATTCGGAGCTTCTATGATGTTTGTTACATAAAGGACAAACATCTTCTTGACTGCACTTTGCCGCTTTATGTCCATACCTCCAACACTTGTAACATTGCAGCACTCCCAAATATTCATAGACTGGAAAACTGTCCCAGTCAAAGAAAACTCTCTTACTACTTAACATACACTTATAGATCTCTGCCCACACCTCCAGTATTATATTACACAGGTTATTTTTTTAGGAATATATTTTCGAACTACTTTAATATTCATATCTGCATTTTTAAGAAAACTGATTTTTTATGCGCTCTAAAAAGTCTTCATTAGTTGCAATATATTTATCTTGAACGCCAACCACAATTATTCTAGGGTTAATATATTTAAGTATTTCTACCTCATAATTATCGGATAATTCTTCTATTGCTGTTATTTGCAATTTCTTCAGAGAATCGCCATCCTTACACTGAATCATAACGGATCCCTGACCTATCGATTTTAATGTGTTTATTTCTATCGATAAATTGGACGGATTCATTTTTTCCGTGATCACATTCCTCGTCGTAGTATTATTTTGTTGCTTATTTTTCGGTCTAATTATTAACGAAGGATTTATATTTTTTTTACAATATCTGTCCATGATTTTTCTTGTTGAGTCGAGATGTTATTATGATGCAAATTATTTAATAATGTCTCTGCATTTACCTTACACTCCTCAGTATGTTGTTTCAACCCTTTTAATCTATTACTAAGGTCAACATTCACCTCAAATCTGACCTCGAACTGACCCATATCCATCACATACCAAAACAAATTTTTACAGTCATTTATGGCTTTAAATATTTGCTCCTTGATGTTAACACAATGTAAATGATATTTATTATCACACACTTTCGCCACGAATTTTACTCGCCCGACAATATTGTCACTGCACTCGGTACATATACCTCCCATATACCCCTATACCTCCGATCCGTATAACACAACTGGTCTTATCACCCGTTTATATGGGTACGTATACAGTCAACAATGTCAAACTTTACGATGTATATGGCAGATGGCGTCTTGCAACACCATTATTCCCAATTCCGGATTGATAAATAGCAACCCTCGTATTTAATTGTAAAAAAGTAAAAAAGGTAACACTGTGATAACAATTTTGGAACTTTATTAGTTTAATGCCAAAAATTCCTCTACATTAAAGTTTTTTCCCATTTTCTTATTCGTAGAATCAGTCTCTTTGACGACAGGTTTTATTCGCGAATAAATTTGCCAATTTTCTTCTTCCATGATTTATTCAATACTCTATCAAGTCAGCCTTGTCCTTAAATCCGATTCCGCGAAGGAGCAGACTTTACATGCATGTAGGACCCTAAAAACAAAAAAAAAACGAGCCTCGAGTCAATATCGCGACAGGCGCGTTGGTGGTGCTGTTCTTCGTGTTTGTATTAGAGTTGACAGAAAATTCGTGGAAGCGACACGAATCTCGTAAAAAGCTGGTGGGCCGTCGACATCGTAGAATTAAATATTTTTCATTCGTCGAGATCTATTGGCAATTTCTTGATTTTCCCTTTTATTTTTCTTTCTTTCGTTCCTTTTTATTCCAATGTAACCGAATAAAATGTTATATACGTATTGATGTGCACTTTGAAATTAAATAAAACATTAAATACTTAGAATAAATAGAATATCAATTCAACATATTTTTTTTCTTATTAAACAGATAATTAATACTCCAAAGAAACACTGTAATGAATCAGTTCTTGTCCATGTTCATACATATTAAAATATATTTCTCCTACGTAAACACAAATCAAATTTATATTCGATAAAGATAAAGGTCGAGTTTTTTTGGTGAAATAACTGAACTTTAGTGAAAAGCTGGGTGTCAATCTTTATTAAATCGATTTTGGAGCTAGCTCAGCACACAACAAGTCACCCTAGTTTTTGAAGATATATCATCACTCCATAGTCGCTTTTTATTGAAATTATTAACGATCTGTTCGCTGAGGATCACCGATGAATGGAAAAAATTAATATCGTATTACACAAGATCTAATCTGTGCCATAAATATACAAGGTGCGTCTTACGAAAAACAAAACTTTTTAAAAATAGCTATTTTTAGTGGCGCTGTCATTTGACGGGGAAAGATGCATCCTTCACTGACGTTCTGACAATATGTCATAACATTCAGATCATTAGAAGCCAAGTTAATTCACTTAAAGTGTCATTGGTCAAAACTGTGTGTCACTGGGTTTTAGACTTGGTAAAACATTCACTGAAATGTTTCAGTTAACGAAACAAGTGTATGGTGATTATTTTTTATCCCGTGGCAGAGTCCACCAGTGATTTAAATGATTCAAAGAAGGTCGTGAGGATAACATCGTTGGTTACTCAAAGTAACATTGAAATTGTGCGTCAATTTAGAAACGAATTAGTCAAAATTTTCGCTGCGATACATGGAAATGGAACTGAACATGTCCAAAGATTTAATCGCATCGCATTTTGACTGATTATTAGGGACTTCGGAATTTTTGTGCCCGCTTTGTTCCACAAAAATGTACTGACAACCAAAAATTGCTCCGAATTCCAACATTGCAAGGACTTGATTAAAGGGTCGAAAAAGGACGAAAACTTCAGTACAGCATTGTTAGTGGTAATGAGACGTGGTATTTTCATTATGATCCAGAAGAAGCGTCAAAGTGCCGAATAGAAGCAGCTAAGCGAGCCAAATCCGAAGAAAAGCTGTTATTCGAAAAGATGTTATGAAGCGTCTGCTGTCGCGTATTTATCGTGTACGGCCACAATACCGCCAACAACACAACTGGCGCTTGCTGCACTATAATGCGAGCCCCATTGCGCTTTGCAAAAATGGCATTTTAACCATCAATAATTCACCATACTCACCGGATTTGATTCCCTGCGACTTCTACCTCTTCGAAAAACTTTATTTCTCGATGAAAGGACAGCCTTATGCCTACATTGAAGCCATCCAAAAGGCGTCGGCCGCCAACCTGAAGAACATATTGGACGAGCTCAAAAATTTAATCGTCAACCTAATTGACCATGAAATACGTTGTATTTATATGACTATTATTATATCAATGAATTCGTCTTTCGATACTGAGTATATTTACTTTTCAATTTACTACCAATGTATACGATCTCGTTAAAACCCTTTATATTAATTACTCCTAATACCGCACTCATATCGGGAGACCTATATGCATTCATAATTACAAAGGGAATTTAAATTATAATTATTTATTTTGTATGCTAACGATATAAAATGAAATATATTGCGTAATAAATAACCAGTACTGAATAATAAATGCATAACTTGAATCAGTGATGACCATTTAATTATTATAATTATTCTAATATGTGAATAGGAAATTAAAACAATGAACGTCTGGAAACGATGAATATGAATGATATAAATATACCGTTCTGAAAACTTGTACCTGAAAAAAATACCGGGAAATAGAAATGCGATCAATATATTTGATATTTTTTATGATATCTATGAAAATCCTCTGTTTTGAAGTTTACTATAAGTATTCAGGATAAGTCCTGATTACTGATCCGAAAAGGAAGCTAACGAGGAATCCCACTGGATTTGCCGAAGGAGGAGTTTGCCCAAGAAAAGAATCAAGGAAGAACTTCGTAACAGAACTTTAAGTAGATGGCAAGAAAATTGGGTTTCTGGCTTGACTGGAAGGACGACCTTCGGCTTCGTTCCGGACATCATTGCGTTTCAGGGAGTGCACACGAACTTCAACACGAAGAGCGTTCAACTGTTGACCGGACATGGGCAGTTCAGGTCGCATTACGTCAGAATCGGTAGATTGGACGATGCAAGATGTTTGGCATGTAATGAAATAGACGACCCGGAACACAGAATATTCAGATGTTCAACTTTCATTCAGCAACGGGAAGAACTCAGGAATCGTTTGGGACCAGGATGGCCACTCCGGAGGGACCAATTATTGGCGAAGCTTGCAAACTGGATGAGATCAGTCTGCTTGGAAGCTTCGTGGCGGAAAGACTGGAGTAATCCGGCTGTTAGAGGGATTTTTGTTTTTCATTCTAGAAAATGTTTCAGTTCAGGTCAGTTAGTTTATATACTTTATGTCTTTTAAGCAGAAAGATACTAGTTAATTTTTATACTCTTTGTTTAAGTTAGGAAATTTACTTAATCATTATATGTTAACTTAGTTCTCTATTAAGATTTGTATTTCGCTGGACGATATTGGATTGGCATTGCGTAGAGTTCAAAATTTTAGAGCACATTAAACTTGAACATAGCTTTAGTTTTCAGAGGGCAATCAGGGAAGGTTATTGGTACTTCCCGGACCACGGTCCATCTTGAGGGATCCGCCCTCAACCTTTTTGTTTAGTAGTACCAATCGAAGAATCGGATAGCATTATTATTTGTCTTTAATAAATAAAGAAACTAGCAGAACAAGAAAAAGCAAATTTTCTTTTAAGATTACCTCGTTCAAGGTCCGAGCTCTTTGTTAAACTTTTTGCCTTAATACTGTCAATTAATAAATAATTAATTAATAAGCATAGACCAAGAGGGGCACCGTCTGTCCCCTTCAGGGCCAGACGGTGGAGAGGGTTATGGTGGGACCCCTTTGCTTTTTCTTCTTCTTCTTCTACTGATCCGAAGACTAGTTTCTAGTAATGTAGTTAAGCATCCGCTAACCATACAATATAATCCCCAGCCACGAAAGAACATAAAGTTTTTGACAAAGTATCTAATATTATAAACAAACAAGATCCAGGTCAAGAATGGGAGTTCTATAACATGTCATGAAAGACGCATAGGGCATACAAAAAACTAACAATACAGATCATCCCAATATTTAGATAACATTTGATATAAGAACAAAAAGGAAGGATTAACAACACAATCCTTTAAAAGATTTACAAAATACTGTATAAGGGTTAAGAGTTAAAAATACCGTAAACAAGATAAAAATAATCACGCCAAGAAAATCTGCAATCAAACAATTTGATTTCAAAAAACTTTTTATCGATGATTTAAATACATCGAGCATTTAAATACAAATGACCACCTCTTTCAGTTCTTCAGACGTCCACTCTTTTGTCAAAATTTTTAATAACATTTTGGCAGAACCGTTGCTCTATGTGACCAATTATTTGAATAATGTCATCCTTCAGTTCAGGAATCGATTGTGGATTGTTCTTAGACCTGACCTAACTTGACCTAGCTTTTCACGTAACCTCAAAGAAAATAGTCCAACGGTGTCAAATCACATAATCTTGGTGGCCAATTAACATCGTAGTTTCTTGCAATAACTCGTCGTCTCTTTAAATCGTTTCTTGTTTAACTCGTTTTTAACTCGTTTCTCTCAATAAATCAATTGTTGCATTAGCAGAGTGAGGTGTAGCACCATCCTGTTGAAACCACATATTCTCAAGATCAATATCATTCAATTCAGCCCACAAAAATCCATTTATCACGATATCGCGAACACCATTCGCAGTTACAGCTTTAAAAGCAGCATTCTGAAAGAAATACGGCCCAGTTGTACCTCCTGAATATAATGTATACCAAACAATGACTCGTTTAGGATGTAAAGGTTTCTCATTAATCGATCGTGGATTTTCCTAACTCCGAATGCGGCAATTTTATTTATTAACATAGCCACCAAAATGTGCTTCATCTGAAAATGAAGCACATTTGAAATGAGTGAAGATTTTTTCTCAAAAAATCATCTGATTGTTATTTGATCCAATTAACCAATGCAGGACGTTTTGAATTATTTAGTGGATTTAGTTCCTGTGTTATTTGAACCTGTAAATACGCCATGTTGTAGATTCACTGAGTCCAAATTGTTGTGAACATCGACTAATGGAAATTTCTGAGTCTTCAGCAATGTTTTCACGTACCAAATCTTGTGAGCGATCACTACGACTTTATATTGCTCTTCTTTTATTTTCCACCGAACCAGTTTCTTGAAACTCACTTTTTGAACAATTCAATTCATCAGATGGACGATTGTGCAAATCGTAAATTCACTTAATTTTATAAAACATTTTTTACTAAACACTCATTTCCATGAAATAATTTAACAATTTTAACGCGTTGTTGTATTGTATACGACTCCATTTTTAAAAATGTCATACATTACACTTCTGAAATGAAATTAGACCTAGGCAAATTCACAACTCCATCCGTGTTTTAATCAAGAATTAAAAAATAAACGCTTAATTTGAAAGATCCGTTATTATTTGTAATAAAATCACATAAAATGCATTTCTCAATAAAATAAAACACATAAAATTTGTTTTCATCATTTGTGTATATTAAACATCAGATTTTTCAATTTATCCAAAAAGATAATAATTAAAACACTTGATATTTGTTTCATAATATATTCAAGATATTCTTTGACATGTTTCGATCTTGCGACCATTCTCGACATATAAATTTTGCAAACAACTGAAAAGTGATCTACCATTATTTACCGATTTCAACTCGCCCAAAGCAATCAAGAATACAATAGAACTAACAACAAAATTAAAAAATATACAGATACCTCCCAATGCAAAGTTAGTTTCGTTCGATATAAAAAGCCTTTTTTCCTCTATTCCAGTACACAAAAATGTTCTCACAGAATAAATATGTAACGTACAAAATTATTTTATGTTCAATTAAAATTTTTACCAACAAACGAACCGATTACCAATGGGAAGCTCACTTTTGGCAGAAACTTACATGGCTAATTTTAAATTATTTATTCAACGACAGTAATTATACAGGAAGCGTACATCTTTGGAACAGATATGTCAATAATATTTTTTGCATATGGACGGCTACCGAAAGACTATTGGGTCAATTTCTTGAATATTTAAATAGTGTAAACACAAAAATCCAGTTCACAATAGAAATAGAGATTGATAATTCATTAAATTTCTTATATTTAAAAATAATAAGAACATCGAATAAATTAGAATTGGAATTATTTAGAAAACCCACGTATATTACTATTCAAGCAAGTTCAATTCAGTCATGCAAAAATGCCCACCTTTCATAGTATAACCCACAAACTTCTAATGATTCCACTTAAAAAAGACAGCTATGAAAAAGAACTTAATATAATCAAAAATATTGCAAAGAATAATGGATATCACCACAGTATTATAGATAAAATGATAAAAAAACAAGATTAAGAAAAACAACATCAAACATTTTTATGCCGCAAAGGATTCTAAAAATTGTTATAAATATATTCATAAATTAAGTTGTATCGATGCTAAATAATAACAAAGAAAGAACAACATCTGGTGACAAATCTGGAGTATACAAAATAAAATGTAATATGTGTGCCACCATAAATATATATATATATATATATATATATATATATATATATATATATATATATATATATATATATATATATATATAGAAATATATATATATATATATATATATATATATATATATATATATATATATATATATATATATATATAGACCTTACATAATGAACATTACATAATCAAAGAAAGACGGGCTTTGCCGAACATTGTGTATAGATCAGAACCATTTTTTTAACGCCAATAATGTCAAATTAATACATAGCTGTAATAAAAGCCGGTTGTTAAATTACTTGGAAATTTCCGAAATTACTAGAAGCCATATAAAACTGTAGAAACCTAACAAACACCCAGCTAGACTTCGTAAATATCTTTGAAACTTTAACTTTTTGAAACTGAACTTTGAAACTTTAGTTTATTTTATACCTAACTCTCTTAGAGAATGGTCGCGAGGCCGAAACATGTCATAAAATATCTTAAATAGATTGTGAAACAAATACCAAGTGTTTATATTATTATCATTGCTACTATGTTTCACCAAGAGCCAACCGCGCAATCGATCGAAATTATCCAAAATAAAGCATTCAAGAAACGCTCTTCAATATTTTTCACTCCGACAAATGAACAGCACGTCAATGTAATCATTTGACTTTGTACTTTTGACATTTACTGACATTTTTCCTATTCTTTTAGCTGAACCACTTACAACTTTGTGATAACACTAGAGTTGACATAGTTCAAAAACATAGAAATGATCGTGATAAATATTTAATGATCCGAAAAAATTGATCATAAATACTTTAGTTTGGCAACAATATATATATATATATATATATATATATATATATATATATATATATATATATATATATATATATATATATATATATATATATATATATATATATATATATATATATATATATATATATATACTACGATTCTTAACTTAACGTTTACTCAAATTATCCTGATTCTTTTTGATCCGAATAATATACACTTTATAACAGCATAAATTTAATATCATAACAATAATAACCTTAAACTTAGAGATATATGGTATATATATAAAATATCCATTATTTAACAAGGTTAATCAGAAATCCAACGAACTAAACAGAATGAAGGAATACTTTGCCGTATAAACGTGAGCGTGTATTTTCTAAATATACTCGGTAAATAACGAGAGAAAATAAACTAACGCTTTCAACTAATTTTATCTTTAAATTGAAAATAAAGGAATTTCAACCATAATCACCTCAATCCTTTATACGAATGAAAAAATTAATTTATTTTTGCTTGAACATTGTAAACACTTCACTGCACTATATATATACATGGTGTTAGGTAAACATGCGGCAAAAATGCAAGGAGTTATTCCTTGTCCTATTCTAAGAATATTTTGCCCTATGATGTTTTTTGAAAAACCCCTTTGTTTCGAAGATACAGGGCGAACAAAATTTGCGACAACCATATTCGATATTTGTTGAAATCGTTAATGTAAATAAAAGTAGGGTGTACGTCAACGGGTTTATCAAGTACAATTTTTTTTTTCGATCTCGATCACTTGGAACGGCTGTTTTATCTAGTAAGTGGATTTCATCGGTCGCATTTGTTTACATAGATTGAGTTACGTTTGGTTGTTTGACGTGTCTTAAATAGTAAGTGAAGTCCTCTATCATAATGTATACTAACGCCGAGATGACTGACATGCACTTCCTATATGGACTTGCTGATGGCAATGCATTACAAGCTAGGCGATTGTACAGTGAACGATTTCCAGCCCGTAATGTCCCCGACTGAAAAATCTTCGAAAATATTCATCGACGTCTTCGTGAAACAGGCACATTGAAACGACCTGGAGGGTCAAGAAGATCACTGACTTTAAGAACGGTACAATTGGAACAGAATGTGCTGGACATGATAGCGGAAGAGCCTGGTAGTTCTAGGCGAAAAATTGCAAATAATTTGAATGTGAGTCACTGGACAGTTTGCAAAATTCTTAAGGACAATTTGTTGTATCCATACCACATTCAACGCGTTCAGGCACTACTACCTGTTGATTTTCCTCAACGTATTGCATTATGTCAATGGATATTTCAAACTTTACTTCGCACACAAATTCTTTTCACCGATGAAGCCACTTTCGCAAGAAACGCAATAAGGAATTTTCATAATAACCATGTGTGGGCAGATGAAAATTCGCATGAGATATGCGAAGATAGTTTTCAACATCAGTTCTCGTTGAATGTTTGGGTTGGAATTGTAGGTGACTATCTAATTGGACCGGTATTTCTATCACAAAGACTACTGGCGAGGTGTATCGCAACTTTTTGGAAGCAACGCTGCCTGAGTTTCTGGAAGATGTACCATTGGCAACAAGGCATGAAATGTGGTTTATGCACGATGGTGCACCACCACATTTCAGTTTGATTGCTCGTGATTTTTTAACAGCAACATACGGATATCGCTGGATTGATCGAAGTGGGCCACACGCATGCCCACCTGCCCGCTGGCAGGCTCGATCCCCGGTCTTAAACCCCCTGTATTATTTCTTCTGGGGATATCCGAAGTCACTAGTTTACGCTACTCCATTGAAGAATTTGCATAATTTGCGAAATCAGATAATTGCTGGGTGTAACTCAATTAGAAACGACCCTGGTGTGTTTGAAAGAGTTCGGCAGTCAATGACGAGAAGATTGAATGCTTGTATCAAGGCTGGAGGAAGTCATTTCGAACATTTATTGTAGATTGAGCAACTTTACATGTATTTTTTGATAACAAAATGTTGTTAATGTCGTAAATTTTGTTCACCCTGTATCTTAGAAACAAAGGGGTTTATCAAAAATCGTCTTACAACAAAATATTCTTAGAATAAGTCAAGGAATAACCCCTTTAATTTTTGCCTAACACCCTGTATATATAAAGGGCTATCAAACTACTAACTTCCCTTTAAAATTAACATTTATGTTTAGTATTGTTTGGCAAATTATCATGAAAATATATACAGTTCCACAGCATATACAAATAGTTGAAATTTATTACAAAAATAATGAATCTATTCGGGCTACGTTTCGCTTCTTACGTGAAATTTATGGTCAACACAATCAACCTTTAGAACTTACTATTCGTAATTTAATTCAAATATTGGAATCAAATTGTAGTGGTTGTGATACTAACAATCCAACCGGTCAAAAACATAAACGTATTTCTGAAAACATCGATGCTGCAAACCAAAGTGTGAATGAAAAACCAGAACAATTAATTATACGTCGTTCTCAAGAACTTGGGTTTTCTTATGGCACTACATGGAATATTCTTCATAATGATTTGCATTTAAAGGCGTTCAACATTCAGTTAATCCAGTAACTCAAACCAAATGACCATTTGTTACATAGAAATTTTGCAAATTGGGGTTAAAGCAAGTTGAAACAGATACATTATTTCATGGAAAATTGTCGCATTTGATGTGAAAAAGATCCACAGGCTGTTCTTGAAATATCTTTACATCCACAAAAATTAACAATTTGTTATGGTTTATGGTCTGGAGGTGTAATTGGACCGTACTTATTTGAAAACGAAAATATGAAATACGGTTACTGTCGATGGAGAACGCTACGGAAATACTGATTTTTTTCAGGCATAAATTGAATGATTTTGAATGAGAATTGAGTGATTATTTGTTTACATAAGATCAGATATTTTGATATTTTTTTAGTTTTAGATCGTGTCGAAAAACCCAAAAAATAAATGCCGATGTTACTTGACTATCATGATTATGCGATATATCTGCTTGGATTTTTTTCTCTGAGTATATGTGAACTCATTATTTACACCAATAAAGCATGAACACTCAATGATTCTAATACCAACATTATTCGTGCCATTGTTGAAATAACTGCTGCTTTATGCAGCAAAGTGATCAAAAATTGGTATTCCAAAATTATTTTATTTTTATCCAGAATTATTTTAATATTTAAAATTAAAAGAATCACGTTAATATCTTATACCGTTTTGTTTTTCTTGCCAATAGTGTGATATTGGTTGATATTTTGATAATGGCTGGAGATTTTAAGAGAGTTTAAGAGTAATAAGAGTTGTACAACTAAATAGGCTGCATAATTTAAAATTAACTATATTTATACAGGATATCTCACAAAACCGTGACGGGGTATAGTTTTGTTTTTTCTTATCAAACACCCTATATGTTCATCCATTTTTACATTCTGCTATTGATTCTAAACATATTTCGTGAAACATGTCCTATACCTAAACCCAATGGTTTTACCAAGAAGTCACAACAATAATTTAATTAAATGTAATGAGTAATGTAATATTGTAGTATCTAATGTAATATTCTAATTTGTATGTCCTCTATTATATTAGGTGGCATAACTTGTTCTTTAACAAAACTCCATAAGAAAAAATCTAGTTTTGTTAAATCCAGGGATCTGGCTGGCCACGGTACAGAATCTCCCCTAAAATGTGGAGCGTCGTCTAGCTCTAACCACATTCGTCTCGCTACAGTTAAAGGCAATTCTTCAATCCACTCTTATTTTGTAAAAAATTGAGAAAATTATCACCATTAACTCAACCTTATTTTCAAAGCAATATGGACTTAGGAGGCAATCTTCGATAATACCAGCCCACACATTAAGAGACCATATATACTGATGATCTAAAGGAATAATGAATGGAATATTGGAATAGTGGAAGTTATGTCATATCGGTTGACGTATCCATTTTTGTGGAAAGTTGCCTCATCCGTGAATAAAATATATTTGAAAAACTTAGGTTCTTCTCTATTTTTTTCTATTGCCCAGTTACAAAATGTAAGCCTTCGATCGAAATCATTTTGAATTAGTGAAACCAATTATATATAGTACATATGAAATTTATATTTCCTAGTTATTCTGTTCGCTGTGACATTCTTCTTGCTGTACATAGATCCGAAGTCTTTCGTTAAAATTCGGCATTGAACTTACCAACATTTATTCTGGCACAGTGGCAATTTCTTCTTGAATCACAACTTCCAGCTGATCTACTACACAAAGATTTCGAACGTACGCTTTCGATCTCAGGTAACCCTAAATGATGAAATCGGAGACCGACACATTTGGTAACCATGAAGCTAAGGGACGTCATCGAAATCGCAAATTATGCGTGTGCAAAAATTTTGCATAAAACTGAATATTCGTAAATAATTCAGGGTATAAATCCGTTCGTTCTGTAAATCGTCACGACGTTTCGCCAAAATGTCATTTGATATTCCCAAGTGTTGTTCGGTTCGAGTGTTTCCGTTTCCGTTCCTGTGAAGTATAATATTCTGAACAAAAATTGCAGAGTAGTTGATAATATAAAGGTTATGGAATTACGATTTATTTAGCCCTTATGACCTCCCGCGGCTTATTCCTCAAATCTCGATAATTTTATCTACCACATCTTTCAATCGTTTTACCATCATTGGCTGATGAACAATACTGATGTTCGGCGACTGAAAACGATCGATAAATAAGTAGAGTTAAAATGGCTAACTTTCTAGCAAGAATATTCATTGATTACGTATCTACGCATATAACATACCGAATAACTAAGTCCCGGCTGTTACTATGAAACATGCAATAGAAAATTTATTTTTATAACGTACTCCGTTATTAAGTACTTCTGATAGAAAGTACCTAATTTCCTGGTCTGCGTATTAAAATATAAGGTATTTTTTATTTTTAATTTATTTTAATTTTATTTGGGTAACATGTATTGTGCGGTTGAACGGTAAGGTCAAAGCAAAAACTATGCAGCGGCTTCTGGACCGGCCGACAAACGCTACCGCAGTTTTTTTGCGATTATGTCCAGCATTATTTACTTAAAGCTACATATTTGTATTAAACACCCTATTCCCGATAATTTGAGTTTTTTTTTGTTGGTGTTGTATAGTAAATTTGTGCCTCTTTGGGATCGTGTTTAAGCGGATTTATAAACGAACTGTGTTTTAAGCATGGATGATCAACCATGTTAAGTTCCAACCAACCAACCAGGTTTGTTCCACTCAAATAGTTTGGAAGATTTTAACAATGAATGAAAAAATTTCAATAATTTAGGAGATAGAAATTGGTGCTAAACAAATCGACATCTGCAAATCCAGTGCTTTGTAAAAGACAATAGTGTCCACGATACTGAAAAACATACAAAAAATATAGCAATTCCGCGAAGTTTCGAAACAAGATAAAAGAATTCGCCAACCTGTTCAGAAAAAACATTGATGAAGCATTATTTTAATGGTTTAGGTATCAAAGAACTATGAATACTAGACTTATTGGATCCATCATGCAAAGGCTGAAGAGTTTACGAAAATATTTAATGTTGCTGGTTTCTAGTTCTAGTAAAATTCATGGAGAAACTAAAAGTGCAAATCTGAAAAATGAGATGTATTGGGTTAATTCAAGATTAGTTCCACATCTTAGAAACGATGGTTTTAATGCCGATGAATTTGGTCTTTTTTACAAAGTTGCTCCAGATCGTACAATGAGCTTTAAGAAAAATGTATCGGGGGAAAACTATCGAAGGAAAGAATAAACATACTTGTGTGTGCAAACATGACCGAAACTGAAAAAACGCAAACTTTTAGTTGTTGGCAAATTTAACAAACCCAAATGTTTTAAAAAAGTATAAAAATTACCAGTCAAGCGAGCGTGGATGCCCGCTGATATTTTCGAAAGTGAATTAAGATCATGGGACAAACAACTGATAAGAGAAAATAGGCACTTATTATTGTTTGTTGATAACTGCCCTGCTCATCCGCATCTTACGAATCTAAAAAACATTAAACTGGATTTTTTCCCACCAAATTGTACGTCCGGTCTGCAACCAATGGATCAAGGTGTTATTCACAGTTGGAAAGTTTATTATCGATGACAGCTTATCATAAGTAATCTTAAGTGCATTGAATATTTTCAATTTAACACTTTTCAATTGTACACTAATAACAATAAATATGCTCGCTGCTATTGAAATGGTTTCTAAAGCTTGGCAACAGGTTTCCCAAAAAACAATTAAGAATTGTTTCAAACATTCATGGCCATACGAGTTTGACGGGGACAATGAGTTGCCTCTCACAAAATGGCTTATTAAACAAGCTGAGGAGGATGAGGACAACCTACCTTTATGTGTCTGGCTTACCAATAGTAATTTTAACTTGGAAAAATTAAATTCCACTATAATAGACGCTTTCGTTGACGTGGATAATGATCTTGCGATAACAAGTATGCCTACCGACCAGGAGATTACGATAGAGATTGGTGGAGCTTTAGAAAAAATGCTCCCAACCTTTTTTGATACCATAACAGGGATAAAAAACGTAAAACGATTTTTAGAAGGTAGAAGCACTACAGAATATGGCATGGTGAGCGCAGCGCTTAAAATAGAAATGTATTTATAACAAAATATTCTTTAGATTCTTTAGATTGTCTAGATTTTAAGTTTTAAAAATGAAATTATCTATTATTTTGTTCTTGCTTCCATTATAATACTGGTGCGTTTTGTCAAGAATTAATAAAAGCCATAAAAATGTAATTACATATGTATATGTAGGTACATACATATTCTCATTTTATATATATATATATATATATATATATATATATATATATATATATATATATATATATATATATATATATATATATATATTTTTTTTTTTTTTTTTGATGCCATATACAGGCCCATGGCTTTAGGAGCATTAACCGAACCCGAAAGTTGTTTGGTTATTAAGTTCCCCCCGGTACGTTGTAACCGAATTTTGCATTATATATATATATATATATATATTATATATATATATATATATATATATATATATATATATATATATATATATATATATATATATATATATATATATATATATATATATATATATATATATATATCTACACATGATTTCGTAAAATTCATGTTTGGATATAGTTATATTTAATTTTAATGTATATTCACTAAATGGAAGTCATTTTCATGTATTATTTATTATTACAATGCGCTATATGATATATTGAATTAACATATCTGACCTGATATAAATGGCTTTACGCATTTATTATGGAACATTACAAGAACGGGATGCGGTCGAGAGCACATCCGAGTTAAAACTGAACCAAGATAAACTGAATTATGCTTTAAATTGGGTTCATTATTTTAACCTCGGGCTCTCGTATCCGAACATGAATGACTACCCTAAATTATAAATGTTGGCTCAATTATGGCAGCATAGCAATATCGGTTAATCCCTAACGTATTGTTATACCTTTGAATAAAATAAAGTTTGCATTAAATATTGAAAATGTTCCGTATTAATATTCTATTTATAGAAATGTGCCGTTAAGAGGTATATTTCTTTTTCTTAAAGACTGAATAAATACTGTAAATTGTAATTCTGGGTCTGGTGTATCTATATTGTATAGGAATAGGGAGAAAAGTCAGATATTTTTCCGATAGATAGCGGTGCGATGACATTTCTGAAAATTAGCTTTCTTTCTAGTATACCTCCATGAATTTCAAGCCGCTATGATATGTTGACTGTCTTTGAAACCAGATAAGTGCGATAATCCGTGTAAAATATTAACTATAATAACAAAATATAACTATATTAATAAAATATAACTATATAATAAAACTTTTGTGAGGAAAAAAGATTGAAACCCGAAGAAAAATTTAAAACTTTTTATAGGGACTCTACTTCTTCACATTTGATGGTACATAAGTGGTTTTTCTCAATTTCAATGTGGTCGAACAAGCACGAAAGAACAAGGGCTCAGGATCCCTAGTTGAACTCACTTCTGAGAAAATGGTCAACAAACACCATGGCATCGTATTGGCCGTTCGCAGAGTGAAGGTTAGGGATATTTTTGAGATGATAAATATCTCGGGTGACTGCGTACGAAATCCTACATAAATATTTAAGCATGAGAAAGCTGTGAGTGCGATCGGTGCCACGTTTGTTCACTGCGAACTAAAACTGAACCCAGTCACCAATTCACAGGGGTGTTTAGCTCCATAAGCGCCGTAAAAAAAAACGATTTTGCGGCGATTTATGAAATGTGGATATGAAAAAAAATCGAAGGAACAGAACAGGCCGAAAAAAATTGATCTTATCCGGCAAACGTACCCCGAAGACGCTTCCATCAACCTGAAAGGTTATGGCCACTGTCTTCATGGTTTTACAAGGTATTATATTAATCGGCAATTTGAAAAAGAGAAAATGATCATAACACAGTACTATGCTGCATTATTGGTCAAATTCCATAAAAATTTGATAAGAAAACGCCTTGGCTAGGGTTATTTCACTACAAAAATGTGCCCGTATGCCCAAAAATTTTAGCTACGAATTGATGTCAATCTACCTTATTTTCCGGAGATGGTACGATTTTTTTCTCCTTCCAAACATGAAGCCTGGAAAAAAATTTACCTCAAATGATGAGATCATAGTTGAAACACAAGAAGGCATAAAAAAGTTGGAAGATCGTTGGTTTTGTATCGAATCAAAAGTGGATTTCATTGAAAAATACATTTTTGGTTCAAAAAACAATATCTGTATCTAATATCTCACACTTATGTCAGAACAACTGCATACAATAGATATGTTAGTTAACCTTACAATAAATGGAGAGAGTATTAAATACTAATGTTTAGATATGTAGGTTATTCTGGCACAAAGAAAGTTATTAGTATAGGGGTAATGAAATAAATTTGGCAAGCATATTCTTGGAATAACAAATAGTTTGCAAATAGCATACAAAAAAATAAGTAAAAAAATTGAACTCTACACAGTGAAAAAAGTGAATTATCGAGAATATATTGATATGTTTCCTTCTAAATAATGTTTTTTTGCAATGCATTTTTGATGATGAGCCATGTATATTCTATATTCATTAATGAAGATTATTTTAACAACACAAAAAATCAACTGTGTTTCCTCACACTAGATTTTCATATATGAAATTAATAAAAAATATTCCTTAAACATGACACAATCGTCCTTATGGGAGACTTCAACGCAAAGATGGGAAAGGAAGATTACTGGAGAGAAGTGACTGGAAGAGAAACCTTGCATAACGACACAAATAACAATGGAACGAGACTGGGAAATTTAGCAACAGAAATGGAAATGTACATAGTCACTGCAAAATACCAACACAAAACGCAGCATAAAGTTACATGGTTAATCCTAGGCGGAACGACAGGAAACTAGATAGACCACATCTTCATAGACAAAAGAAGAATAAAAATGATAAAAGATGTAAGATCGTTCCGAGGAGCAGACGTGGGTACTGACCACATTCCAGTAATAGCGAAGCTTAAGTTAAGAATCGTAGGTGGAGTGAATTTACAAACAGAAGGAGATGGGACATTGAGGTGATAACAGGTAAGGAGTCACTATAAGAAGAAGAAGTCAGAAAACAACTAGCAGACAGTCCAGAAGACGAAAACATAGAAGTAGAATGGAGGAATATAAAAAGATATATTGAGTACGGCGCAGATAAGATAATGGGAAAAAAATCCATAGACGAAAGAAAGGAATGATTTGACGAAGAATGCAGAGGAAGAGGGCTGCTAGATTGAAGTGGTTAAGAACAGGGAGTGATGTAGACTACAGGGCATATCAGGAAATTTGAAAAAAACAGCATTAAACTAGTAAAAACTAAGAAAACTAGATGGATAGAGAAAATGATGGAGATGATAGAACAAGATAATAAGAATAACATAAAATTATACTGATATAACAAAAGACAAAATGTTAAAAGGAACTCACCAAACACAAGTAGAACCGAATATGTGAATGATTTTAGGAAAATATTAACAGATAACAGAACAGTGACGGAAAGGGGAAAAGATGGAAACCTGGAAGGCAATATGGAAGAAGAAGAACTGGATATACTCACAGAAGAAGAATTTAATGATGTAATAACTTAACTTAAATTATACGGTCAATGAGATGATAAGGTACGGGGGAGAAGCCTTAGGAAGAAGGATATTGAAGCTGATAATACATATCTGGAAGAAAGAAAAAAATCCTAATGAGTGGAAAAAAGGGATAATAATGCCAATTTATAAGAAGGGAGATCCAAAAGAGTGTCCAAATTACAGAGGAATTACCTTACTTAGTGCTGTATATATAATACTGACCGTAATAATAAATAACAGATTGATGTTATATATACAAAAGAAAACATTGGAGACTAATTGTGGAAATAATTGGAGACTGGAATGGAAAAAATTGGAGACTAAAAATATGGCATTTTTGGTCATATAAGAAGAATGGAAGACAACAAAGTAGTAAAGAAAATTACAATGTGGAGACCAGATACTAACAGAAGAAGATGGAGACCAAAAAGTAGACGGGAAGATCAAGAGCGGGAAGATAATTGGAAATGGAAGAAAGAAGGAATTGGAAAAGCATGGTGGGAAAAGATACTGGACCGAGATGTGTGGAAGAAAATAATGGAAGAAGCAAGGACAAACAATAGGATAGAATAAGGCAAGAATAGAGGAACGTGGACTAACTCACCACAAGAAATGAATTTCTAGAGCTTAAAAGAATCGAGCGGCTGCAATTCCTAATGGAATGTAGAGCCATGTATATATATATATATATATATATATATATATATATATATATATATATATATATATATATATATATATATATATATATATATATATATATATATATATATGTATATTTAACTTTAACCAAACCTAACCTCCTAAAGCCATGGGCCTGTATATGGAATTAAAAAAAAAAAAAAAAAAAAAAAAATATATATATATATATATATATATATATATATATATATATATATATATATATATATATAAATGAAAATATGTATGTACCTACATATACATATATAATTACATTGTTATGGCTTTTAGTAATTTTTGACAAAAATACACACGTATTATAATGGAAACATGAACAAAATAATAGAAAATTTAATTTTTAAAAGTTAAAATCTACTCTAAAAATACACAAAAAATACTTAAAACTACTTTATAAAAAAGTCTGTAATATGAGTTTACTTTTGACGATTTACAAGAATATTTTGTTATAATAAATACATTTCTATTTCAAAGCGCTGCGCTTAAAATGCCATCTTCTATAGTGCTTCTAGTTTCTGGAAAACTTTCTAAAAATTATTTTTTTATCGCTGTTATGGTATCATGAAAAGTTGGGAACATTTCTTCTAACGATACTTCTTCATCACTCTCAAACTGTTCAGCCACACCAATTTGCGCCGTAACTTTCTGGTCGGTAGGCATTCTTGTTGCCGCAAGGTCGTTATCCACATCAGCGAACGCGTCTATTATAGTTGAATTTAATTTTTCCCAGTTAAAATTATTATTAGTAAGCCAGGCACTTAAAGCCAGGTTGTTCTCATCCTCCTCAGCTTGTTTAATAAGCCATTGGGTGAGAGACAAATCATGGTCCTCATCGAACTCGCAAAGGGAGAGCCATGCATATTTGAAACAATTCTTAATTGTTTTTTTCAGAAACCTTTTTCCAAGATTTTGAAACCATTTCTATAGCATCGAACATATTTAATATTATTGGTGTGCTATTTTCAATGCGCTTAGATTACTGATCATATGCTGTCGTCGATAATAAACTTTCAAATTGTGAATAACACCTTGATCCATTGGTTGTAGAACGGACGTAAAATTTGGTGGGAAAAAATCCAATTTAATGTTTTTTAGATTCGTAAGATGCAGATGAGTAGGGCAGTTATCAACAAATAATAATATGTGCCTATATCAGTTGTTTGTTTCATGATCCATGCTCGCTTGTTGTATAATTAATTGGTATTTTTTTATATTTATAAAACACCTGAGTTTGTTAAATTTGCCAATAACTTAATGTTTTCGTTTTTCAGTTGTCATGTTTGCGCAAACAAGAACAATTATGCTTTCCTTCGATAATTTTCGCCCGATACATTTTTCACCCTTAAAGCCCATTGTACGATCTGAAGCAAGTTTGTAAAAAGACCAGTAAAAAGGTTCATCGGCATTAAAAACATCGCTAGCGTCATAGTTTCTTAGATGTGGAACTAATCTTGATTTAACCCAATCCATCGCATTTTCCAGGTTTACCAACCCGAATCGCATCAAAATCCAGCAATATTAAATATTTTCGCAAACTCGTCAACCTTTGCCTGAAGAATGAGCCCAGTAATTGTAGAATTCATGCTACCTTAATATGCTTCAAAGATGTTTTTTTACAGGTTTGCAAATTATTTTACCTTAGTTCGAAATTCGATATAAGGTAAAATCGAAACTCGAAATATTTTATGTTTGATTTTCAGTATCGTGGGACAGTGTTGTCTTTTTCAAAGCGCTGGATTTGCAGATGCCGCCAATTGTGTAAGACCGTCCGAATCATTTTAGTGGAACTAACTTCGGTTGATTCATCCATGTTTAAAACACAATTCGTTTGTAAAACAGCACAACTTTACTATACTCCTACAAGA
>JARFXV010001603.1:0-7500 GCA_031761425.1 Cosmopolites sordidus
CTTCATCTTGTAATGGATGGACACGGGCTGATTATAATGATGATTATTATGACATTTCATTTCATAGAGACTTAGAAACTTGTTATACAAAGATAATCAAAATGGATAAGAACACACGACGGAGTCCGCAGAATTCGATATAAACATTAGTCTAAGGAAGGAACGCGTACTTAGCCCTCAACTATTTTCCGTAATTATTGACCATGACATTAAAAAGATATAGACAAAAATTTATCAGAACAATAATTGGAAAATGAAACAAGTGAGTTGACTTAACCACTTAATAAATATTTTAGAAAATCATTATGATAGCAGCTCAGAAAAGGAAATATAGGAATTCTTTAGACAACAAATTCATAAATTCAACTCTCTGAATACAATAATAGAAAACAGTGGAAAATAGATGCCGAAATAGCAGAAGGAATGGGAGAATAAACAAAATACTTAAGAATAATTTTTTGAAAAGAGAAAAAAATATATACAATACACAAAAAATTAGTAAAACTTTCTTTATTATGTGATAGCGAATCATGGAGGATATCAGACAGAACAAAAAGCAGAATTGTGACCATAGAAATGAAATTTCTCAGAAAAATCACAAGATTAGACGAAATCACAAGTGACAACAGAGTATTAAAACAAGGAAATATAAAACCGATAGAAAGAATAATTAATGAGAGACAACTTGCTTGGTTAGGATACCCCCACAATATGAACGATTCAAGAATAGTCAGCTAAGTGTACAGCACGAGATTACAAGAATAATAATAGGAAGACCACGAGTAAGAAGGGTAGAATCAGCGAGACAAGCAACATTTATCGACTAGTTGATTGGTGTGACATTTACGAATTTGCACAGGGTGGGACTTTTGGAAAAAAATATGCAAAGAGCACTAATCAATTCTTCTGTTGGAACCTTTGGTGTGAAATACTAAACTTGAAGAGATTTACCACTAAACACCAAAACGCTTTTTTGAACTACTCGGCGCACGTTTCGTTAACCATGTTAGCATCATCAGGAGATGATTTAATCTAATTCTAAAACTAAACTATGTTCTATTTATATGAAAACCATACCTAACGAAGTGTGTAAAAGTCATGAACCGTGAAGTGTACTAAGCCTTACATTAATAATTGAAAAAGTTGACTGAAAGGAATCGGTCTTTTATCTCGGTTCATGATTTTCTTACATTTTTCTATTTGAATGCTTTCATATGCATCCAAAACCCTATTTTTATTAACACTTTTAATTAGTCTTAAATTACTAATATATATACTATGGTCATGTTCGATTGCATGTTGGGCAGCACAAGATTTTTCATTTCTCCCATATCTAATTTGGGCAATATGTTCTTTATATCTTATCAATATGGATCTTTTTGTTTATCCAATATACCTTCGATCACAGTCTTGACAGCTAATTTCGTAAATCCCCGCTTTTCATGTTGCTCTACTTTATCTTTTGCATTACCCAGAACTTCTCTTAATTTATTATATGGTTTGTACACAACCTTAATGTCCACTTTTTTTAAAAATTTTGTCTAGTTCTCTTATTAATTGGGCATCAAATGGTATTACCATGAATTTCTTTGTGTTCTGATCCTTTTGAAAAGTCGAAGATTCTTTCAATAATTTTCTGAACTTATGTTTTCTAATTAGTTTATCTACAATGTTCTTATTATAACCATTCACTTCAGATACCTCCCTAATTAATTTTAATTCTTTGTTATAATTATCTTTATTTAAAGGAAAATTAATTAATCTATTTACCATAAAATTTAAACTAGCCGTCTTATTTTGGAAGCTATGATTTGAATCGTTAGGAATGTATCTCGAAGTAGTGGTGGTTTTTCTGAAAATATCAAAATCTAACCTATTTTTATTATTTCTACTGAATAACACATCCAGAAATGGTAAACTATCGTTGTTTTCGAGTTCATACGTGAATATTATATTTTGGGATTTACTATTTAGGTTTTTAATAAAATCATCTAAATTTTCATTTTTCGCATCGAGTTCACGGTTCATGATTTTTACACGCTTCGTTAGGTATGGTTTTCATATAAACAGAACATAGTTCAGTTTTAGAATTAGATTAAATCATCTCCTGATAATGCTAACATGGTTAACGAAACGTGCGTCGAGCAGTTCAAAAAAGCGTTTTGGTGTTTAGTGGTAAATCTCTTCAAGTTCAAAGAGCACTAAGTTAAAATAAAATCCGACACAGAAGGATTTCAGTTTAAATAAATAATGTTACTAATAGACTGCTGATCTCAGTACATTGTGTCAATTCAGCATGGAACGATACACGAATTAGGCTCTAGAGCAGTTGGAAAGTGACCCTCACTTTGGGGAAAAAAGAATATTTTCCGACGAAGCGCACTTATAACACAATGAACTTGTGGACAAACATAACGACAGGATTTGAGTCGATGGAAATCCTCAAGTGATTCAGAGTTACCTCTTCATCCTCATGAAGGAAATCATGATACTGTTAATGATGAACTATATAGGAATATTTTAACAGAATATATTTTACCTAAAATAATAAATATAAATATAAGTTTTCTTTCAAAAAGGGGATGCGACTTGTCACACATCTCATCAGACCGATTTATTGCAAGAAAAGTTTCCTGGGCACGTTATTTCGCGAAATGGTGATGTCAACTGGTCACCAAGATCATGTCATCTCACGCTCTTGGATTATTTTTGTGGGCTTATGTTAAATTTATGACTTACAGAAATAAACCACGAATAATTCTCGACCTTAAACAAAACATTCAGGCCACCACTGAAAATATACCGCGCGATATGGGTGAAAGAGTATTAGAAAATTGGATTTCCAGAATGCATTCCACCAGACTAAACCGAGTGCATCATTTAAACGACGTTATTTTCAAAACATATTGCCATTATTTGTTCTACAAGATAGAATAAAAGTTTCCGGATTTTCACTTGCAGTTATCATTGCACCCCATTTTAAAGTTCGGACACTCTTATTGGAAAACTCTTTCTTTTCAATTTATTGACAAAATTTTCATGTTTATCTGCAACATCTAAGAAGGCATGACTGAAAATTAATTACTTCTGCAAATCATGAATGTTAAGCTCTTGGACTAATTTGATTTGGTATGGATGTATATGAGAACCTTCTTTTACGCCACCTTGTATACACGAAACAGCATGCAGTGCTCTATGCTGATGGCAGTAGTGATTTTAAGCAAGGATGATTCCGACTTGATGCACGAGAGTGTCAGAAGGCCGTCCCGGAGTCTTGATGAATTTTCTCTGCTGGAGATCTTGTCTTAAATGTGCCTAAAACTCAGTCTATTGTATTCAGCAATGGAATGGATAATATTATTACATTTACCTACGAAGACGTTAATATTCAGTCTTCCGAACAAGTATGTTTCTTAGATCTTGTGATTGATAGGAAGTTGAATTAGAGAGGGTATTTGAAAAAGGTTGCTGCACGCTTATCTCGGTATTGCAACGCACTGAGAATCATAGCTGCTTATCATGCTTATGTTCAGTCGAGGATAAGACAGGGAAATTCTCCACATATAGAGAGGATAATTGGGCCCCAAAACAGATGCACAAGCTGTGTCTTCTAAATGAAGCATTACGAAAGCTGCAGAAATATTTTCATAAGCAAGAAAATGTTGACACTTGTCAGCATGTATATTTTAGATTAGTTCTTTTTTTTTCGCTTAATAATACAGGTCAACAAATTTTAACTTTTTTGAGATAAAATTGATGAAAATAGGTGTATATAAGGTATTTTGTTGTCCTCTTGTGTTGTGTAGCATGATCTCTTTTAAAAAACCAGCAATAGTCGCCCAATATAGATAGGTTCCAGCTTCCCTGATATCTTGCTTACATCGTCCTAATGTCCTGGTGAAACCTCTCTCATTGTTCGCCGTTTACTGCACCCAAATTTTCTGGAAAATAATCCAAATGGGTGTGTACAAAATGCATTTTTAAGGGCATGCGACTCCCTCGTGTTTTATAGGCTTTCAAGAGTTTATCTGAAAGGTTTTCGTCTTTCTCGTTACCAACAAATCCTTCCACAGTACTTACAAAACACTTCCAAGCTGCCAATTCCTTTTCATTTAATTTTAACGGAAATCACCTAGAAGATTCCTTATTTGAGGTTCAATAAATATGCCTTCTTTTAGTTTTGCAATCACTTAATTGAGAAAATATTCATTTAAGGTACTTGATACCATGGCCTTCTTTGCCCATAGCTTTGACAAAGTTTTTCATTAAAGCTTAAAGCGTCCAAGCTTAATATGGAGAAGCGGAAGAAGTGCCTCTTTGGGTTACTCAATTTGGATACTGAATTTTGTCCCATTGCTTTTTCGAAATCCCTTCTCTTTTAGTGATACAAAAGTAGCAATCACTTCATGGTTAGTAGGTTCTCTCCGCACCATAAATACAGCAAACGGCATAGAGTTGTTCTTGCGATGCATCCACTGCACTAAATTTATGTGACAACTCACACAGCAAACATGAGGAACCCAACTTTTATCTAATCTCCAATTTGGCATTTAAAATATAAAAGATAGGATTTTTTAACTTCCGCGGATATATATCTAGCTTCTGACTTTAAAATAAATCGTCGGCATATATAACAAAAAATTATCAGGGCTAGGTCATTTCTGCGAAAAGGTGTTTTAATAACTAGCTAAATGAAACGCAAAAAGAACATACTCAACAATGTTACAAAAATCATGTCGACCTGTGTAACCTGGATATTGCAAAACATGGCATATAACTAGATATAATTCGAGTCTCTAGTTAATGAAAGATGCAATTTTAGTTTTATACAGAGGAATGTACAGAATGTTGTCATGAAGATATATATAACACCTTTCCGGAGCGAGTTCGAGATATGTTTTTTGATCGATCTGTGAGATCGATGACAAGATTTATTGGGCAGGGCTTATTATTCATTGAATGATTTTTTTGGGGAAACAAAAGACAATTTAAATTAAATTGCTTTTGATGAGCAAAACACAATTTGGAATTTTATTTATAGAACCAAAAAAGAGTTTGAAACGAAGTAGAGACATTTTAAATAAATTTAGTAGGTACGTTCAATATGGAAACATTTTCGTTTTCTAATGAAACCGAATGATCACTGAATGGAAACCTGTAATCGAAAAACAATACGAAAAGCGAACGGTCGAACACAACCCTGAAAGCGTATTCGTGTCGGCAAATGCAACAGAATGCACGGCGTCAGTGCAACTAATTATTAACGAGAAACAGACCGATCTGACGGCTTTATACCCGTAATACATTCAAACCTTTACACAATAGATAATAATTAGTGTTCGTTGATACATTTAAACGAAAACTGTGCTGTTTCTAATTACTGTTTGCTCGAAAATGAAACCCCGTCGAATTTTCGATACGTTTTACCTAAGTCGTGCTTAGGATAGATTCATAGTTTGTTTTCGTCACAACAATCATCCTTATTAGGAGAGCAGTTCACATCATACTTGACATTCACAGACACACACACACACACACAGATATATATATATATATATATATATATATATATATATATATATATATATATATATATATATATATATATATATATATATATATAATATATATAGCACCAATTGGGACCAAAATTCTCTTAGACATTTAGTGCAATATATTCTTATCCGCCGAAAATGAAGTGGGCCCAAATTTAGAACGGCGTTTCCACTATTTTTGATAATCCGGCAATCTGGCAAACCTCAAGATAATGAAGGGGCCAATTATCCAGGGGGAAAGCGCCGACCATACGGACAAACAAAAAGTTATTTAGGACCGCAGTGCCCGTTCCGTCTCTAGCAAGATTTCATATGATTTATCCGGCAATTTAGTTTTATTTCGTGAGTGGGCTGGTTTTGGTTGTTACGTATCATATTTCATATAAAGCTTCGTGTTGTTATCTCTTTATTAATATCGGACAAATGAGAGCTAGAAACTATAGTAAGCTAGAGACTATAATAAGAGCTAGAAAAGGGTAATAATACTGAAATTAAATATATATATATATATATATATATATATATATATATATATATATATATATATATATATATATATATATATATATACATATGTATATATACAGGGTTGCTTTATGTATGGGAATGGTCAAATATCTCGAGAATGCTTTGAGATTTCTTAATGAAATTTTGTACATAAACATCAGGAAATGTTTGCCACTTTTTGGGAATGTTTTTATTTTTTTCTTCTCGCATATTTAAAATCCAAGGCTAACTTGATTTTTTTTAATGACAACAGTACGTGAATTTGGCATTGTGGAAAAATCATTTTTTCTGAATTCAACGAAGCAAATATGGTATGTTTTTAAATATATAAATATGTTTTATATTTTAAGATTTAAAAATATGGCAATCTATTGAACCAAATTTTAAGTTCACAAAATGACGTTAACAGTTTCAAGTGTAGTCAAAAACTTTATCTGTAATCCATAGTTTTCTACCCTAATAAATGAAAAATATGTTTACCCTAAAACACTTTCCATTCTTTTATATAAAAGAAAAAAGGGAATTATTAAGAATTAAACATTTTCAAAGAGTTCTATATATATATATATATATATATATATATATATATATATATATATATATATATATATATATATATATATATATATATATATATATATATATATATATAATATATATAGCACCAATTGGGACCAAAATTCTCTTAGACATTTAGTGCAATATATTCTTATCCGCCGAAAATGAGGCGGGCCCAAATTTAGAACGGCGTTTCCACTATTTTTGATAATCCGGCAATCTGGCAAACCTCAAGATAATGAAGGGGCCAATTATCCAGGGGGAAAGCGCCGACCATACGGACAAACAAAAAGTTATTTATATAATATATATATATATATATATATATATATATATATATATATATATATATATATATATATATATATATACTACTATTCACGTATGGGCCCTGGTGGATCACGCGCGAAATACAATTAGAGGCGTTTGTTGTTGTTAGCCTTCCTTTGCGTCTATACTAATTTCATTCTTTCGCTATGAGCTTTTTTCCTTTCATCAGACCAAGTTGTTCCATTCTTTCTACATTTTTTTCTCTGACCAACATTCCAAACGTCAACCTTGTGTCTGAAACAGCCTCTATCCTGAATTTCACTTTGTGTAATATTTGCTGATATTAGGTCCTCTTTAATTGTAGCAATCCATTTAATTATTTCTACTTTAGCTCTACTCCTATTTTCATAAAATTCGACTATTTGTCTAGCCAGCCTACTCGGATTCATCCGTTTTATGTGTCCGTAAAATTTAAGTCTTCTTTTTCTCATATCGCTATGTATATCTATGTATTGTTTGATTTCTTGGTTTTCTCGAAGTCGGTATGTTCGGTGCTATTTATTTGTTTGGGGCCTAGGATTTTTCTTATGATTTTCCTTTCCTTCTTTTC
>JARFXV010001603.1:12500-71708 GCA_031761425.1 Cosmopolites sordidus
GATGAAGAAAAATGCCGTTGAAGCAAAACAATGGCTTGATAAGCATTACCCGGACTCTGCTAAGGAAAATCGACCATAATTGATTGGTATGCTGAAATCAAACGTGGCGTACAAACGCCGATGATGTTGACCGCTCTGGACGTCCATATAAGATGATTATACTAGACAATATCAGAAAAATTCACAACATTATTTCGCAAAACCGTAAAGTAAAGCTGCAGGAGATAGCTTTTATCAGAATATATCAAACGGACCATTTACACCATTACACCATTTGACATGAACATTTGTGACTGCGTAAATTGCTATCCAAATGGGTACATATTGCTATCCAAACATATTGATAATTCTGAGCAATGTTTTAAACCATCAATAGCGAATATCACATAGCGTTATTGGTGCGTTTGAAGGAGGAGATCGCAAGAAGGGCTCCAAATGTACAAAAAACTGAAAGCTCCAAAAGAACAAATCGTCGGCACCGATAGCTAAATTGTTGAACTTCGAATTGCTTTTTCGTCCATCGTATTCTCAAGGTCTGGCACCCAACGATTATTTCCTGTTCTCAGACCCGAAAAAAATGATCGCTGGAAAGAAATTACGCTCCAATCAAGAGGTAATTATCGAAACTAACGGATATTTCGAAGGCAAAGAGAAATCGTTCTATAAAAAAGATGTAGAAATATATTGATGAATAAAGACGAACGTTGCAAAAAGAAACATGCTTTATTTGTCAGACCGTGGACTTATTGTCTGATGTGTTATACTTCTATGATCAAAAAGTAAGGTTAGTTTTGAAATATACAGTCGTATATTTCTTGCCTTATATATACCTTGCCTTTCCTTGGCCGTCTTTGACATCTGATAAGAGTTTTATAGCTTTTCGCTTATTATTTAGAAATTATTACAGCGAAAATTTTGTCGACGGTTTTTAAAATGGATAGACTTATGGAACGAAGAATTTGGGAGTTTGAATCAAATGTTGTTTAAAAAAGAAAATTCAGATTTTGTTTTTTAAACAAAATTAGTTGTGATGATGCATTAAACATATCATTGAAAGTTCCACAGCGATGAAGCTATGTCAAAAACAAAATATTTACAAGTGGTACAAGTACTTCAGTGATGTTAGAGAATCAGTTGACGATGAATCTCGTTCAGGAAGATCTTCCACATCAACCTATGAAGATTATTGATGAATTAATGATCATAATTAAGAATATTGTACTGAGTGATCGTCGACAAGTGTTAGAGCGCTCATTTAGCTAGAATAGCTTTAGCTAACACTTCCGGCATTTTCTTTTTGCATATGCAAAATTTGGTTTTCTGTTACAGCCTGTACAGCCTTACCGTTGTCAATCAACAAAGAAGCAATCCCCGAGGACGCGAGAGTTAAGATAATGCTGTGCATACCCTATATCTTCTCCAAAATCAAGCTTATTAAGGATATCTTACCTGCCCCGTCAGGGGCATCAAAAATATAGTTTTATCATCATCATCATCAGCCAGTGTCGATCCACTGCAGGATAAAGGCCTCTTCCATCATGTTTCCAACTTTCACGATCCTGGGCTTTCCTCTGCCACTCTGGTCCAATATACTTAACGATGTCATCAATCCATCGTGCTTTCAATCTTCTTCGCGGACGTTTGCGATCAAGCGGTATCCACTCCAGGATTGCCTTGGTCCATCTATCATCCCATCGCCTCGCTATATGGCCTGCCCATTTCAATTGCTTTACTCTTCCTTTGTGTGTATATAAATATATAAATATATATATATATATATATATATATATATATATATATATATATATATATATATATATATATATATATATATATATATATATATATATATATTTAGAGAATCTACACAAATGTTAGCTCTTGCCGGTACAGGTTCAATAAGCTGATTTGATCATGTCTGTTGGTTTCGTTCAGAAGGGGTTTTGCATCTTTGAGATGGTTTATTTCTAAACTATTTAGATTTTTGCTTTTATTTTATATCACTGATTTTTTTTGAAAAGTAATATTTAATATGTGTAATATGTATTGAAAGAACTGTTAAAACGATGATTGTCGTTTAATAGAAGTGAGGCATAAATGGAATTAGGTTTCTGATTGAAAAAACATATGTCATGTTCTATAATTATTTCCTTGAAATATACAAATATATAGTTTTATCATCATCATCAGGCAGTGTCGATCCACTGCAGGATAAAGGCCTCTTCCATCATGTTTCCAACTTTCACGGTCCTGGGCTTTCCTCTGCCATTCTGGTCCAATATACTTAACGATGTCATCAATCCATCGTGCTTTCGGTCTTCTTCGCGGACGTTTGCGATCAAGCGGTATCCACTCCAGGATTGCCTTGGTCCATCTATCATCCCATCGCCTCGCTATATGGCCTGCCCATTTCAATTGCTTTACTCTTCCTTTGTGTGTATATAAATATATAATATATATATATATATATATATATATATATATATATATATATATATATATATATATATATATATATATATATATATATATATATATATATTTAGAGAATCTACACAAATGTTAGCTCTTGCCGGTACAGGTTCAATAAACTGATTTGATCATGTCTGTTGGTTTCATTCAGAATGGGTTTTGCATCTTTGAGATGGTTTATTTCTAAACTATTTAGATTTTTGCTTTTATTTTATATCACTGATTTTTTTTGAAAAGTAATATTTAATATGTGTAATATGTATTGAAAGAACTGTTAAAACGATGATTGTCGTTTAATAGAAGTGAGGCATAAATGGAATTAGGTTTCTGATTGAAAAAATATATTTCATGTTCTATAATTATTTCCTTGAAATATACAAATATATATGTACACGCTTGCCAGAGCACTGGTCAATATTTGGTAGTCAATAGCACTATGCTCCTTAATTTTGATTTGTTAATGCTGTAATATCATGAATGGTTTCATTCCCGTTTGTTAATGCTATTATATCATAACTGGTTTCAAAATAACAGTTGCTGTTCAGTTGTTTACATTATTGCCAGTGGAACAAATATATATCACTGTAGCAGTTCTGCTTCATTATTCCTCATGTAAAACTTTTCATTTATTTCATATATTTCAAATATTTCATATTTATAAGTACACAAGTGCGTTTTAGGCTGGTGGTTTCACAATTCAATCCATATTATTGCATTTCACCTACATCAAACCCCGTTGTTACCCCAAATTCAGCAACTTCATTCAACTTAATTTTTGCAATTAATTAATATAAATTAATTTCCAAGTTCCCATCTGTCGAAAGGTTTCGTTCATGCAGGACACAAAACCAACACAGGAATAATTGTTAAAACAACTCGCAATTGACTTACATGTCGTCTAAAATGTGATCCCATTGAACTGGATAAAGCGAAGCTCTGAAGCCAGTTCCGAGCGTGGCATTACCATTTTTACCATTACTTTTTATGGGGCACCTCACTTAGAGACCAAACAAGCAATAAGCGAGGCCAACGAATGAGAGAAAGACATGGAATGGCCGTCGCCGACGGAATAGAATGGTTCCAATTTTGATTAAATTCCATATTCCACGAGGGGAGAAAGTAGTTTAAATTGGCACATTTGGTCCCCTATGAAGGAGTGTTATTTGATGTTCCGCATCGATACGATGGTGCCATTTGAAATAAAAAGTTTTTTTCAGTTAGTTTTAAAATGGAAACAGAATAGTGCGAGATGTGCTACGAACTTGTATCTACTTTTCTATTATAAGAAGTTAATATAGGTATTTATTATCTTATTTAAAATTGCCAGCAGTTAAAAGGTTTACAGTATTGAAATGAAATTTATTTCGAAATCCATTCCTTTATTACTTTATTTCATTGAACCCAAAGGCTTTAGAGATTTCGCATCTTTTAATATATATTTTGTCTCCTGGTTTGATTTTTTTATATTAATATACATATTGTATCTGTCTAGTTCAATTTTCCAAATATCTAAGCAATTATCAATTATTCGTCTTCGTAGGTGCATTTTTCTTCTAGACCTCTTCTAGATCCTCCTGAGCGTTGTCTTGTCATTCCTATTGCGATGCATTCACGGATATTCTTCAGGCAGGTGACCCGTTTTCTTTTGATCTCCTTACAAGCCTTTAACTTTTCTCTTCATTATGAGTTTTAGAATTTTCGACACTTAACAATTATTAGCAGATCCCAGACTGCGTTTACTTTACTATTATAGCAAGATATTTAAAAAAAACACTTTCTTTGTTCAATTTGCAGTCCATTTATCAAAAGCAATGCATCTAAATAAGCAGCTATATGGCTGAAAAGTTTGAATTTTCTTTTGATCACATTGGTATGTGACCCATCTTTTTTTTATATTGAAAACTGTTGGAGATCTAGTAAACCGGCGCTCAGAATTACTGTATCGTCGACATACTTGGCTATATGGCACTTCTTTAAAGATTCTGAGTATAAGTCGAATCGTAACTGTTAGCTGAATGTCCACTAGTGGACGGTTTAGCTGATGTTTCAGTGGGATCTTATCTATCTTCTTCAAAGCGTTTAATCGATGGCGTTTTGACGACTAATGCTGATGCCCGAGAAATTATCGTTACCTTGTAGCGTTTGCAAATTATCGACCGCTACAGGTAAGATCACTTTCCGCGAGTCTTATTTGAAAGCGCACCCGTTTCACTCAGGATAAGGCCGAGACAGTCTAACTTCAAATCTCTAGCTGAACAGACGTCTCTACGTCTTACCCTTCCGTCAGGGCTAACCTTCCGGTTAGCTGGTCAAGCCATGCTCAGGCTTATTTTTTTGCTATTCTTGTAGAGGGTTTTATGACTCGGTAATTAGATAACCCGGTCAATTAGGGACCAGGTCGTTATAGACCTAGTCATTTCGGAGCCCAGCCATTACTAAAACCAGAATTTTTGGAACCACTTTGTGCAGTACCTAGTCAGTACAGATACCAGACATTTTGGGGACCCCCGCACTAGGGCAGAATTTCCAGTAGGCCAATTTATTGGTACTTGGATAGCCCAGTGGCTGGATAAACAGGCGGCGTGACAAAGGAAAAAAAGGCCAGATAATAATATTTATTATAGTTTTTTATTGAGTTAATATTACACGATTCTTTTACATCGACTGCCTACTTCTCTGACTACCATCAGGAAATAAACAGTATACAGTTCGATTGAATTCACAATATTCACATTCATATACTTCACATATTGTTAAGTCAACTGGATACATTAATTCTGTTGATAACTTTCTGCACCCTATCACTACTCCTTAGGAATTTTTCCTAATGCTTTTTAAAATTTCATCTGTAACATTTATTAAAAATATATTTCGATATCAACATCTACAAATGTTTACAAACGACCAGAAAACCCGAAACCAATGGCAAAGTTATTAGGCAAACCTAACCTTTATTAAATCCACTTCTAATCCAATTACATCGTCCGAAAATTAAACAAATAATTCCCAATTAGACGCGGGCCGAAAATCATAAACCGGGAAGAAAACAAACAATCGGCGTTCCGCTTTAACGAAAATTAAACAAGGGATGCCGATCCGGAACTTCTTCTACGAAAACAGGAAAATAATATCGGGACCCTTCGACTCGCTGCCGCAGAAATTATGAAATTAAATCGCTGTTGGTTAGCGAACGACGGAAAATCGACGAAAACCAAGAAAGGAACTTATCAGTCTTTATTGCTTTAAGTGTTCTTGATGTAATGGTTCTTGCAGAGGTGGACGACACTGATAATAATTTGTCCAAAGGAAAAAGTGACTGATGTTAAATGTAAACAAGAAATTATTTATTTTATTGATTTCGTCGTTAAGACGATTCCGGTTAATGCCGGTCGTCCTTTCAGCTATTTTCCAAACGTTCAGTTCGACCCCGACTGATGACGGCTTAAGGCCAGAAACCCGGCTCGGGAGACACTTGCTGACGTTTTTGTTGCGACCGAAGAAATGGGCTAATTTTGCGTATTTTTGAATATTTTATATATTTTCTACGAGTTGTTCGGAAAGGCATCCCCCCCCGGTCGGTAATCTTAGAATTACTATATTCTCGGGTAATCGCGATGTTAAATCTAGATGTTTCGGCTTTTACTTTGAATCCATTATCAAGAGAATTTAGTTAAAAATGTTTGTTTCTTTTTATTTTCTAATTGTGTACCCTGGGGAGTAGACAGATTGAGTCCTCGGGGGCAATCAACTAGAATATATATATATATATATATATATATATATATATATATATATATATATATATATATATATATATATATATATATATATATATATATATCACCAAAGTCAGCTCCCAAAGTCTAAAATGGCTAAGCCATGCCGTTGACTGCTAAATGACCGAGCGGTAATAGTGGTGTTTAAAAGAGGTATATTTGGGAAGAAGAGAAGGGGAAGACCAAGTAGAAAGTGGCCTGAAGAAATCGACGATTTGCAAAGACAATATTATAAAGAATGTTATAGAGAATAGAGATATCAGCAAAAACTAAACATTTAAAGTAACAACACAACAATAAAGTCACAAGTAAAGACAGAATTAGGAACAAAACTGCCCCTAACTAAATCCTTGCCCTTCTTACCCTTTCCGTTCCTTCCTGACCCATTCCCGCATTTTCTTTTGACTTTGCTACCTTCAACTTAAATCAACATCTTTTCCAATGGTTTTGTCAAAGCCCAGCTTCATTATCGTGTCTCGTCCGAGTCCCATGACCTAACTGTATACACGGATCGATCTAAATCCTTTGAAAATATGGCAGCTTTTGTATTCTCTCATAACACTTTATAAAAGTTTCGGTTTTCACCAGTCTCAAGCATGTTCTGAACTGAGCTTCATATAATTTAGGAAGCCTTCAAACTCATCTCCACGAATTAGCTTAAAGCATCACATGCACTTGAGCCATGGTTTCTCTCCCTACCGTCTTATTCTTAGAATCGTTAATACACTCTATTCGCTTTCTGACTAATCCTCGGCCAGCCAGCTCATTGCCCCACAAGGGTGACAGCATCTGATGACATACACATTCACTTTATCCCATATTACAAACATACTTTTCCTCTACTTAAGTCCAAAATTAACTCTCCTCTTCAGCTTGAATAGGATCTTGTGGGAGACAATAACATAAATGGCTACTCCTCGACTTTCGAATTATTTTTCAGAATAAATGATTTGTTCAATTTAAAATGAAAAACGTATTTGTTCAAAGGCCTTATTAGCGTCTTACGATGGCCTAGACTATGTGAATGTCATATTTTCCATATTCTGGTTTAATGAAAACTTTAAAAGCTACGAGCGAAATTTTGTTGCATTTTTCGTCACTTTTCTATGGAAGGAAAAACGACCGCAAAAAAAAGCTTTACTGACTGGAATCTCGAATTATAGAAATGGATGTGTGCACATGCCGCCTCTATTCTCCCAACAACGTCGGGCTTTGGCTGGCGTGCATAAGAGATTAAAGTCGAAAATTTACAACCCAGAGATCCTTTCAGCGGTGCGTCCTTTTGAGCCAGTCGTGTATACATATCTGCGGCTAATTTACAGTCTTCGAGCTTTAAATGTGACGAATTTGCTTTTAGAAAATAGTATTTTAAATTAACAAAGAACAAAAAATGTCAATTCAATTTGATAATGTAAATTAAATAGTGGTTCTTTAACAAAAATGCCCAGATTAAAAATAATTCGAATAAAACAATTTTTTATTTTGTTATCACTTTTAACTTTTTATTTTTTAACTTTGTGTAGCTATAATTTCGTAAAACAATGTCACATTCTCAAACACTACTTTAAAACTAAGGTATTACAGCTGCTTATTCTATGTACCTAATTTTACATTTTTATTGCTTTTAATTTTTTACAATATTTTAAATAGTGGGGAATTTCGGAGATCTGTCTGATCGCTTGATAACTGTCTAGACGGGTCTTATATTTATAAATTTAATCACTTCTAAAATGTTTAATTTTTGGCTTTTTGGCGCTGTATGTAAAATTTTTAAATTTGTAATCTCGGGAAATATATGTCCGGTATCTATGAAATGGTTCGCAAAATTAGAATTTCATTTCATTAATAGGTACGCAGATTTGTGTTCCTTGGATCTGATCTGAAATTTCGGCCCGTTTGTCCCATATAGCAGCTACTGGCTGGACTCGTTGCAACTTAACATATAAATTCCAGATTTTTTGTGATGTTCTAAAAATTTGGGCATTAAAAATTAATTTACTGGTTTGGTAATGATTTAAGAATGATGAAACATAGCTCTGCTATAACATGGCGCCAAAAGATGTGCAGTGTGACGAATGTATGAATCATGAATAATTCATCGAAACCATATTTATACTTAAGGCAAAGTGGTGAGGACATAATCATTAAACGTTCAACATTCGATATTAAGCTACATTTAAATAAATAATCTATCTTTAACCATCCCAAATTATTTATTTTTCCCGAAACGTGATTGTAGTAGCACAAATCACATACAAAGCGGCAGCAAGAATTTTGTATCTTCTGGAGACGGTAACTGGTTACTATATCCAAGAAAGAAAAATGCACAGTGATACAATAACATAATTTCGACATTACAAGTCTTTCACATAGTGTCTTTTTCATATTAAAAGATAGTACATCTCTAGCAGAGTACAAAAGTTGTAGGCTAGCATAAGATTGTCTTGTCAAATAAGTTATATGATCATAAAAGCGTAACCATTCGCCAACAAATAAACCCAAAATGTTTGTGCAATTTACAATTTGGATCTTTTGTGAAAACGGAAACTGCATTTTCTTATCTGAGCTAAAAATTATAACTTTAGATTTGGTAGGATTTAGTAGATTTGGTAGGATTAGGTAGAATTTATGATTGTAGGTAATGATTTGCGGAGAATGTAGAAATGTTACAAAGATCTTCAGTAATGGTCTTGGCTGCACGCTCATAATCATCGCATATAAACTCCTTGTGTGTTGTCCACAAAAAATGTGGACTTATAATTTACAACAGCTGCTTCTAAAAGGAAGGTGTAAACTGAGAAAAGCAATGAACCCAATACGGATCCTTGAAGTATACTGGAACTTGTATTTAAGCTTGAAGACAGCAGGTTATATATGTATATGACCCTTTGCTGCCTGAAAAACTGTAAAAAGTGAAGTCGATGAAAAGGTTTACAGATTTCAGAGCATTATTATAATTTCATCACATTATATATAATGTGAATTATGGATATGAACTTTCAATTAGGCAAAGGAACTAACACCGAAGACTATATGAAGAAAATAGAGCAGAGGACAAGTGGGAAAGAAGAACAAATAAGGAGCTGTACGAACTGTACGATATACTACAACATATGTTGTCAGCTCCCAAAGACTAAGATGGCTAAGCCATGTCATAGACTGCTAAATGGCCAAGCAGTAATAGTGGTATTTAAAAGAGGTATAGTTGGGAAGAAGAGAAGGGGAAGACCAAGTAAAAAGTGGCCCGAAGAAACCTGGTGCATTGGATGTTATTAGCATCACCTTAAAGACAATGTTATAAATTGGGAATGCAAAGGAAAGAAAATAAATAAATAATGTGCACAAATATTCTCAAACAAGCCTTAGGCCTGCAAAGCTTGAAGAGGTAGATAAAAAATATATATTGCTTATTATACTTTCTGCAATTTTATTTATTTTTACTCTTTATGCAAGTGCCTATTTGGCCATCCTCCTCTTCTTCATGACGTAGTGTTCTTTGCCTTATACAGAGCATATCCTCAAATATTCTTTATGTCTTGCCTACGATATATTCATTCTTCTGCAATAGTCTCCTTTCTTTTATTTTAATATACTTAAAATTGCATTGCTTCTAAGAGTTGTTTCTAAGAGACTTTAATCCTTGGCAAAGGTAGTACATCTCTAGCAGAGTACAAAAGTTGTAGGCTAGCATAATTTTGTATTGTCAAATAACTTATATGATCATAAAAGCGTAGCCATTCGTCAACAAATAAACCCAACATTTTTGTGCAATTTGCAATTTGGATCTTTTATTGATTAATGTACAGATTTATTTGCGAACACAGAAACTGCATTTTCTTATGTGAGCTAAAAATTATAACTTTAGATTTGGTAGGGTTTAAATATAGGTAATGATTTGCGGAGAATGTAGAAATGTTGCAAAGATCTTCATTAATAGCCTTGGCTGCACGCTTACACTTACAACAGCTGCTTGTAAATTAAAGGTGTAAACTAAGAAACGCAAAGGACCCAATATGGATCCTTGAAGTATACTGGAACTTGTATTTAAGCTTAAAGAGAGCAGGTTATATGTGTATACGACCCTTTATTGCCTGAAAAACTGTACCACTTACCTGTATGTGTTCGAAGATGTGCTTTAAGATGTGAACTTTTCCCATACGCCTTATAACATCCATCATACGAACATTTGTGCATTTTTCTTATTTGTAACCCGAACCGCTGACCGCTCTGTACTCGTCCAACAGCCGCCTTTTTCGCACTAAACATTTTTTCCCTCGAGTTCAACTTCTTCTCGATTTTGTTCCTGTTCAAATGCACCGCCACCACAGACACTTTCTTCGCGAGCTTCTTTTGCTTCTTCCTTTCGTCTTTATTATTATTGTCGGTTTCCCCATTGGGATGGTTCTCTGTATCAGATGGTACTTCCGGTACCGGTTCCTGTTTTATGCTGGTCAGGTCTGTGAGAATGCGCGCCACCATATACGATGACGATTTTGTGTTCTTTCTGTCAACGTCTTCGTTTAGAGTTTTGATGGGTAGAGGAGTGAGGGGCTCGGCTAGGACTATGGGATTTTGGTCTGGTTGCTCTTTGTGGGAGAGATCTAAGGGGAGATGCGTGTGATGACGGCTGTAGGACATCTGAACCAGGCATTGAGCTGCAAAGTTGATGTCGTCCATTGTGATGACGGTGGATTCTGTAATAAAAATACTTTGTTATAAATAAATCAATTTTTGTTGTGATATTATTATTTTGGGAAATTCTTCAATATACCAATCTTTAAATTGGGGAGCTTATTTTTTGACTTAACTTATGCGATAGATGGGACCGAATGACAACCGTGTAAGTCGAATTCGCGTAAGTTGGTGTACTATTTCGTATATAAATGCATACACATTTTGTTTAACTGGGGCCAAGGGCTAAAGAAAACAATCATTTAATAGAAAATTCATTTAATAGAAAATTGTATTCAAATCTTAGATAATTAAACAAATTATAATATTTTAATGCAAAGAAATAAAACGTTATTAGTTATTTTGTGGTTTTATGTTTTGTGTTTAAGTTATTTTGGTGTGGAGGGCTTCATAAAGTCAAACAAAGTCGTCTGACGGGTCAAAGCACGCGCGTCCCTGTTTTGTAACTGAAACGCGCTCTTCATTGGAATCTATATTTTCTAAAATTTCTAAGACCCTTTTAATTGAACTGAGGGCTTTTGTCAAGTTTGCAACCGTTATTTGATCTTCAGATTGAACTGGGTCAAAAGAATCAAGTTTTTCAATGTTTTCCTCACATATTTCTACGAGCTCATCAATTGTCAGCTCTTGATTATGTGAGTCTAGTAGTTTTTGTAAGCCCTCACCACCCACTTCTAAATTTAGTTGTATAACAAGATCGACAACGTCTTCAATAACATGATCAATTTGATCAGGCTCTGTCGCTGATTCCGCCCGAGTTTCACTAGTGAAAAAAATGGACACAGTTTTTTCCAGACGCCATTTAAAGTTTTTTTTTTGTGAAATTTCATTCCAAGATTTTCCAATGATGTTCACATTCCAATGATGGCATCAAAAACATTACATTTTTTCCAAAAGTCTGCAACAGAGAGCTGTAATAAGCTTTAAATGTTTTGATGACACCCTGGTCCATGGGTTGAAGCAAGCTGGTTGTATTTGGTGGCACAAATTTAACTTTCACATGTGGGTCGAGATTAGTGAGAGTAGCAGGAGGCTGACCTGGTGCATTGTCGGTTATTAACATCACCTTCAATTGGATTTATTTTAATTGGCAATAATGACCGACTTCGGGTATTCCGCAGTTGGTTCTTTGTCAAACATGTTGAAAATAGGATTTTAAATATTATATTCAATTATTAATTTTCAAACATTATATAAATTATTTTCAAACATTATATAAAACTATTACTGAATATTAGTTCAAGGTACTCTTAAGAAAGCACTAACAAGGCGAATCATATGTAGAGCAGCATCTATAATAAACGTTTGAAACATTAAATAGCTCCAATTCTTTAACATTTCTTACTAGGTAAGAACAGAACAGTATATACTAGGGGCGCTCGAACTTTGACAGTGTATAGCGGCCGTGTTGTTAAAGCTACAGTTGTCTAATTTGGAGGTAATAGTAATTAATATTGGGCAAATCATCATGGAAATTATCGTTACAGTGTTGAGCAACGAGTGCAATTCATTAAACTTTACTATCAAAATGAGTGCTCAGTTCGAGCTACATTCCGTGCGCTACGTGATTTTGACAGTGCACACACTCGTCCTGATGAGTCAACTATTCGTCGTTTAGTGGACAAATTTGAATAAACTGATAGTAAACAATCAAACAATACCCGTATGTCATGAGGTCTGTAGAATACATTCGTGCAGTGAACGAGAGTTGTGCAGGATAACCCGAGGCAGTCAGTTCCTTGTCGTACCCAAGAACTTGGCCTTTCACAGTTCACAGTACGTGCGTGCGAGCGTGGGTGCGTGCGTGGATGCGAGCTTGTGCTTGTGCTTGTGTGCGTGTGCGTGTGCGTGTGCGTGTGTGTGTTTGTGTGTGTGTGTGTGTGTGTGTGTGTGTGTGTGTGTGTGTGTGTGTGTGTGTGTGTGTGTGTGTGTGTGTGTGTGTGTGTGTGTGTGTGTGTGTGTGTGTGTGTGTGTGTGTGTGTGTGTGTGTGTGTGTGTGTGTGTGTGTGTGTGTGTGTGTGTGTGTGTGTGTGTGTGTGTGTGTGTTAGTAAAGGATTAACTCTCCGTTTTGTTGTTTACCCAGTGATTCTTTTATTTACATAAGAACAGATATTCTTAATATTTTGTGAGTTTTAGATCGTGGCGAAAAACCCAAAAAAAAAAGAAAAAAAATAATTGATTAACTTGTTTCCTTGGAAACACTCATTCATTATCAATTATAATACGTCAGCACGTAGAAGATAAAAAAAAGAAGTATAAAATACGTATGTGCTATTGTGCTATATCGGTACGCAATAATCGGCAGCCGAGTATTCAAGTAAGAATGTAGCAGTTCGGAGTACGTCAGCATTTGCGCTCCAATTTGTGCCGGCTAATTTCTGGGTTATATTGACTCTGGAGGCAACTTGTTTAACACTTTTTCTTAGATGATGTTTAATATGTCTTAATAATAGCTATTATTTGTACAGTATCTTCAACTCTGGTAATCACCGATTAAGTATTATAGACAAAACATTCACATTTGCAGCCGAACAATTTATGTTTTCTTGGCCACGATAAAGCACCATCGAACATCTCAATAATGATTCGTCCATGTTTCACTAAAAATTAAATAAATACCGTTCCACAACCACCATATTTACCATATATGGCACCGTGTTGCCTCCATGGAAAAAACCACTTCGTAAAAGCCATTTTGGGTCCATAAAAGCTGTTCATCAGAGTTCACTGGCCATTTTGATGGCGAAACTGATGTTGAAATCAGAGAATACGTTTATTTACGACACGATGTTACCCTGCTAACACCCTCGCTCATCGAATACCAATCTACAATACAAGCTCCGATTTCCCAGATATAGTATCATGTTAGTTTTTTTCTTTTTTTTTTATTACAATTAATTAGAGAATTATTTGTGCTGCGTGTATGCGGATTTTGCGAAGTAAACATAAGTTCAAGTTTAAGAATAAAATTTAAATCAATAAATTTACAGTTTGCTTGTTGTTAGATCATTGTTAATGCTTCTTAAATTGCAACTGTTAGCTTTTTCTAGAGAATCGTTTTGTTGATAGAAAAAAAAATCTAGTTGTGGTTCGTTTCTAGACGTTTGTCGTCGAACGACGCCGGAGAAAAAAACATAAAAGCAATCCAGAAGTAGTAATTAATTTGGTGACCGGACCATTGGACCCAGAAGACTCGGACACAAAAGCCGACCAGGCAGGGACGGTCGGCACAGTTTTCTGTTTATCGCCTCGCAGTTTCCTTTTACAAAACAATTTTTCAAGAGCTAGACTCCGGGGGCCTCCCGTGGAAATCCCACATAAGAGGGGAAAAACCTTCTGAAAATGTCTGTTAACAATGCCGGCTTTTTCTCTCCGAAAGAGAAAGATTACTTTTGTGCATATTTCAGGGGATCTGTGCCAAATGTTTTTATTTTTTTCTTATTCTTTTTTCTTTTTCTACGTTCTATTTCTTTGGGCGTCGTTTTTTCTAATTTTCCTAATAGACGCCGCTGCCAGTGGCGTCGTGAATTCGATTCCGTACTGACATCGACCAACCGCAATTTTATATTAGATTATCCCGGATGACAAAGAAGTGTGGTCGGAAAAAGCTCTGAGAGAAGGAAACAGTCCTGGCTGAGGAATATACAGGACCGAATGAATATGCATGAATGAATGAATGAATATGTCACATTAATGTACCAACTATTCATCATTTTAAAGAAAAACGTACGATTAAAAATGTAACGGTTTCCGAGAAAAAAATGCAAAGTAACCAATCGAAAAGCCGTGATAACAATTAATATTTTAAGCAAATATCTGTAAAATCATATTTGGTAAATATTAATTGGTTATTACTTAACGTATATACTACAAAAAAACTAATAAACTTTGTTAAAACAATTTTTTTTTAAATTGTTTTAAAAAAAAAATTTTAATTTTTAATTTGTTAAAACAAATTTTTTAATTAAAAATCACGTCATCTGCCGATATCGAACATTGGGATAAAAACTATTTCAGTGAAAGTCAGTGGGTACATTTAAGTTCGATTTAAAATCAAAAATATATATTCTGTATATGAATATTGTTATGTGCTTCACTTTTACTGAGAAGGTGTCCAAAATTCCAAAGAGGCTAACCGTATTTTTGGGAGATGATACCAAGAAAGGTAGAGTGGAGCAAAAGTCCGTGTGGGGCAAAAGTTTTATCTATGAATTTTATCCAAGAACAGCAAAATCTGGCAAAGTGTTTACAAATATTTATTAGTTATTCATGTTTTTAAGTCTTTAAGAAATTTAAACGGTATTGTGATAAGATTTGTGAAAAATATGAGGTAAGTTGTATTTGGTTGTATTGGATAAACATAATCTTATTTCCTCATCTTAATATTTAAGATATTTCATGAAATCAATAATCCTAATTCGAAAACAAAATATGAACAACTTTGTAGTTATGTTTTAAGAATCTACAATACATATGGTACTGCCCACCGTGTGGCGGCACGTGACAATAGAAACTATTTTTAGTTTCCGCGACATGTGGGGCAAAAGTTCAGGTTGGGGCGTTAGTCTGCAAGCGAACTTTTGCCCCATCAGAACCATTTGTAATTTTTCTTATAAGGTTTATTTGTTTTATTTCATATAAAAGAAAAACAAATAAGAAAACAGGCACGGAAAAAATGTTACAAACAGCTGGACAAACAATAAATTAAGGTATTTCCAAAAGAAACGTCGCAAAAGAATTTGGAATATATGAATCTACTCTACGAAAGAGATTAAAATCGAAGCACGGTGTTGATAGCTTGGGAAGATATTGAAGTGTTTTCTCAGAGGAAATCGAACGTGAACTTGTAGAACGCTACCAAAATCTGGATAACCGCGTTTATGGTTTCACGTTTAAAACTTCAAAAAAAATCGCACATTATTAACACAAAAGGCAAGAAATTTGTGGGAAAAATATCTTCAGCTGAGCTTGGGGAATTAGTCACTATTGTTTGCGCTATAAGTGCGGTGGGTAATTTTGTTCCTTCCGCGATAATATTTCCTCGAAAGAGAATGAGAAACGAGCTGATGGATGGAGCTCCACAAGAATCTATAGATTGTGTTCGGACTGATAAATAGCAACTTATTTATAGAGTGGCTTAAACATTTTCACTCCATACTCGACAACCATTTTTCCCACCAAAGTTTAGAAGCCGTAAATTATTGCAGAGGCAACTTTATTCATCTGTTGACGATACCACCCCACAGCAGTCATAGAATCCAGCCTTTGGATCGCTGTTATTTTAAGGCATTGAAAATATTTTATGCAGACGAATGCGATAAAAGCTTGACAACAAATGCCGGTAGAAATAGTACTCACTTTCAGGTTACCATATTATTAGGTAAATCTTATGAACGTTGCAACTATGGACAGGGGAATAAAAGGCTTTGAAGTTTGTGGAATATATCCAATAAATAAAGATGTGTTGTTAGAAGAGGATTTTCTCCCATCAAAGGTTGTGATAAGAATGCAAATGAAGTCATTTCCCAATTAAATAACAGCGATTCTATTCACCTAGCGACAATATCAGAAGAAACATCATGGTCAAGCAAACACCTTTAACACATGCAAAGAAAACACTAGTGTCACATAAGAATATAATTCCAAAATGAAAAGATGAACAAAAAAGAAGAAGAGAAGGAACGAAATCGCTAATACTTTATAGCACTCCTAATAAGTTAACACTGGAAGGTCTGGCCGAAGAGAAGTTGAGAAAGTCAATGTGTGCTAAAATAAAAAGAAAAATTCAGGATGCTACGACTGAATCAAAAAAAAAAAGATTAAGGTAAAGGAGAAACTATCTGATGATGTGCCCAGTATGCCATGAACACTATGAAGACCGTCCCACGAAGAATGGATTCAGTGTCAGGTCTGCAAATAGTGGTGGAATGAACAGTGTACGGCATATGAGAAAATTGGGGATTTTTAATGCGATTTATGCATTTAAAGCAGATATTTGCCCTACATTAATAGGACTTTTGCCCCCAAATAGGGTAAAAGTCATGTTTTGTATATCCTGATATTTTTGTTTATTAATAAACAAGTTCACTTGTTTGTCACGAAAATGTGTCGTTTTACGTAGTAGTTGGATGTAATATTTCAGTTCTTCATATATTAAAATGTTTTTTTCGGGTTTGTGGTTTTTATAATCATTTAATCCCTAAGTGCGTCATTTTGCCCCACTCTACTCTAAAAGCCACTTCCAGCTGAGTAAAAGTTTCTGAAATATTATTGGATACGGTTAATGTGGTTTCAAAATTTTAAGAATGTGTACAGCAGTGAGCTGAAGAACACATTTTATATATTGTTGTAGAGGATTCTACTAGAAGTACTCGAAGCATTGCACGGCAAGTTGGAGGTTCTCATTGGACTGTACATTGAAAAATTAAAAAAACAATTATTCTACCACTATCATCTATAAAGGGTGCAGGCACTTTTACCAGCTAATTTTTCACACAAGCAAATCTATTCTGAATTGTTTATTGGCCAAAACCAAAGGAATCGAGATTTTTTGTTCAATATTTTATGTGGTGGACATTTTGAACAATCGGGCGCCTCCCCAGGTGACGGATTGGGGAATGCCTCCCTGAAAGGGGTGGTTCTGGGGAAATGAAATACCAAAACTAGCATGCTTCCCACGAGACCTGGAGTTATCTCTGGATTCGGGGATTGACGCCCCCGGGATCCGAGTCTTTCCTTAAGTCAAACTGTTATGCATACCATGGTAAGAGCTGAGTGGCAACTGATTATATCAGGTGTCGTAAATGGTGCCTCTGGAGTATGTCCCGCCCTTCCAATGTAATTAGAGTAGTCGGGGTAAGGTGCACTGCCCCGGAGGTCAGTTTGTTCATCCTAACTCGAGGGATTCCATGGATTTTTACTCAACAATTCCACCTTCCTCCTCATTTCAGGATCGAAAAGACCCAAGACTGAATCTCCTTCTTCAGTACAAAGTTTAGCTTTTGACAGGTATTTTATTATTAGAAGAATAGATGATTCAGTTGAAAAAGTATCCACGTTCATTTTAGCCACACTCATATCTGACTCTGTTGGAGATATAGAATCAGTAAAGAAACTGATCTGAAGAAAGAACAGATCTGAAACTGAGAAAAGAAAAGTAAAAAATTAGACCTACTAGAAATATTGGAAATAAAAATATCCTTAAGAAATAGTCATATTTCCAAAACGCCCCTGTAATAGATAAGATCATATTGTAATTGAATAGCCCGGTTTTTACCAGCCCGTATTTAGGATAATTAGACTAGGCTTAAAAAAATAAGAAATAATTTGAGCTGTATACTTGACCATTAGTATATGTTCAGCCTACTCTTGAGAAAGCTCTAACAAGGCGAAATTAAGTTTTTCTTTTACTCGTTTACGTAATCATCATTTTATTACAACTCTTACTGGTACCAAATACAACTCGATACCAAAGGACCAATGTATGTAAAATTGCTTTATTATTTTGGAGTCAAAAAATGATAATTTACCAGTTGCCTTCAAAAGTAATTTAAAAATAAAAAGAACAACTTTCAATAAAACTAATAAGCAGTAGTTCCTCCATGGATCTGTATGCATGCCTGTAGGCCATTTGGCATTCTGTCGATTAAATGATCAATTTGGGCTTTTGAAATTCTCTCCCATTCTTTACGAGCAGCATCTTTTAGTTCTCGCAGGGTAACAGAGGGATTGTTTTGTTTCTTGATGCGTGTTTTCAGAATGTCCCAAGCATTTTTAATGACATTTATATCAGGGAAATTTGCTGGCCACCCTAACTTGGTTATTCCCTTCTCTTCAACAGAGGGATCGTTTTGTTTCTTGATGCGTGTTTTCAGAATGTCCCAAGCATTTTTAATGACATTTATATCAGGGAAATTTGCTGGCCACCCTAACTTGGTTATTCCCTTCTCTTCAACAGAGGGATCGTTTTGTTTCTTGATGTGTGTTTTCAGAATGTCCCAAGCATTTTTAATGACATTTATATCAGGGAAATTTGCTGGCCACCCTAACTTGGTTATTCCCTTCTCTTCAACAGAGGGATCGTTTTGTTTCTTGATGTGTGTTTTCAGAATGTCCCAAGCATTTTTAATGACATTTATATCAGGGAAATTTGCTGGCCACCCTAACTTGGTTATTCCCTTCTCTTCAACAGAGGGATCGTTTTGTTTCTTGATGTGTGTTTTCAGAATGTCCCAAGCATTTTTAATGACATTTATATCAGGGAAATTTGCTGGCCACCCTAACTTGGTTATTCCCTTCTCTTCAACAGAGGGATCGTTTTGTTTCTTGATGTGTGTTTTCAGAATGTCCCAAGCATTTTTAATGACATTTATATCAGGGAAATTTGCTGGCCACCCTAACTTGGTTATTCCCTTCTCTTCAACAGAGGGATCGTTTTGTTTCTTGATGTGTGTTTTCAGAATGTCCCAAGCATTTTTAATGACATTTATATCAGGGAAATTTGCTGGCCACCCTAACTTGGTTATTCCCTTCTCTTCAACAGAGGGATCGTTTTGTTTCTTGATGTGTGTTTTCAGAATGTCCCAAGCATTTTTAATGACATTTATATCAGGGAAATTTGCTGGCCACCCTAACTTGGTTATTCCCTTCTCTTCAACAGAGGGATCGTTTTGTTTATTGATGTGTGTTTTCAGAATGTCCCAAGCATTTTTAATGACATTTATATCAGGGAAATTTGCTGGCCACCCTAACTTGGTTATTCCCTTCTCTTCAACAGAGGGATCGTTTTGTTTCTTGATGTGTGTTTTCAGAATGTCCCAAGCATTTTTAATGACATTTATATCAGGGAAATTTGCTGGCCACCCTAACTTGGTTATTCCCTTCTCTTCAACAGAGGGATCGTTTTGTTTCTTGATGTGTGTTTTCAGAATGTCCCAAGCATTTTTAATGACATTTATATCAGGGAAATTTGCTGGCCACCCTAACTTGGTTATTCCCTTCTCTTCAACAGAGGGATCGTTTTGTTTCTTGATGTGTGTTTTCAGAATGTCCCAAGCATTTTTAATGACATTTATATCAGGGAAATTTGCTGGTCACCCTAACTTGGTTATTCCCTTCTCTTCAACAGAGGGATCGTTTTGTTTCTTGATGTGTGTTTTCAGAATGTCCCAAGCATTTTTAATGACATTTATATCAGGGAAATTTGCTGGCCACCCTAACTTGGTTATTCCCTTCTCTTCAACAGAGGGATCGTTTTGTTTCTTGATGTGTGTTTTCAGAATGTCCCAAGCATTTTTAATGACATTTATATCAGGGGAATTTGCTGGCCACCCTAACTTGGTTATTCCCTTCTCTTCAACAGAGGGATCGTTTTGTTTCTTGATGTGTGTTTTCAGAATGTCCCAAGCATTTTTAATGACATTTATATCAGGGAAATTTGCTGGCCACCCTAACTTGGTTATTCCCTTCTCTTCAACAGAGGGATCGTTTTGTTTCTTGATGTGTGTTTTCAGAATGTCCCAAGCATTTTTAATGACATTTATATCAGGGGAATTTGCTGGCCACCCTAACTTGGTTATTCCCTTCTCTTCAACAGAGGGATCGTTTTGTTTCTTGATGTGTGTTTTCAGAATGTCCCAAGCATTTTTAATGACATTTATATCAGGGAAATTTGCTGGCCACCCTAACTTGGTTATTCCCTTCTCTTCAACAGAGGGATCGTTTTGTTTCTTGATGTGTGTTTTCAGAATGTCCCAAGCATTTTTAATGACATTTATATCAGGGGAATTTGCTGGCCACCCTAACTTGGTTATTCCCTTCTCTTCAAGAAAATGTTGTACTGATGCTGTTCAGTGAGGAGGTGCGCTGTCATTCATGAAACAGATCCGTCACCCATTGCACCTCGGAACAGACGCACAACTGGATTTAAAATTTCCTCGATGTACACAGCACCAGTGACTCTTCTCTTCATGACCAGTAGAGGTGTCCGTGTACCCGTTATAATATCTACCAAAACATCACGCTCCCACCTTCAAATGGATACGTTGTTGAGCTGTTTCTAGTCGGGCTTGTCAACCTGGAGCTCTCTAATCTAATGTTCTTTGAGAATCAGGAACCAAGCCAATTCTCGTTTCATCGGAGAACATCACGGTATTCCAGTTAGGAATATAATCCACCATTTCTGGAGGCCATTGCAGTCTTACATTTTTTTTGTTAAAGGCTTAGTCTGGGAACACGTAAAGGTCTCGCTTTCAGTCTGCGCGTTATCGTGAATCATTTACCCCATGAAATCTAACAAGCTACCTATACCACTTGTAGATTCCAGACGATTTTTTCGAGCTATCATTGATATCTGCCGGTCTTGTGCAGTTGTTGTACATCGTTTTCTACCACTTCTGGGTCGATCCTTTACGTCATTTGTCTCTTGGAATTTTGTATGAATTTTTGATACAGCATTTTGGGAAACACCTACAATTCCCTCGATATCACTTTAAATAAAGCCTTGTTGTAACAAAGCCACTACTCTTGATCTGTTCAAATGAGATATCACGTTTCTAGACATTTTTAAACGGATTGATTGAAAATTGATATAGAACTGAAATAATGTGTAACTACCAGTATCAACAGAATGGGCAAAAATCGAAAAACCTGTATTACCAGCAGAAGAATGCTTTTGTTATTTTCATTTAAAAACGCCCTAAAATAAATACACAATAGTAGTATCATAAGTACACAATAGAGTATCATAAGCTCAGGTATCCTATTTGTGTATGTGAGCAAAGTCTATATTTAAACGTTTGAAACATTAAAAAACTACAGGTGTATCATTTAAAATCCTAGTATATTCAAAATGTTTCACCAGTAACCAACTACGCAATCCATAAACATTATAACCATATACCCTTTAATCCATATTAATATCATTATACACTTTATGATCTATACCATATTTACTATGTTCATTTTTTTTAAATTAATTCTTGTCTGGTACTTTATGGGCTGTCAGAGGGCCTCAATTGCTGACGCGGCTCTAAACTGAAAAATTTAAATTCATTTTGAACAGTTTACTGTAATAAAATAATTAATGATGTGTTTCTTGATGTGACGTGAGTCGTTAAAAATCGTTTAATACGACAATCGAAATAATAATTGGCTACTTCGCCAGTTAGGAAAATCTCCGACTGTTTTCCGCCGAAATGCTTGCGTTTTGGATATATGTTTTAAGGAAACTTTTTGTTCAAAGGTGTTTGTTGGCTGATTAAATTTATGAAAGCACTTTTCCTTATACATAATTCTAAATTTGATTTCGATAAACTTCTCTTCTTTCTTCACTGCATTATCCCTTAATTCACTTCATTCCCAGCCTCCCAACCTCTTTATCACTCTTCTTCTTCTTCTTCCTGTGGTGATGCAGTCCGTCAGTGAGCCCTCCTTCGTCTCCACTCGGATCGATCTTCCGCCCCTTGTCAGTTTTTGATCTGCAGTAGTTCTTCAGCATCTCGTCTTACATTGTCCTGCCGTCGTCTCTACCTCCTTTTCTGTTACCTCCCCTTTTCATGGAATTCTCATGGGTATTCGACTTTCGACATTCTCGCCACGTGTTTGTTTCACCACTTTCCAGTTTCGCTATTTCTATCACCTTCTTCTCCTAATATTAACTTTTTCTTATTTCTGATCACCAATTTTAATCAAATTACAAAGTGAAGAGCTGGTGAACAGGAATTAATTTCAGATCTTCTACAGAATAGATCTTCCACATTTTAGTGGCGAGATTAATCGATTGAAATGAAGGAACATGATGTTGAAGTAAGAAATGGATTTTTTAATTATGATAACCCTTGTATAATCATAAATTACCTCAAATTCCGTTAAAATCGAACCGACAACCGCAATTCAATGAAACCTCGGGTTGTTTTTAATTTCGGGATAGAGAATCGGACCGCGCCATCTACAAATCAACGTCGGAAAAGCTGCAATAACGGCAACGGGCGCGGAAAAATAATGGATGGGAAAGTTTTTGAACTGTTTTGGTCTCGCACATTCGAAAACAAATCGAACAAAGCAACTTTTTTTCTCCTCCCCACCCCTTTCGCAACCCCCTCGTGCAACGTGACGCTTCGCAGGAATTGCAGGATCGCTTTGTGTTTCTTTCTTTCGGTTTCTCTTTTTTTTTCATGATCGTTGCGCGTGATAATGTAGATGTATTGGTTGCAGAAAATTTAAAGTTGTGTAACACGTCGACGCGATGTGTTTTCGGAAATAAATGAATTTTGTACTAGGTACTAAAACCACTACGGATGGACGAAAATAAATGGAATAGTTATATTTTTATTTAAATGTTATTTTTAATATGGGTAGGATAATTTGATTAGAAGATATTTGGATCCTCTGATGATGCTGATGAAGTTTAAAAAAATAATTTGATGTTTAGTGGTAAATCTCTAAGTAAAATCTAAAATAATCTGTTTAATATAATCTAAATAATGTTTAGTGGTAAAATCTGTAATAATCTAAGTTTAGTATTTCATATCAAAGGTTCCAATTGAAGAATTGATGGTTTTTAATGTTTATAATTAATTTGAACTGAATATATATATATATATATATATATATATATATATATATATATATATATATATATATATATATATATATATATATATATATATATATATATATATTAGACCATTAGTCCGGGAGTACATTCGATCGTTTGTGGCCCGTTTGTTGGGAATGTGTAGACGTTTCGCCAAGGTCACACTTGGCATTCTCAATGCTTGTCTGAAGACCGAAAAATCATTTAAAAAAACATTTTTTTAGTCTTCAGACCAGCATTAAGTATGTCAAATATTAAAAATGAACGTCTGCACATTCCCAACAAACAGGACACAACCGATCGGATGTACTCCCGGGCTAGTCTTCTTCCATGCGCGAAACACTACGAACTAACATATATATATATATATATATATATATATATATATATATATATATATATATATATATATATATATATATATATATATATATCATCATCATCATCATCATCATCATCAACCCGTATCGATCCACTGCAGAATGAAGGCCTCTTCAGCATGCTTCCAACCTTCACGGTCCTGGGCTTTCCTCTGCCACTCGGGTCCAATATACTTAACGATGTTATCAATCCATCGTGCTTTCGGTCTTCTTCGCGGACGTTTGCGATCAAGCGGTATCCACTCCTGGATTGCCTTGGTCCATCTGTCGTCCCATCGCCTCACTATATGGCCTGCCCATCTCCATTTCAATTGTTTTACTCTTCCAGTGATGTCACAGACCTTTGTTTGTTCCCTGATCCATGCGCAGGACTTTCTGTCTCGTCTTGTAATGCCAAGCATACATCCTTTTACATAAAAAAGGAGCACAGGAAGATTTAAAGAACTACCGTCCAATAAGCCTCCTATCAGTGATGTACAAAGTTTTCACTAAGATAATTTCTAAAAGAATATTAAAAAAACTGAATGACGCACAACCAAGAGAACAAGCAGGATTCAGAAGTGGATTCAGTACAATGGATCACATCCAGGTTGTACAGCAGGTCATAGAAAGGCACAACGAATACACCATGCCACTGTGCTTGGCTTTTATCGACTACGAAAAAGCATTTGATTCTATCTCAAAGCATGCGATAATGGATGCACTTCTTAGCCAAGGTGTAGAGAGAGCCTATGTAAACCTATTAGAATCGATATGTGATGGAGCTACAGCCACAATTCACTTTGATGATCTTGAAGTGGGAATTAATATAGAACGATGTGTACGGCAGGGTGACGCAATATCACCTATTCTTTTCTCGGCTGGCCTTGAAGAAGTATTCCGTAAACTGGATTGGGAACAGGATGGTGTAAAGATCAATGGTGCAAACTTAAACCATCTTAGATTTGCAGATGATATTATTCTCATTTCACAAGAACCAGAGGAGCTGCAAAGACGCATACAAGAACTGCAAAAGGCTGGCGAACCATTTGGCTTGAAAATAAACCTGAAAAAGAGTCAGGTTATGTTCAATAACTTCGCTCAGAATAGAAGAATTTCAGTTTTAGGAAGGGATTTAGAGATTGTGGACAGCTTTAGATATCTTGGGCAGAGAATTTCAATGGAGGGGAATACCGCCCGGGAGGTGGAACGGCGTGTTAAATGTGGCTGGCAGGCATTTGGTAGGCTCAACATAGTGTTTAAGAGTAGACTTCCACTTTGCCTGAAAAGAAATGTCTTCGATCAGTGCGTTCTACCCGTTATGACATACGGAAGTGAAACCTGGACACTCACATCGCAATCAATTCAAAAACTTCGGGTGACACAGAGGGGAATGGAAAGATATATATATATATATATATATATATATATATATATATATATATATATATATATATATATACATATATGTAGATTTTCTGAAGATGGTTGTAATAATCGTAAACAAAATGAAAACATTACACAGGTCGACATGCTTTTTGTAACATTAATGAGAATGCTCTTTTTACATTTCATTTAGGTAGTTATTAAAACACTTTTTCAGAGAAATGGCCTAGCTCCTCGCATTTTCAAGGCCTGCTTCTCCTTTATATCATGGACGTCATTGACATTATCTGTACCTGATGGATATATTCCTAGGATTTCAAAGGGTTTTACAAAGTGTTGCTGTTTTTTGTGTTAATGGGACAGTTGGGCAACAAAAGAACATTACAATAAGAAAGATTGGCCTCTTACAACTTTTTTTGGTACCTTGCACTTCAAATTAAAATCCCCCCCGCCCCCTGTTAACCTAAAAAAGGTGCTTCATCCGTCTTTCTATATTAAGCTTGGACTAATGAAAAACTTTGTCAAAGCCATGGACAAAGAAGGTAATGGTTTCAAGTACCTAAAAGAAATATTTCATCAATTAATTGATGCAAAACTAAAAGGAGGTATATTTACTGCATCTCAAATAAGGAAGCTTCTAGGTGATTTCCGTTTTCTAGAATAGTTAAATATTTGGGTGTAATAAGCGACGAACAAGGATAGAGTTTGCACCTGGACATCAGGACGATGGAAGAAAGATACCAGGGGCACTGGAACCCATCTATGTTGGACTACAATGTTGGTTTTTAAAAAGAGATGATGCTAGAGAAGACCAGAAGAAAAAGTAATATTTTTTTTATTCACATAATCCTCAGTAATGCTTGAATAAATTTAACACATTTTACATGTTTATATTAAATAAATGTTAGATTATAAAAAATATACTGCCTATAGTAAAAAATTATACTCGTTACAGCAATTAGCTTATCATTTTCGGATTTAGGAGTGCAAAATACTCCATGTGGACATATTTTCATCAATGTTACCTCAAAATGGATCAAATTTGTTGACCGGTGTCAACGTTTTTATTATTAATAAACCGTAATGTTAAAAAATTCTCGGCCTCTACAGATACTATTGATTTACGCATATTTTACCTCAAAGCGCACCTGTATACCCAGAGATGAACGCCGCCAACAAGACATACAGCGATTTAGTAGACGGAGCCGCTGATAGTTATGATTGAGTAATCCCTCCATGTTGTAGGATTAGCTGTATGTTCATTAGTTGGCCAAGCCCTGCACAGGCTTTTTTTGTTTTATTGTAGAGGATTTTAAGACAATGTCATTTTAGGACCCGGTTATTTTAGACTATTTGCCTTTTAGATCATGGGCATTCTAGACTATGGATATTTTAGAGCCCGGTCATTGTAGGCCCCAGACATTTTAGGATTCAAAGGTTTTGGACTCCAAACGTTTTAGATCCCGAACAATTTAGTAATCACCCATCTTAGTAATTAATCTATCCAAAATAAAAATTGAGTACATTTCACTTTTACATAATAAAAATTACACTTAATTTTGCACAATTTATTTATAGACAATTATCTCTTATATTTATTATAAATTTAACCTTTTCGTTTCTAACCTTTGTGTTGTAGCATTTTGATGATGTAGTTAAATAGCTGATACATAACAAAATAATTTATTTTACTAATATATATTAGGAACATAACAACATTAAAAAAATAGTATTAGCTTTTCATTTACTCCGCTAATGCGTGAACATATCCACCTTCTTTTTCATACTTCTCCATTCTAATACATTCCATTACAATATATTCCTAATCATAGCAAGAGTTATATCTTGAATATTTTCTGTGATAATCCACTCCAAATGTCCAACGTGGTAAACAGCCGTTGTTGGTATTCTCCCTGTGTTAAGAAATAACCAAAAATAAATCCAAGGGATTTAAATCGGGTGACCTAGTTGGTCAAATAATCACACCAAATCAGTGCATTACTTGTTCATTAAACATATTACTTAACTTCCAAAGTACTATGACATGTTGCGCCGTCTTGTTGGTACCATATCTACTGGCGATCATTTATTGATCTTGTAAAAAATTTATATACCATTCAGAATTCATGGATTGTCGGTAAAAAAAAGGTCCAATTATTTTATTTATGTAAATCCCACACCAAACGTTAGTATTGAAATAGTATTGATCACGCGTCTTAATGCTGAATTTAGGGTTGTTGTCACTCCACCATTGTTTATTTGGACTGTTCCATTTGCAGTAAATGTAGCTTCGTCAGAAAAAAAATTCTTGCTATAGAGGTATGACTATTAAATAACGAAACTGACGCTGTAAAACATTTTATTTTGATTTCATACTTATTTACTTGTTATTACCTTCAATATCCTTACTCCTTCTCCTTCTCTATACTTACAACGCTCCATGCGAATCTTCTATTGTTCGAACCAAAGCTGGAAGTCTTCTTCTGTTAGCTCCTTGCGCATGCCACTTTCTCTTTTACGGCTTCAACGGACTCAAATCTTGTTCCTTTTATTGCATATTTCACCTTAGGAAACAGATAGAGGTCGCACAGCGCAAGATCCGACGAATAAGGTGGATGGTCTAACACTGGGATGCTGTACTTGGCTAGAAACCTCTAGACAGACAATGCGGTATGAGCCAGTAACTTATCCTTACACAATTCGGGTCGTTTTTTTCTTATTCTTTCACGGAGTTAAGCAAAAACGTAATGTTGATTAATAGTTTGACCATCAGAAACCCAGTAAGGTATAGAATCCATGAATATCGAAAAAACAAACATCATTGCTTTGAATTTTGATTTGCTCATTCGAGCTTTTTCGGCTCTCGGTGATTTTGCTCTTCCAGTGCATGGATTGGCGCTTCGTTTTAGTAGCATAAGTAAAAAACCACGATTCGTCACATGTTATTACCTTTTCCAATAAGTTTGGATCATTTTCAATGGCATTCAAAGTGTCAGTACAAACATTTTTTCGAGCTTCTTGTTGTTCAAATGTAAGAATTTTGGCACATACTTTTTGCATGTTAAAATTATTATGCAAAATTTGCCCTACGTATTCTTTATCAATTCCTACAGTTTCAGCAATCGCACGAATACTTAACCGACAGTCAGATCGAACCAGATTATCGATTTTTTCGATATTGTTATGAGTTTTTGGCGTGGATCATTTTTAACGTCTTTTCGACCAGCTTGAAAATAATAACCACTCAAAAATACGCGCACGCGATAAACATTTATTAACATACACGTTTTTCAATAAATTATAAGTTTTAGTAGCGGTTTTTTCAAGTTTCAAATGAAATTTCACAACAATTCGTTGCTCTGTTGCTACACTTAACATTTTTTCGGCGAAACACAAAAACAAGTCTAATGCGAACGAAGGCTACGGTTAAACGGATTTGTTTACAGAAAGGAGAGGTACTGCATTCAAAAGAGAAGGCTTCACGCTTTATGCGTACTTTTCCTCTAGCAGCATCAGTGTCGTTATTTAATAGCCACACCTCGTAAAATGATCTAGCTCTCCCTGCATAAGAGAACAAAATTCCAAGCATCTGTCATAATCTCTAGTTGTAATGTATGAACAAATTGAGGTTTATATGAACGAAATTTATTATCTTTCACAATTTTTGAAATTGTATCTTTACTTAATTTAGTTGGTAGCAAAGATGCCCTGTTACGTAAAGAATATTTTGGATTTTCTACTGCAAATAGCATAACAGTTAACATATCCTCATTTGCAATGCATTTCCGACGTTTCTTATTGAATTTCTTTTTAATATATCCGTATGTTTTAAATTTTTCTTACTGTTGGTATTGTGTACATTTTTGTCTGAATGTCGGATATTATAAATGTCTCCTACTTTCCAATATAATTTTCTCCCAAAATGAATACAATTTATATTTTGTCTTCCGAACGCCGGCATTTCTAGTTATTTAGAAAATGTGTTTAGAAGTTGAAGCATTTATTTGACATAAAGTGCTAGAAATGGTGTCAAGGCAACTAATTACAAAGAGTATACTATTAATACTGCGTCGAAATAATAAATTAACAATGTTATAGGAAAAGTGTGGACAATTTTTTTTCAAAACAGATCTTTAACTATTCTTCATTAAAATTTTAAATATTTTAGAAATGGGGATAGTGTACTCTTTTTATGCAAAATTAATATTTTCTTACAAATCTCCTTTGTGCTTTATATATTTTGATGTCTGATGATTTCAATAATAATTTCTCAGAAAGCAAAATTATTCATGAAGTTTTCTTCTAAAAATTTTCATTTCCAGCCAACTTAAGTAGATGCATTGTATATGGTCGTACCCTTAGTCATTCCTTCAGTTGCTTTCGAAAGTTTAGTTTGAACCCGACTAATGACGACTTAAGGCCAGAAACTGGCCTCGAAAGACACGTATAATGGCGACTGAAGGAATGGGCAAATTTTTCCGTAACGTACGAAAGAAATGTCTTTGACTTTGAACTATATTTACTCACCTCGTAGCTCGTTCCGTTTAAGTAACTTTTCCGGCTTTCTAATAAATTGAACTATTTGTTTTTCCGATTTCCATTTTTTCGATTGAGGCAAATGGTACCGCAAATAACTCATCCTCGGAAAACAAATGTGACTCCCAATATAACAACGGATACATCATCGATCCCTTTCAAATAAAATAATTTATGATCTCCAAGGATTCGGCTGGGTTTCGGTTTTTTTTTATCCTTTCGACTGGGAAAAATGAAACATGATTGGTAGTGATTCTCGCGAACACGAGAGAAAAAAAAAACAGGGAAATAAAAGTGTGGAGACCTGTGGCCGACGAGCAAACAAAAACAAAGACCGCAGCAAATATTGAAAGCAAAGAATAATACTGTTGTTTCGATTCGGATGTAGCAAACAACAACAACAAAAAAGCTTTTTCTAAAAGGTTTCCATATCATTAAGAATTCAAGAGGCTTTTCGGAAACCGTACTGGATTTGCACAAAAGCAAACTTTACAACGAACATTGGTATTTTCTTTTAACATTAAAACACGAAAATGTTTTTTGTTTCTTCAAATCTACTACGAAATTTAACTGGAAAAAAAAAAAGGTAAATAAGTTAATGTAAATAAGACTGCTGATCCAAACTGAACTGATTTCGGTGTTTCTACCCGTCAGCAGGTGAGTTGCTTATTAAGAAAGTAATTTTTTTGTTATTTTAATTTTAAATGCTATATTTTCAAATACACTTGTATTAAATTACTTTGACTTTATATATCATATATCAATTATATATAAAATTTCAATTTTATATATCATATTGATATGTGATTTGGCCAGTTTGTTCAGTTTTAAATGCAACCTAGACAAAAAGGATATTCGCACAATTTTCATATTCCAGTTCAAACTAGGCCGAAACAACTCGCGATATCAACGATATATTTGTCCCAGAAATCACTAATGAACGTATTGCGTAATGGTGCTTTAAAAAATTCGTAGCGGTGATAAGAGCGTTGAAAATGATGAGCGTAGTGGTCGGCCATCGCATGTTGCCAACTACCAATTGAGGGCCTCAGTCGAAGTCAATCTGCATATAACTATATCACAGGAGCTTGGATAGTCAAAAGATTGCAGAAGATTCAATAGTCAAAAAAGCTTGATAAATGGGTGCCGTACGAATAGAATTAAAAAAAACGTAATTTTAAAGTATCGTCTGCCATTTTTTTGCCCAATAAAAACGATCCGTTTCTCGAACAGATTGTGACGTGCGATGAAAAGTGGACTTTAGGACAATCGCCGACAATCAGCTCAGTAGTTGGATCCCAGCGAAGCTGCACAGCTCTTTCCAAAGCCGAAAATGCATCAAAATAAGGTAATGATACTGTTTGGTGGTCTGCGGTCGGCCTGATTCATCACAGCTTTCTGAACCCGGGCAAAACGATTACAGAGGATAAGTACTGCCAGCAAATCGATGAAATGCATCAAAAACTGCGACGCATGTGCCTGGTATGGCTCAACAGGAAGGGACCAATTTTCCTCTATGACCATGTTCGGCCACACGTCAAAAGCTGCAGTACTGGATGACGTAAACTTTCTTAACAGCCTAATAATAGTCATACATTTGCTCCCTAACTGTGAAGGCACGTTAGAATGTTTTCAAGTGCCACTTTTGAGTTAATTTTTTAACAAATCTAACTAGATTTTCAAACTAATCTAAAAAATCAGTTCATCGTTATACGTTAAGCAGAAATGGGGTGTTAAAGAGAAATGTATCGAAGAAAGTCGTTTATCGCGGTGTAAAATCTTACAATGAGATCTCCTCTGTCGACGATAAAGCAAGAAGTGGCCCAGATCTTGAGACGAGGACCCCAGCAATGGTCTTAGTAGGAACTATGAGAACTATGAGCTATTTCGCACCAGCTATGCGAACACTCAAGTTTCAAAAACTCCAGTGTGGTAATCAACTCTACAGTCAAGAAATGTGTTAAGAATTAAATAGACTATAGTTTGAGTGCTAATGTGTTATCTTAAACTCACTTAGATAATAGTGAAGTTGCTGGGAAATAAGAGCTACCATATATTTACCTTATTGCTACATTAGAAGACAATATTTAAATTCCAAAAAATTTAACATTGTCAAATAGTCAACTCTGAAGTTTAAAAATGTGTTCAAAATTTAAAATACTACATTATGAGTTATAATATGTTGTTACCAAGTTCAAAAAAAGTTCTATGAGGCCAATATTTCTCTAAACTAGAGAAAACAATAAAACTGCCCTTAAAGGTTCGTAGAATACTGTGGAAATACTCTTACGATTTTGCGGTAATTTCTCCATTGTCAAGTCCAAAGTCATGCACAAAAGTTTTCAATGAATCCATGATATAAAAGGGAAGCTGAACGTGCTCGGCCGTTTCTGTGAAAAGGTGTTTTAATAACTACCTAAATGAAACGAAAAAAGAGCATTATCAAGAATGTTACAAAAATCATGTCGACCTGTGTAATTGTAATAATTGTTGAGCGTTTTTAACATTTTTTTTATATTAAATTATCTAATATTTATTGAGTTATACCTGATTTCAACTTGATTGAATACTGTATTATTTTAATTTGCCGCGGTTTCGCCTAAATTCGCTACGTGATATTTAAATAAATCACGTAATCATCAATAAATCCGTTGTAATCTACGAATGCATTTCGATTCAAGTTAAATATTCAGCTGCATTTGTATTATTTTAATTATGCAATTAGAGAATTTGTTATCGACGTATTGAAAGGAGATATTTATACAATTTGTATTTGATTGAAATTACGTTAATTTACTACTGATATCAAATCCAAATTGCCATTAATGTTTATAAATTTGTACGGATGATTGAAAAATGTAAATTATTACTGCATTTATATTGGAAATTGCTTGTTTTATTAACAAAGCTCTACAGATAATGCAGAGGGAGACCTTAGAGATATGTAAAGAATGTTCCAGTAGGTAGTTTGGGATTTCCTTTTTTTAATACTACCAATAGTTTTAGAAAAATAAGATTCTTCAAATATCCACTTAGGCTGTTTTTACAATTGGGCAGAATTTTCAATAAATAATTTTGCAGTATAATTATGTTTTCCGACGAATCTCATTTTCATTTTTCATGTTATGTGATCAAAAGTATACCATTTGGGGAATTAAAGATCCTCGAGGATTGCAGAAGAATCTTTACATGCTCTTCGAATAACTGTGTGGTGTGCATTGCGGGGTTATAGCCCCATTTTTTATGAAAATGAGGATGGTGAAACGGTAAATATTAATTGTAAACGCTAGTGCAATATGGTAAGAAACATTTTATGATCCCAACTGGATAATATGCATCTTACCAGTATGTTCTTTCAACAAGATGGCGCCACGTGTCATATAGCGAGGAAAACTATGAATTTGTTACTGCAAGATCGTTTGATCTAACTCCCGAGGACTTTTAACTCTAAGACTAAGAACTCTAACCACTAAGAAATCCGGAAGTTTCTATTGGGACACATACATAATCAATGTTGTTTAAATTCCCATATTATCGATCTCCATTTTCCTCTATTAAAGGCTTTTTATTTTTAGTTCCTAAACATCATCCATTACATTACCTCTACAACTTCTTTTTGCCCCCCCCCCCCCCCTCCTTCTTTTACCGCTGACCAGTAGGCTTGTCTGGAGGGATAATTTTTTCCTCCTCTCTCTTTCAAGCTGTTCAACATATCCTAGCTACCTTATTCTTTACATCTTGATGTGTGTGTCGACGTCCCGTTTTTTATAAAGCTTTTCGTTTATTTACTTGGTTTTCTTCACACTTCTTCTGTATTTATCATAACATAAATTATTTACTCAGGTTATACTGGTGTATGTTATTGTACTATATACTGTGCGAAGGTTTGTCGTCCCATCCTACTTGATGGTGTGTTGAGAACAAGTAACATCTTATTTGCTTCTATCATCGGCAAATTGTAAATGGTTTAACTGTTCTCCATCGATAGTTATACCCATTTCTTTCCCATCAACTTTATTAAGCATAGACTCTAACCAAGATGCTAATTCATTTTGACGATATACTAGTTTTGTTTTTTTTTGTTAGTTTCGCGCTTTACGGAGCTACAACGGAGACAACTGGTTCATCAGTATCATGGACCGAGACTTAGAAACGAATTCGTTTCTCGTTCTCTTCGGCCACTTTGTCTTAACATGAGGGTTTGTCGAAATGAGCCATGAAAGAAACTATATTTTATAACCTTATATACTATTATTATCAAATTGTATGTATATGAATAAGTTCATATCAAATAAGTTCGCAATTTTCAGTACATCAGTAATATTTTAATTAAATTTATAGAAATCCGCAGCTTCTTTTGAATTTGTGCGGCATAGACGACGAGAATTGCCACTAATGAAGTAACATTTTTTCCTTCGAGATACTCAATTAAAGTTCAGAGTTCAATCGCACAGTTACGAAGTAGAATTGACTAAGTCTCCGAAAGGAACGCTTATTAATCAGCTTCTTCGTCGAACAAGCGCCTTGTCTATTAAACCATTTTATATTTCAAGTTAAATCCTATATTATTAACCGACGAGTTGGGTTTTTTAAAATTACTTTCTACAAGATGATTTTAAAATTATTCTCATTAAAAATTTTTCCTTCTTCAGGGTCAGGTTTCGGAGGATGGTCAGTTCCGATATCTTTTCTTAAATTAATGTAAAATTTTAATATATTCGAAGTTAGAAGTTTAAAATATTCGAAATACTTCACATAACTAATGTATGAAAACTTTTGTTGGTTGCTTGGACCGGGAAGGAGCCCCATCTATCCCTTCAACTGGAAGACATATGTTTCGTCCTTCGAGGTTCAGAGTCTTCAGGGCGCCGACATATACCACACCATCAAGAATTGGGAGACTCTATCCACAGCAAACAATCCATGTTTTCGCCGACCTCCCGTCGGATGGCGTATATATGTATTGTTAGATTTTCTTGAACTGCGTCCAATGAGACAGCAGTAGCTGAGCCGGGAAGTAAGCTACTGAACCACGAGAGATGAAACATATGTTATCCAGTTGAGGGGATAGGTGGGGCTCCTTTCGGGTCAAGCAACCAACAAAAGTGTTCATTTAGGCGGAGACGCAGGTTGTTGTGTGTTCCACATGAGATTGTGGTTTTTGACAACGGTTGGGTTTTTGACACAGTGATGACACTCAGCTACTGCTGTCTCATTGGACGCAGTCCAAGAAAATCTAACAGTATATATATATATATATATATATATATATATATATATATATATATATATATATATATATATATATATATATATATATATATATATATATATATATGGTATCTCTGATTATAAAACATTCGTTATATACAGTAATCATGATGGTCTCCGGTTCCTCCAGATTTATCTTCTATAAATGTTTTTGTAGAGAGAATCTATGGGAACCAGGAAAATCAAATTTAACTCATAAACGTCCAATAAATGATGGTATACTCCAGAGATAGAAATTTAGGCCCAAGAAAAAAAATATGCCTACCTGCTTATCATAAGTACTAAATAACACAGCAGAAGAACTAAACCGATATATAGCAATTATAAAGTGAATGCAGAAATTGAGGTAAAGATAAAAAGTTAAAAAAGAACTATTGGGAACGCTATCCTTCATGAATGGAGCATAAGTTATACTGTGCACATAAAAAAATCTAGAAAACAAGACACGAATGAAAAGAATATTACAAACATCTACACTGACTATATTTACATTGATGAAAATATAGCCTCAGAAGAGGAATGTTACTTGGAAGAAATGAATAACAATTAATATAACCGAACGAACTTATAAAATATGGAAAAGATGAGAAGTTGAGAATTAACATCACTATAAAATAAAATATTTCAAATACAAAAAACATTAAACAAATGGAAAATATACATTACCATTCCAATATTCAAGAAATCCCATTCACCGAAATCAGATACCAATTTAACAAAGCTAACAGAGTAGCGCGATGCTTGAACGAGATAATGTGAAATAAATAGTGACATAAGACAATAGTTTCAAATACAGGACATAGTCAAATGGGGACCCATACACAGACGAGCCTGGAATGAATGGCACCTAACAAAGTGGTAAAAATAACACGCGATTGTAAACCACACTCACGAAGATCCATAGCAAGGCCGCCAAAACGTTGGATGGACTAAGTTAAAACCGACCCTCGGCCTACAACAAGAAAAAGAGAAGTTTTTATGTCAATCCAAGTGGAAAACTTAGCCATATTGAATAACTTTATTATTATTTTGTAATGTTTTAAAAAATACGTTCTAATAAAATTTAAATAACGGCGTTCGTAAAGGCCACGATATTGTGTTTTGCGTCTTGTTTGGTTCACGATGTAAAAAACTTAAAATTTTGAAAAATAAAACAAGGGAGATAAGAGCGGGAATTTGCAAGTCTAGAAGGGAGAAAAACATAGGGAGAGTTGAGGAGAGATGTGTAGATGCGTTGTGGAAGGAAAGATATATTCGATAAAGATGAAGAGAGGGATGAACTAGAGAGATGGAAAAAAAATCGAAGGCAGAGAAGGAGCTCCACTGATTTATTTTTTAAACGTTTATTAGTTTTTCTTAAAATAAGTCCCAACCATCTCAAATGTTCTTGTTTAATTCTAATATTTATTATTCTGATATGAAGGTTCTTAAATATTTGCTTTCGTGTCTCTTTTTCCTTTTGTTTCCTCTATATCCTGCAGTTTTCCTTTTCTTTCACTTTCTATCATTTTTAGACAGCTGTTTTTTACACCTAGTAATCGAATCTTTTTGTATTTTTACTACTTTTCTTATGATTAAATTAAAAAAATTAGTCATCGGAATGAATATTTTTCCGCAGTGGTTTTGTGACTGATTAACTTCATCTTGTATTGTGATAAACTAAATCGTTTATCGTTTATTGTGTCTAAATATTTAAAGAACTTTAATTTTGGTGTTTCTATTACTGTCTAAGGTATTATCCTTTATTGTAGACAGATCGTTCTTTTTTTCATTAATTGTTATTCATTCTGTTCCTTCTGTTAATTGTTCCTCCTGAATTCTTCCTGTAGGATGCTGCATGCATAATTGTCATTCTTCAGACCGATTTGGCCTAGCTTAGTTACAGAAGATATCAATAAAATTTACAACATACAATATATCAACAGGATGAAGATAAAAAATAGGAGTCAAAACATATAAGCTAATTGCTTGTTGCAGTGCAAAAAAATCCCAAAGATACGGCCACACACAAAAAATTTGCAATCATCCACATATATGTGTGAGATGTGTACATAACCATCCAACAGCACAATGCACAAGACCTAGGAATGTTCTCGACAAATGCGTTAATTGTAACGAAGCACATCCAGCTAATTACAGAGTCAAGGTAATTACAATACTCAAGAAGCTGCGAAAAAGAAGAGATAACATCATTAAGAATAGAAAGGTTGCTAGTCAACCAAAAACGTTTATTTTTAATATGGTGAGAACCGGATCATCTTAACTACCGAAAACCAACAAGAGAATACTGCATCTGTACAAAACCCGAAAAAACTTGTGGCAGATAATACAAGCTATCATGAAAATGCTTGATATGATAAATGAAAGATTGGATAGTTTAGAAGCCAGAAGCACTGGCGCTATTCCTAGAGAGGAGAAAATAAAAGATTGATGAATATACAAGACTTAAGAATTGCCACCTGAAGTGTCAATGACATTCTAAACAAAAAACCTACATTAGAGATATTTCTGAAACAAATTGATCTGTGTTTCTTTTCAGAAACACATCTCACAACACAGTCATATTTAAGAATAAAAGAATTTAAAGTATATTACTCCATACACCCAGATAACAAGTGTATTTATTATTAAAGAATCTATCATTATGAAGAATATCACATGCAAAGCAAAAAATGCAAGTAACCCGGGTTGATATTAGATCCACATAGCAAGGCTTAATAGGAGGTGCAATATATTGTCCATCTCTATGTAATCTTAAGATGGAAGACTACATCCCCCTTCTAGAGCATTTTCGTGGAAGGTTCAGACTTAGTGGAGATCTTAATGCCAAACACGTGGATTGGGAATCCAGACTGACTACTACCAAAGGCCGTGAATTAAGAAAAGCCATAAGCAAAAGAGGCTGTAATTGCCAATTTAACCTACATACTGCCAATACTACCTGATGTATTGGACTTCTTTATTACAAGAAAAGTATCAACAAACTTTGTTAACTCATAATAATACTCAGTGAACGAATTATCAAGAAGGAAGTTCGACCCATATTAGTCAAAAAAACTACCAACTGGGAAAGCTTTAAAACAGAACTGCAAAAAAAACATTAATCTCAATATTGAATTAAAAACAACAGTTCAATAAGCCGAAGAAGCTGAGAAATTCACATTTATAATACAAACAGCAGCCTATAACAACACAAAAGGAATTACTCATGTAACTAAAGGAGTTAACTATTCTATAGAAATTAGAGAAATTGTTAAAGAAAAAAGAAAAACCAGAAGAAAATGGTACTAGTCGAGAGATCTAGTTGACAAAAACATTTTAAATAACAACCCAAAAACTTAGCAGGGAAATACAAAAAATCAAAGAAGAATAGCTTAGTCGGATGAGGAAATAGACTACTCGTTATGGAAAGCAACAAATAAGATCAGAAGACGTATAACCTCAAACCCCACCGATCAGAAAAGAGATGGGACCATGGTCACGTGACAATAAACAAAAACTGGAAGTATTTGCAGAACATTTGACATATATATTTACTTCTAACAAAATCAACGAAGATACTAGACTGGAAGCAATAGATAATCTAAGACTGAAAATATAACTTCAGTTACTTCAAAAGAAGGAGGTAAAGAAATAAAGACCAATTTAAATTCTAAAAAAGCACCTCGGTTTGATTTAATCAGGTGAACTACTAAAACAGCTGCCCACAAAAAACATACTTCTGCTCACGTAGCTATTCAATGCAGCATTCCGACTCAGACATATCGACGTGAACTGGAAAGTAGCCGAAATAATCATGATACCAAAGCCAGGCAAACCACTCAACGATGTCAAATCCTATAGGCCTATTTCAGTGTTGCCAATTATCTCAAAATTATTTGAAATGCTGCTGTTAAAATGGTTAAAACCAGTCATAGAAGACAATAAGCTGATGCCAGATTATCAATTTCGTTTCAGATCTAAACATTCAACAATTGATCAAGGTTACGGTTCCGCTTGGAAAATAGAACCTGCATTGAAATTAAAACAGATATGCATATCTAGCCAAGTCTTCCTAGACGTGGCTCAGGCCTTTGGTAAAGTGTGGCACGAAGGCCTGATATACAAACTAAACAAAATGCTGTCTAAAGAATATGTAGAGATACTGACATCATATATATCAAACAGACCCTTCAGAATAAAGCAAGAAGATGACTACTCCGACTTGAAAGAAATAAAAGCTAGAGTTCCTCAAGGAAGCGTTCTTGGCCCAGTCCTTTATCTATTCTATACTAGCGATCTACCAGCTCTGAAAGACACTGCAATAGCCACATTTGCTGACGATACTGTTCTATTGACAGTGGACCAAAACATAGAAACCTCAACTAGAAAACTCCAATCAGCAAGCGATTAAATAGTTAATTGGACCAAAAAATGAAAAATCAAGCTCAACGCACTGAAATCTATGCATGTCAACTTTACCAATAAGAAAATAACAGAGCAACTCTGTTCCTCTAGATCTAAATGGTACAACCGTTCCATATGTGTTGAATATCAAATACCTCGGCATGTCTCTTGATTCCAAACTAAGGTGGAAGCAGCATGTAAAAAGAAAAAAGCTGAGTTTGATCACAAATATAGAAAATACTATTGGCTTATAGGAAGAAATTCCAATACGACAATAAATAATAAGATATTGATTTATAATCTAAATCTAAAACCAGTGTGGCTACATGGCATCTAGCTGTGGGGATGTGCCAGCGATAGTAACATTAAAATAATACAAATATTTCAAAACAAGGTGTACATATATTCAGTGCACTTGTGTATATTTGTCACTCCGATCATCATCGAGATCTTGGAATTCCAACGGTCAAAGAGGAAATCAGGAGGTTTGCAGGCAAGTACGAAGACAGGCTACGGCTTCATTGTAATGCAGAAGCCCTTCAACTGCTGGGCAACTAAAATCATGTCCAAAGAGTGAAGAAAATTAAACTTCGTGGCCTGGTGCAGTGTGTTGTATGCAAAAGCCGAGCATAATGCGCGTGTGGAGTAACATAATCATTAGAACAATCTAAAGAACATCGTCGGATTAACTTTAGTTGATAAGTATTTCGGTTAAGATTAGTTAGAGAAAAATTAATGGTTAATCTTTTTGACTAGTTTTAATAGATTTAGAAACTATCAGTAAATAAATACTTCTAGTTAAAATAAAAAAAGAAGACGAACAAAATTTGTCGACCTTTTTCAAAATTGTATTGATAGAGGTGGAGTCTATACAGAACAACATATAATGAATGCTATATTAATAGAAATAACGTTTTGTTGTCCTTGTTTTGCCTTGAGTTGTTGACTTGAAACGAACGTCTGTCAATTTTTTTTAGATCCCTTTAGAAACTAAAAATAAAACAAAAATATTGAAAAAAAAATACGGAGCGACAGAGTAGAGTAGAAATCAATTTCATTTTCGCTTACAAGTAGTACAAAATGTTTATCCCCGAAAAAAAATTCAGAGCATATCTTTTTGCCTCAAAGGGCACGAAAAAAAAATCCTAGGGGAGAGAACTGCGCACAGATTCAATCAAGATTTAATATTAGAAACGGGAGGTGACAAAGATATACGCCCAAGGTTCTTGAAACCTGACAATGTCAACGTATGTATCGATACATTTTTTATGTATTTCGATTTGACTCACAGAAAATTCGTAATCTTTGACAGGATTGAACACATTTTTTTAGATTAAATTTGAAAGGAATGTATTATTATTTAGAATCCCATATCTGTGAAATTTTATTGCTGTTGTAAAAAACGCATTTTTTTTATTTGTTTATAATTATAGGATTATTTTCTTCTCAGAGGTCTAGTTCATTTGCAGTATTTTGTTCCGACAAAAAAAACATTTCTTCTTCAGTATTGTGATTCCACTGAGAAATATTCAGACGGCGGTTCTTAACAAAAATGTTAATATGACTGAAATAAGTTGCGAAATTAACGCAATTTTAGGACATTTAAAAAAGCCTTCAAAGCAATTGTAACATTTGCGAAGTAGAGGAGGAAGGTGTCGTATCAATTCGCACCACTCAAATCTGGTTCAAAATGTTCCTGGAAACATGAGTTTTAGATAGGGGAAGATCAGGCCATCCAGGCTAGTTCAGATTCTAGAACAAGCACTAGGAAACTTTCAGGGAAGTTAGGAATATCCAGATGATACTTGCATCATAGCTTCTCACACCAACCCAGTAGCAGTGTCAAGAAATCTGCAAATTAATTTAAGTAATATGAGAGAATGGCTTAAGAAATGTATCGTAAGAGCTAAAGAATCAAAACCCATACACTTCACCTTTTTTCTGAAAAGAGATACTTGCCCATCAGTGACACGTAACAATTGCCAATTACCACAAGCTGAAGACACAAAATATCTCGGTATACATTTGAACCGGAGATTAACGAAACATATTTTCACAAAGCGTAAACAGCTTGGATTGAACTTAAAGCAGATGTGTTGGCTTATTGCAGGGAAATCAAAATTATTCTTAATTTTGTCTTAATTATTAATTAATCTTATTAATCTCTGGATAATAAAATACTACTTTGCAAAATCATACATATAGTTCATGTCCGGACTGGTTTAAGAGCATTCAAAGACACGAATGCTCTGAATGCTATATCAACTGTGTGGATCAATAGCAGATTCAAACATTGAAATTTCTCAGATAGTTCAAAACAACGTTATCCGTATAATCATAGATGCTCCAAGATATGTATCCAATTACATCATCCAGACAAACATTCCAGTATCATCCATCAAAAAGTCAATTAAACAATATAGTAAAGGATACTGTGAATACTAACAGTGCCCTCCAATGCGTTAGCTTACTAACAAGTGTTACATGATGGTATACAAAGACATAAAATGTTCTATCCTTCAGATCTTCTGTGCAGATTTGACTAGTTAAGGTCATAACTATAATAGAGACAAAAATACCTTAGTTTATAATATAAACAGTTCGAATACTGAATCGATCTGTACATGTCATTTGTATATTATCAAATTGTATGCTTATTGTCCATATGGACAGATTACTGAATTTCTAGGAGTAATAAAAATAAACTACCGATAAGCGCCATTTGCGAGGCATAGGAATTTAAACAGTGAAAAAATAACAAGATTTTCAAATTGAGCGGTCCTTTAATTCGCGCTAAATAAAACACAGATGGCAGAAAATTACGTGATATTTACGGTTTGCATAATTGTTCATCTAAAAACACTATCAATCGAATTATTCAAAAATTTGAAGAAATTAGTTCGGTGGAAGATAAAAGAAGAGTAATATATTGTCGTAATGGTCGTTCACAAGAACATATTGATTTGGTACGTGAAAGTGTTGCTGAAGACCCAGAAATTTCTATTAGTCGACGTTCACAAAAGTTTGGACTAAGTGAATCCACAATATGGCGCATTTTACGAAAGGATTTAGCTCTGAAGTTATATAATAATAATAATAATATAAGACGAGATATTGTTCTAACGAACAAAAATGAGAAAAGGGCTTTCATAATTGACATCGCAGTGCCGCTCTCTAAGAACATTAGAAAAACTGAGATGGAAAAATCCACAAAGTATGAAAATCTGGCACACGACTTGAAGAACCAGTGGAAAAAAGAACCAGTGGAGTAAGGTAGATGTAGTGTCCTTCGTTATATCCGCCGAAGGCCTGATAAGTAAGAGATTTTCAAAAAATCTCGAGAGCCTCGGTATCTCGAGATCGATTACCATAGTGGGACAACGTGCCGTGCTCTTGCAGACGTGTCACATTGTTCGTAAAATATTATGCTATGGTGAGAGGAGCTGAATTGCTTTTTCATCTTGCCACTGGAATATCGACCAGCATCAGCTGAGATTTTACATTAATAAGCAGAATACATTAATAAGCAGACAATTTTACATTAATAAGCAGAATAATAATAATAATACAAACTAACAACTGAAAGAACCACTTATTACAAATATACACCACCGAAAATTGTGGAAAACGAATACGCTAAAATATATTGGGACAGAACACTTATAACCTATAGGACAATTTTACACAACAGGCCAGATATTACCATCCGTATTATAAATATCACTCCCCACCTGTGATCGAGGATGACCTGATCAAGATGTACTGAGACAAGACAGTGCTGACTAGGAAAACCTTTAATCAATCACAACCGCCCTGACTTCACCATCATTGACAAACTTCAGAAAACAGTTATGCTGGTAGATGTATCGGTTCCTCACGATGCTAACATAGAGAGACAAATCAATGAAAACCTGACAAAATACGCAGAATTAAAAAATGAAATTAAGCGAGGGGCGGAGATGAAATCGGTAATAATATTATCTCGGCAACTGGATTAATACCAAAGTATTTAAATGAACAACTTAGAATTATGAAAATACCCCAAGACATAATCCATCAAATGCAAAAATCTGTCTTACTGTATGCTGTTCACATTGTGAGATCTTTTCTAAATCAGTGATTCGAAACCCTTATCTTGTCGATAAAGACCGATGAGGGTTTTTATTTCCTTCCTGACTAAGACAGAGTAATTAAAAATTAAAAAAAAATAATGTATTATAAAAAAAATAATAATTTTTTGAATTCTCAATACAAAAATGCATGGATCAAGTCAAAACAAAATCATCTACATATAATAATGTATATAATTTAATAATGTATTTATTCATTCCCCACAACAATAAAAAATATCCATTATTAAGTCTTGGATTAACAGAATTGACACAATGTTCAGTGACACGGCCTCAGAAACAATACATGATATGATAATCATACACAAATAAACATTGTATACATAAGTATTAAATCTAATTATTGATAAGACATATATTTTCCTAAACTATAAAAACTTTGACTTATAAGAAATTCGCGGACTCATTTTTTAAATTCGTTATCACTTTAAATAGGCTTAAATAGTGGCGCCTCTTGAAAGAGGACGCTGGGGCGCCGCCCCACCAGCATTTATCACAGTAAACAATTTTTCAGAGCAAAACACTATATTTTATTTTCGTTCAGTTTCTTTCCTTTAATTCATTTTCCTGGTTCACCTCCTGGAGGTTCAACTCACCTAGGGTTTTAATAGCACGACAAGTAAAAAGGAGGAAGGGAAAAGTTAAAAAAAATCTTCAGTAGCACTATTTTCTTAACCGCCACTGGCTTAAATCGTTGTGGCAACTTATTATACACTTTCACACCGCTGTAGTAAACATTATGTTCAACTATCTTACATGAATGTATTGGTAAAACAAGTTCATCAGAGCCCCGTGTGTCTTAGTAATGAAAATCACTATTTTTCATGAATGCTACAAAATCTCGCCTAACAAAGATGATGACCTCCAAAATATATCCATCACTATATATATATATGGTCAAAATCCTGAACTATTTAAAAATTGGTCGACAGGTTGCCAGTAGTGACACACTAACTATCATTCGGATTATCTTTTTTGTATCAGATCAGATCACCCACCCCAAAATATCAAACCATACCTATCGCGACTCTAAAACTCTGTATAGTAATATGAATGCACAATATCTGTGGTACCAATCCGTTTCAACCTATAATTTGCATATGAGACACTGGGTAATTTCTTGCCTAGTCCAGCTATGTGTTCATCCCAGCAAACTCTGTTATTGAGATGAATACCCAGAAATTTTATACAGAATGTTTGTTTTATAGATTTACCGTTAATGTTTAGTAAATATGACGGCGATATAGTGTGAGTTCGAGTAATCAATAAAACAAGTAAAATCAATAAAACTGGTTTTGTCTACCTTAAGGAATAACTTATTATTCGTAAACCAACTATAACATTTATTAAGCATTTCCTGTACCGTTTGAATGACTCTTTGAATGTTTATATTTCGTGTTAAATAGCTGCTATCATCAACAAATATTACCATATTTCCGCTATTGCAAACATCTGGCAGATCGTTAACAAAAATTAAAAATAATAGTGGACCCGAAACAGATCCTTGGAGCACTCCAGAAATAATTCCTAATCTTTCAGATATGTTGCTTTATCAATCTGTACAACCTGGTATCGATCAAGCAAGTAAGACTGCAAGGACTCTCTTATCCGACCCCTCAAGTGACAGTTATAAAGATTATCCAGCAGTATAGCGTGATTTGGTAGATCGAAAGCCATTACTTAGATCCATAAACAGACCAACAGATTTGCAATTATCGTTTATGTTTTCATATATCTTGTTTAAAAATTCACAGATTGCTGAATGTGTAGATCGACCACTTCGAAACCCGTGTTGTGATTGAAATAACACACGAACTAAAACCACATAATCATTCAAAACGTCGTGCATTTATCAAAGAACAAACTCATGCTTTTTTTCGAAAAATCATCTTTTTAGATGAAGCACATTTTAAAATTGGTGGCTATGTTAATAAACAAAATTGATGCATTTTGGGATCAGGAAAATCCACGATTGATTCATGAAAAACCTTTATATCCTAAACGAGTCATTGTTTGGTGTGCATTATGACCAGGAGGTGCAATTGGACCGTATTTTTTTCACAATGTTGCTGGTGAAGCTGTAACTGTGAATAGTATTCGATATCATGAGATGAACACTGGATTTGTTTGGGTTGAACTAAATAATATTCATCTGGTGGATATGTCGTTCCAACAGAATGGCGCTATACCTCACTTTGCAAGTGAAACAATTGATTTATTGAGAGAACAATATCCTAGACGAGTTATTACAAGAAACGGTGCTGTTAATTGGCCACCGAGATTATGTGATTTGACGGTTGGACTATTTTTTTTGGGTTACGTGAAAAGCCAGGACTACAAGAACAATCCATAATTGGTCATCTGTGGAGCTGCAAGAGATAACCATTTGGCAGATATTGTCTTTCGTGTTTAAATGTTATGCACTATGTTTCAATTATCAATAAAATGTTTTCTTATATCAACGCAAATTCTGTGATTTATTTAAGAATTAAAAAAAGCTCAATTTGAAGGACATATGGAGTATATCAAAACAATAATGAGGTTTAAGGTTTCACTGAAAACTCTAGGAAGGCAATGCTCTCATCTGGTTCAATGCAGTCGATGAGGTTTACTAATATCTATCAAGCCTTAACTACTGCTTCAGTCTAGAAGCAACATCTCTGAACTTACACGACTTTGTCGTTGAAGCTGTGAACCTTCCACCACCGATCACCTCAACTTAACCTCACACTTCAAGACGATCCATAAAAACTAAATATTTCGGCTCCAGCTGAGCAACACGTTAGACGAAGGAGGCGTAACTCCCTGAACGAAACTCCGCGAGACGACGCGCGCCCTCTTCCAGGCAACAAGTTACTGGCAGCGATCGCGCTGCCGAACTGCTGCGAGGGTGAGTCGACGGCCGTTTCAACCCCCTCTATTTGTATTCCCACCCGTTCCCGTATTGCTCTCTGAGCTTTCTGCTTATTCTGGATTAGTCCTCGCCTAAAAGTTTATTATATTATGCCCGCACCTGCTGCGGCGTGCAGGAAGACCGTTTTTTGCTCTCTTCTTCTCCCTCCGACGACCTGCAGGAGCTCGAGGAGGCGATTCTTTCCCCGTTAATTAATTTAGTTTTGGTTTTATTGTTGTCGTGAGGGGTTGCCAGCTGGAGGGGATGAAGATAAGCCGGTTTGTTTCGAACGTACCTCACTCCAGAGGATTAAGAACAGAATATTATGGTTTATAAGTAACTCAGTGTATTAAAGTCGAATAAAGCACTCGAAACATTGAAACAGTTCTTTAATTATGAGATCAGTAGATCGTCTCGTTTTTTATCCCAATGCCTCGACTTGTTTTGTACAATTATATCAAATTTAAATTCTTTTAGTGGAATATTTGGTTTGAAACATTTAAATTTAACCAAGCAGTTATTTCAGCTTTTTTTGAGGAACTGCAGGCTGTTTTTCTTGAAGTACACTATGGTACGGTGCATTATTCATTACTATTAAGAATGGCTCGTCTAAATTTGGGATGAGCTGTGTCGTCATCCATTTCTGAAATATGGTGCTGTTTATTTCACCATCGTAATGGGACGTCAAAGATTTTGAGGCGAACACTAAACCTGCAGCCTGAAGAAATCCTTTCAAAGAGCCGGCATGAGTGACTATAAAACGTTTCCTATCATATCCTTCTAGCTTACGGACACTTTTAACACTACTGTCTTGCCAAGAATTTGTTTTGTTTCCTTTTAAATAATTCTACGTCTCATCTAGGAATATAATTTGGTGTCTGAATGTGCTGTTACAATTTTCCATATATTTGCAAAGAAAACAAGCTCTTAAAGCCGAAATATTGTTTCTCCTATTGTCATCCCTTTTATACTTAAAGCCTAACTCATTCAGGAGACTATTGAGTGATGTACGACCCTTACTAACAATTTCCTTACTTCTTAACTTCATATTAAGGCTTTTGATAGTTACATGCTTTCCTGAAAATTAAAAAAAATATATTATTAAGAGACTTAAGTAAGTGCTATACTTGTATTTTTAGTTTATGAAACTGTTTGTTGAAAATTAAGCTAACTCATATACTAGTTTTAGTCAACACACTTGAAGGTACACTGTATATACAAGTAGACCCCAAGCTGATTTATTTTTGGTAATGGAATATGTTGGTATGGAATGGAATAGTACTATAATTATATTGCTAGTACTTACATCATTTGCTATTTAGTAAGAATAGTAGGATATGCCAAATATTTATGCTAGATATAAGTAAGATAGGTGTCAGCTCATGATTTTAGAGTTTTCTAATAAATTATAAAGCCAAAATATTTGCGAATGTAAAAAAATAAAAGTCATATATGATACAACTGGCAAAAAATTAATATATATATATATATATATATATATATATATATATATATATATATATATATATATATATATATATATATATATATATTCATTATATTTTAATGACTTACTTTCTTTGTACATATTGTACAAGATATTTCGAACTTCCTCTTTACTTCCTTTAGGTAAGTCTGTTGTTTTGGTCTTTGTACGAGATCTGCTTGTTCCAGGAAAAGAAATAATTGGATTATGTTATTTTCTTTTTTTAATTGAATCACTGCTGCAACTCTCTAAAAAATATTAATTCAAAATAATTGAAACGTGATTAAATTAACTGTTCTTAACTTTTGAATAGATGAAAAAGACTCTAAAGGCCTCCATACTTTTTTTTCATTTCAAAATACTCATAAATAGTGAGCATAAATTGTTGGGCTTGCAATTTCAATCCTGACATCTGAACTCACACAAAATGTTTAATTAAATATCTTTAAATAGATGCCTTAAAAGTTCGCACTCATATATTTACGTTATTATTTTGAAACGGTTGTTTATTTTTGAATGTGTTTTTAGAATTAGCCAATAAAAATTCCATTTTTATTAAACTATTGTAATAAAATGTCCAATATTTACCGGTAACAAAATAATCAATAATCTATAATAAGAACTACCTGTCTTATAAAAACTTATTTTACAATAAAATTGGACTTCATAGTACAAACTTTCACTAAAAATGCAATAACAAAACAACTCAAATAACAACCAAAACAGGACGGCTGAATTCAATAAACGAACTTTTAGCCGGTGTATTGAACAAACAACTTTTAATTATTCCTTACTTTCGCTTTCCAGCGCGCTGTAAAACTATCGTAATGTACTGCTTGAATATATTCATACCCGAATACGTACGTATTGACTTTTCATCTCTTCGTTCTTCTCTCTCGTTCGATAAAAAGAACAGATTTAGACAATGTCTACGATATACTCATGATATGGGTTCAACTGTACTCATCATCATATTTGCGTTTTTTAGCCAAGCTCATGATGAAATAAATTGTTATGTGAACGATATTCAACTGTCAACGAACGCGGCAACGCGATGCTCGGATATGCAATGCACGACGGAGTGAAGGCGGGGCAGGGTATACAAGTGCGGTAAGAGTGCCGATTTAACAGCTTCTTATATCCACTAAATAAAGTCCGTTTTCGATATATATGAGATTAACATTATGTCAAATCGGCATTCTTATGGTGGCCTGATTTTAGTCTAGCTATTACTTCTGTCTAGGTACTTCCACACAGCTCGTCGTACTGCATGTCGTCGCGCCTCCTTGACGAATATCAAGATTTATCTGCAAAGAACTCAAAGACTCGATTGCAAAATCGACGGGAAACTCTGTCTCAGTAGTGTGGCTGAATATTTTACATGTTTTAAAATGTGTGAAACTTTTTTTCTGTAATTGTGATTGAAACAGTATTATTTTTTGCCAAAACGATTTGATATTAGTGTATAAATCAGGGAGAAGCTGGTTTTCAACTTGCAATCTCAAATTCAGTTCGTTCATATGTTTTGCTAAATCGACATAGAATGCTAACTTCCACAGACATTCGCTATTTTGTAATTCGGTAAGAAGGCGATGCTTTTCATTCAAAGAAATTTCAATCTCTTCTCGAAGTTCAAAAAAGCGCAGAAGGACTTTTCCGTAAATTAGCCAGCGTACGGCTGTATGATATGGTAAGTCATTTTCTCCAATCTCTTCAATAAACTCGCGGAACTATCGGCTTATTCAGTCCAGTGGATCTGATGAAATTAACAACTGATATGACTGGTTTTACAACTTTAGACATATCCAAACATTTTCCGCACAAGGACTGTTGATGAATTATACAATGTAAGACTAATGGTTTTGAACCACTATTATTTTCTACAGCCTTTGAAACAAGTGCAACCACTCCTTTATTTTTACCACACATGTTTTTGCGTCCATCAGTTGTTATAGATTTCAAGTTTTTCCATCGAAGGTTCTTCTTATTAATGGCATTTTTAAGCCCATTAAAATATCTTCCCCAGTAGTCGTGCCGTGAATACCATCAATATCAAGAAGTTCTTCATACACTTTATAGCTTTTATCTACACCTCGAATAAAAATCAACACCTGAGCAGTATCTGACACATCCGTTGACTCATCCAAGGCAAGAAAAAAAACACTCAATATGTCCATTTTTGTCAGACAGTTGAGATGATATATTTTCTGCGATGTTTTGTTCCCTCTAAGCAACGCAAAGTTTGTCAGCATACACTGACAAACTGACAGTTTTACTTTTTCGGGGTATTTTTCTTCGACTACTGCAATTACGCATTCTTTGATCATTTCTCCATCGATTAATGGGTTTTCACATTTTGCGATTTCAAGAGCCACACGAAAATTGGCACGAGTTACAGCTTCTTGTTCAGTATTGGCTTTCGTAAACAAAGATTTTAATACGCACTTCAACGCTTCAAATTTTTCTGTCCGCAAACTATCTGTATATTTTGAGTAATTTAAAAAAAGTTTGTTTCGTTTCATAATGACTTTTAATGTTATAGACTTTGAGAACGGCTATGGTTTAATTGCAAATCAAACATAGCGCCTTATTACTGGACTCAATCATGAAATATTGAAAGTTCCGTTGATCTTGGAATGTTTTGCATTCACTGTCTATTTTTCGCTTATTTTGCATACTAGTAAATCACACAAAAACAACAAGTCAAATCAAAATACTCTTATGTATGGGCTTTGGTCGGTTCGAAGATGTCTTTTAAACAGGGTTACGCATTACTTTATTCCACAACAGACAGTTTCGCTTCCTTCGCCTTCGCTAGGCAGACTGATTCACGGTCGTGCTGCTAGCCCTTTTATACTCCAATTATTGCCATCTCGAAGTCAGTGGAATACAACAGAACTTACTCGAACCAACAAGGTTATGCACGAATGTTTAATTGTTACTGCGCTTCCAAAAGTACTACTAGTGTCATCTGTTAGCGCTAAAGGGAACTGTCACTACCTATTTCCGCTTTTGACTATCAGATTTTGTCAAGTGTCACGGTCATAACAATACAAAATAGTATTAGAACTAGCGAATTTAGCAAGCGTATGCTCGTTTAAGGCTAGTTTAGAAATTATAGATAATGACAGGGAAATTAAAACGGTTTTGGACCTTAGAACTTACTGGATTAATTAATATGGCCCTAAAGCTGGAAACTTTGGAGACCTCTGTTCTAGACCAAAGGCCTCAAACTTCGGCCCGCCAGTATCATCAATCCGGCCCGCGACTTGCGAATTTAGCAATCGTATGCTCATTTAGGGCGGGTACGCAGCGACTAGTTTAGAAATTATAGATAATGGCAGAAAAATTAAAACGGTTTTGGCCCTTGAAACATACTGGAGTAATCAGTACGGCCCTAACGCTGGAAAGTTTGGAGACCCATGACTCGTTCGGGAATATGGGGGGTCGCAATGTGTTCAAAAAATAAGACCCCTGTACGAAACATCCTTTTATTACAATATTTATAATTTAAAAACAAGTGTTAGAAAATTTACCAGGTAATAACAACATAATACGATAAACTGTCTATACAATAAGTTGTCTGAAATAATAATTTAATGCGACGGTTGATTATGTTTTGTACTCAAAAGTTTTTCTGTACGTGGATCATTATTACAAATACACATAAACAAACTATTTTCCAGTGAAAAATAGATTATTTCTATATTTAGTTTTTAAAGCCACCATAGATGAGAAACGTTTTTGGCATAAATAAAAAGTAGCGAAGGGAATCAATATCAAAGCATCCGTTACTAGGCTTCCATATTCACATCGCCGTGCAAGCCAAAACTTACCTAAATCTTGAGTTAAAAATTATAGTTGTAGATTTTTGTCTTCCGATATTTCAATAAGTTGGTTGTAAATCTCAATAGGTAATTAAGCAGCTGTAACATTTTCATCAAACGGATTGAGAACTCATCTTTTCGGCAAATCATCGTTGCTATCTGGAAAATATTCTTGTAAATGAATTTTTAATTCGCGTAAATGCATTTTCATGCTCTCCTACACGCAATCAGAAACAGAAAATGTTTTCGCTACGGCCTGGTAAATGCGTATTCATGTCATTCAAATGAAAAAATATATCAGTCAAGTAAGCCAACAGTAATAGGGTTTCTTCATCTTGTAAAAACCGTGAAAATTAGCTATTTTTATGTTTGAAAAATATTTTTCATTCATCTCGCAATTTAAAAAACCTCGTTAGAACTTTTCCTTGTGACAACCACTTGAATTTAGTATGGAAGAGCGGTGAGTCGTATTTGGCACCCTTTTCTTCGCATAATGTGGGAAGCAATCTAGTCTGCAATGGTCGGCTTTTAATAAAATTAACAATTTTTATAGCTTCTGACGGAACGTTTTGTAAATTATCTGCAGTTGCAGTAAATTAAAGCAGTGAGACCGTTCTGTTCTTCTGTCGTTCACTGTTCTTCCCCGTTATAGCTTTCGTGCCATTAGTACACACCACAATGCATTTATTAAAGTTCAAGTTTTCGTTTTATGTTGCATCAATAAAAGCATTACAGAGTCCTTCGCCAGTTGCACCACTAGGGTTTGATGTGAAAAATAGTATATTGTTTTTAATTGGCCCCTCGCAGTCGTATCGGGCAAAACACAATAATTGCGCCAAGTTCGACACGTCTGCTGACTCGTCGAACTGAATAGGAAAAAATTTCAAACAAAACCTTTTCAATTATCTGATCGTGAACATCATTGGCCATTTCATTAATACGTCTCGATATTGTGTCATTTGACAGTCTTATCTTCTTCCGGACTTATCAGCACATTGACCATATCAATGAATCATGACCATACCAAGGCAATGAATCCACATTTTAAATATGTTTCATTGTATAATCTGATCTTTTTCTTTACTGTTTCACTAGACGTAGACGGTGAATTTCATTTTGTTACAAATGTGTCCATTTTATTTATTATTATTAATTTATTTTATTACTACACTGTTATTAATTTATGTAACACCAAGTGAGATAAGAAATCGTAGTATTTAACACTGGGTGAGACAAGAAATAGTAGTACTTGGTTTTGTACAAACGTAATTAACAATGAAACTCTTCGTCTCGTTTCTTTTGGTTTTATTACCAAAGCGGATAGTTTTTACGAACCTGTCTAAGCGCGCTCAGGACGAATGATCCATCGCGCAAGCGCGGACAGGCCATTTTATAAGTTCGTGCAAGTGCAGGGCACAGGTTCGAACTGGTAAAAGTAATATAAGAACAAGGAGTTACACAAGTCTTGTAATTCGGTATTTGTGATTATGTGCGGTTTTAAGTATAACGGCCCATTGACACATATATCCGTCATTGACGATTCGTCATTTACTACAAAGATCCATAGATGATTCTTTTTTTTTCACGATTCATTAGCGTGTGAACATGCTAGTAGGATTAAGCCGTTAAAAAATAAAAACGATATTTTATATATCACGGTACTGAAAAAAGGACAAATCGTCGCCGTATTAACCGGCGATGTAAAACTTTGATGAACCTCAAATTAACTTATTGTAGTGAGGGGGTCACAACGTTTTTTAGTTAACTTTTTGGCTATTTAGTGGGTCGCGACACCAAAAATGTTTAGAAACGATGCTCTAGACAAACGACATCCTTCTTGTTTCCTCCACAGCGATGCGTTTAACGACCAAAACTTCATATCGAATTTTTTTTCATACTGTAAAATCCTCTTTAACTACTTGCTAGATGTTTCAGCGTATCTACGACGATTATCGCGAATTGCCACCGTTTTCTTTTTATGTTTTACAGCCCGTCTGTAAACTTTGGGCAATTAAATTCGCCCTGGAACAGTCGTAAAAACACGGCAAAGGATACCGCATGGGAATTATATCCTACTTATATTAAGGAGATAAAACGCGGCCGAGATACGCGCCTGATACGGAATTTTGCAGCGAGGCCTGATTGTTTTCCTAATGGAAAAACATGAATTTATGCATAGACATTTTGGGCGCAGCTTGGCTAAATAGGATCGAGACGAATGCAGAAACGGAACGACAAACGGATTGTTCTCGTTCTTCCTACGCCAAATTTAGACTGTTTCTAAATAGCTGTGAGATTATGATCAAAAAATAAGGTGAATTATGTTTCGGAAATTAGTGCACTTTACGTTGATCGCTTCTTCCATTGAAACCTTCCGTGCGAAACACTAAACTCGAAGAGATTTACCACTAAACATCAAATCACTTTTTTAATTTTCTTGGCGCACGTTTTGCTAACTATGTTAGCATTATCAGGAGATGATTGAATCTTCAGATTCTTCAGATCTTCATATTGAATTAATGATGCTATGACATGATGCTGCACGAACAAAATTGCTGAAAATACACGATTGACTCATGAGAAACATTTACATCCTAAACGAGTCCCTCTTCTAGTGTCTTCTAGTGTGTCACTCTCTAGTGTGTATTATGGTCAGAAGATGTAAATGGGTCGAATTTCTTTAAGAATGTTGCTGGTGACACTGTAACTGTGAATGCTAAATTGAATAATATTGATCTGGAGGATATGTGGTTCCAGCAGGATGATGCTACACCTCACTGAGAGAAAAAATTCCTGGATGAGCAATTGCAAAAACGGTGATGTTAATTGGCCACCAAAATCATGTGATTTGACAGGTCTATAAGAACAATCTACAATCTAATCCTGAACTAAAGGAGGAAATTTTCAAGTCATTCTCCTTTATATTACGAGGTCATTGAAATTATTTGTGCCTGACTTTGGACTAGACAATGTAGGAATTACCAAAAGACCGTCGAAAGGGGTATTTTTACAGTATTTTACGAACCTTTAAGGCCATTTTTATTTTTTTCTATAGTTTATTGTGTTTCTGTCTTGTTTACAGTAGTCAAGTGTTTAAGTCGATTTTATATAAAATGGCCAGTTCTAGACGTCGATTTTGCAAAAATCTAGCGGATAAGATTTGTTTTATATGCCGACGATTTATTTTAAAGTCACAAGCTAGGTTTATATCCGAGGAAGTCAAAAAATCCCATCTTTTATATTTTAAATGTCAAATTGGAGATCAAGATAAAAGTTGAGCTCCTCGTGTTTACTGTGCGAGTTGTGACGTAAATTTTGTGCAATGGATGCATCGCAAGACAAATTCTATGCCGTTTGCTGTTCCTGTGATGTGGAGAGAACCTACTGACCATGTAAGTGATTGCTACTTTTGTATCACTAAAACAGAAAGGATTTCAAAAAAGCAAAGGGACTAAATTCAGTATCCAAATTTACCGTCTGCGCTTAGGCCAGCTGCTTATAGCCAGTAACTACCGGTACCGATTGCGTCTTTAAACCTAGACAATATGTTTCCCGGTGATTCTAATTCATCATCAAGATCTGATCCACAACTTCCTGAGAACACCATTTGTGACCCAACATTTGTAACAATAAGCTTTACTTAATAATTAAGAATCAATTAAATGATTTGGTATGTGACCTAAGATTGTCAAAACAAAAATCTTCTTCGTTCCAGACGTCAACAGTAGATCCTGTTAGATAAAAATGCAAGTGTTTCAATTTACCAAAAACGGTATGTCTGTTGTGATATTGATGGTTTAATGAGTGAGCTAAATATGGAACAACCTTCCGAGTGGCGTATTTTCATAGATTTGTCGAAATACAGCCTGGAAAGTAATCTTGCTTCATAATGGAAACAAAAACCCACATATTCCTTTAGCCCATTCGGTGATAATGAAAGAAACCTATGACAACCCTGAGCAACCATACTAAATCGCGTTAAATATGAACAGTATCGGTGGGATATTTGTGAGGCTTCAAGGAGGTTTTGCGGAGCATTGATGTGTTTTGTGTCTATGGGACAGTAGGGCAACAAAAGAACATTACAACAAGAAAGAGTGACCTCAAAGAAATTCTTTTGAACCTGGTACTTTAACCCAAAAAAGTTGCTTCTTCCGCTTCTTCATATTAAGCTTGGACTAATGATAAACTTCAAAGTCTGTTACCAAAAAGTCATGAACAGAGAAGGTAATGGTTTCAAGTACCTAAAAAATATATTTCCTCAATTAAGTGATGCAAAACCAAAAGAAGACATATTTATTGGACCTCGAATAAGGAAGCTTCTAGGTGATTTCCGTTTTCAAGAAAAATTAAATTAAAAAGAATTAGCAGGTTGGAAGTATTAATGTAAGTGTAGTGAAAAGATTTCTGGACAACAAGAAAGACGAAAACTAGAAACACCTCATAGATGAATTCTTGAACGCCTATGAAATACTAAGGTCTCGTATGTTCTTAAAAATGCATTTTTACACTTCTATTTGGATTTTTTCCGGAAAATTTGGGTTCAGTAAGGGATGAACAAGGAGAGAGGTATCATCAGGACATCAGGACGATGGAAACAAAATACCAGAGACGCTGGAATCCATCTATGTTGGGCGACTACTGCTGGTTTTAAAAAAGAGATGATGCTGCAGAACACAAGAGGAAACGTGAAAGTTTTTGTCACTTTTGTCACATAACTACATGCAAAACACTAAACATGTTTATACTAAATAAATATTAAATTGTAAAGATATGTAGTCTTTTTTTCCCACCACCGACCCCCTCTAACAAAAAAACCGCGCATGTAGCATTTAATTTTTGGATTTTGGACTATAAAATACTTCATATACGCCTATTTTCATCAATGTGACAACCTCAGAATATAGTTTTCGGTCTCCAAACACTGTTTTAGAAATACATTTTTTCCTGTTGATTTCTAACAGTAGTTTTCGATTTTCTCACAAATTACAGATTGAATCCTCTCGTGAAGGTGCTCCCGCAAAGAGTTGTAATTAACTTTTTACATTTTCTTAACTACAACCTTACTTCTACCGCCCCCGCCCCTCTACCTATACATTAAGAAAAAAAACCAACCCTCCGTTTTCATTAAAGCCCCTGTCACACCAGACTAATTAGATGCTCATTAAGACGAGATTTACAAATTAGATGTCGAAGACCAAGAACGTCACGATCCAATTGATTCAGCATTGAATGGGTGGCAGGGGGCCTTTTTGAGGGATGGTAACAGGTTGACGTATTGCTCTTCTATAAAAGATGGGGAGGGGGTTAGGACGACGCCGCCCCCGCGGTTGCCAATGGTTTTCGAAGAATGACGGGAGGGGATGCAGGTAATTAAAAAGAGCTTCTTCGGAGAATGAAGAGAAAGAAAATAAGGGAGGTTTCATATAATTAAACGAAATTTGGCTCGGGCGTAGTAAAACAACTTATCCAAACGAATTAATTATTCAATTTATAAAGTTCCTGCTTTAAAGAAAACTTTAATTGGATATTTTATCGTGGAGAGAAGTAGAGCTGTTCGGAGTTAAGTGCCATGGTTTTTTGTTTGTCATCTTTGAAGGAAAAAATACAGTTCAACTAGCGTTTTAATTTTTTTTTGTTTGTGTATGTGGCTTACATCTTTCATTCCAGCAACACATGGGGCAAGTATAGAGTACTATACTCCAGAGATTTGCTACTCAACACCAAATCCGATATTTAATATGGGATATTAAATATCGACGCACGTTGCGGTAACCATTTGGCATGATCAGAAAATGCTTCAAAGGAAGATTGTATCATCTTCTGATAATGCTAACATGGTTAGCTAAAAACGCGTTTTGAATTTTAAAAAAGTGGTTTTGTTTAAGTGGTAAATCTCTTCAAGTTTACTGTTTCCCGCCTAAGGCACGAATAGAAGAATTGAGTACATATGTAGAGAGATCAACTGATAAATATTTGAGATTTTAAAATATGATTTAAAAATCTCTACCAGGCGTATTTCAAAAACTTTTATGCGCGCTTCCAGAATTTTATTTCTATATATCATTTCTTTTGGACTGTGTGTATACCACTCTGATCAAAAAGTAAAGTGTGTTTTGTAAGTTTTAAAATTTCGCGTTTTATACGCATCGATTATTGTATTTGTATTTTAAAATGATATACCATGTGATCAAAATTGACCAGGACTGGTAAAAACAACACATTTTGCAATTTTAATATAAATCTTTATTATCGCCTTTCAAATAGCCTCCATTTGATTTGTTACATGTATGCCAACGCTTGATCCAATCATCAATGCCCTTGGTATACGCCTCGGCTGGAATGACCTTCAGTTTCTTCAGCGAATTATTTTTAATGTTCTTAATCGAGTCGAAACACGTTCCACTGAGCCGATATTTGAGTCTGGAGAAGAGAAAAAAGTCGCACGGAGCGTATACGGTGCTTGAGCGATCAGTTTCATTATATGTTTGGCCAAAGAATCACGTACAATTAGAGCCGTATGAGATGGGGCGTTTCATGCCCAGTATATCAACCAAAATGTGCTCGCTCTCTAATGCCAACATGACTATTTTTAAGCATCATTAACAGAGGTTGATGACCGGTTGGAATGGGGCAAGTATTCAACGATCTCAGGGCCTTCACTAAATACTCATTGAAAACACAAAAATTCTTTGTTCAATTTTTTATCCATAGTAAAAATCGGCAGACTAACTTTTCCTCCAAACACGTTTGTACCAACCTAACAACAACAATACCGATTCATAAACCGGCGCACGGTTTAAATAACTTAGTCCCGGTCAATTTTGATCACATGGTAAATGTCCTTGATAGCTGACAGAAGTTATATACCATTGTTACTTGTAGCAACTTTTGTAAATTATAATTATTAAAAATTTTATCAAACATTTTCTGAAATGGATAAATTTATCGAGCGAAAAATTTACATTAATTTTGTCTAAAAAAACGAAATTTCTTGTGTATCGAAAATGTTAACAAAGTCCTTCGTCGATGAAACAATGCCCCCAAAAAGAAATATTTACAAGTAGTTTAAGGACGTTAGTGATGGTAGAAGAGCAGTTTAAGATAAACCTCGTTCAGAAGGGCTTTCTACGGCAATAAACGAAGAAAACATTACTTAAATCAAAGATCTGGTACTGAGTAATCACCGGACACCAGGAAAAAAACCTTGGAGTGAGTACTAAACACATAAACTAATGATACATATTGTCTTTTTAGAATAATATTTATTTATTTATTTATTTATTTATTTATTTACCAGTTACCTTTCGAAACAAAGAAGTATCAAAGTATTTATAAACAAACAAGTCATTGCCGCTTGGTAGAAAGCTCTTAGACAAAATAAGTCGCCGCCGCCGG
>JARFXV010001604.1:2500-50000 GCA_031761425.1 Cosmopolites sordidus
CATTCAAACATTAAATTAAAATAAAATTCCTTTGATATCAACTTATAACGGTTTTAAATTTCCAGAAGTACCTCAACATTTACCGCTATTGGATCTAATTTCTGAGAGACTAATTTCACCACGGATTCCTTTTATGCAAGTACGAAGATTGAGACATGTCAATGGCCAGTACGGAATCTACGGACAAATAATTAACGTGCCTGTTACAGTTAACACTATGGTTTCAACTCTGCCACGAAATATTGACGACGACTATTGCATAAATGTGCATATAAAGTGTAAAAAAAAATCATCGATACTCTTATTTACACTGTTACAAAGAGTACTATCAAAATGTGGCTATTTTTAATTCCATCTCCATTATGTACTATGTATGACATAAAAGTTAACAAACCAGTATTTAATGATGATCAACCGCATAATGAAATTGATTTGGATAATATAAGTGAACATATTTCTGTTGAAGAAAGTTTCACAGCTCAACCAACATACATTATTATGGAACGAAGAACAGTTTTTACGTATCGCACCTGGAGAGGACAATGTACCTCAAAGCTTACTATTTGATGAACACGCAGAAGAACTTTCTTTTCCTACCATATATTTGGGCCAGTTCCAGACTTTTAGAGACGGTGTTAAAGCAACCACATTTGCTATTGCACCTAGCGAATTAAGATCTGATCGACGTGCTGTAACACCGTATTATTTGTTGTATATGACAATGGCAATTATGAGGACGCTAGTTCATCACACTCTTACAGTTGCGTTCAAACATGTAGGTAAAGGTACCAAAATTACTCGGAAACAAATATAAGATGAACAGTATATCAAGGGGTTCATAGAAACGAATCTGGCTTTTCTTTGAGCAATTCCAAATTGAACGTGGTACTGGATGGATCGCAAGAAAGATTTTTTTGTAATGATTAGGCAGTTAGGAAAGCTAACCATATTTCTTAGTGTTAATGCCAATGAGATCGGATGGAACGATCTACTTCAAAAACTATAAAACTTTAAACATAATAGCGAAACTATCTCGGAAGAATTCGCTGAAAGCTTACATTATCTTGAGAAAACAGCACTTGTGAATGAAGACGCAGTTACTTGTGCTATTCATTTTAATAAGTTGGTTAATGTCCTAATGCGAATCTTGCAGTCAAAAAAATTTAGCCCGTTCGGAAAATATTGATTGATTAATTCATATTCATTATTTCGAACGTAATGAATTTCAGCACCGCGGTAGTCCTCATGCCCATATACTATTGTGATTAAATAGTGCTCCTGTTAATGCAATTAATCTTAATAAATCGGATGCTGTTACACTAATTGCTAATCTAATATCAGTGTTATCTCAAGAAGCATCAGATAATATTAAATTGCAGAGGCACATCTTTACATGCTACAAAAAAATAGTGGCAAATAAACCTCAGCATTGCCGATTTGAAGCATTTTTTATGCCAATTCCATCTACGACTATATTATAACCCATGCAGAAAGAAGAACCTGGGTTCCAAAATTATGCTCAACGCTTCAAAAATATCAGGATTAATCTTGGAAACAATGATTATGCTGATATTGATTGTTTTTATATAGAAAACGGTATTACTTCATCTAACGATTATTGTTGCTTCAAGGTGGAACGAGTTTTCATCAAACGTCAACCATGTGAAAAATGGCACAATCCATTTATATTTAATATCGTTAAATCGAATATGGACATCCAATTTATTAGAGAAGTGTACTCGTGTGCTAACTACGTGGCGGAGTATGTTATAAAACTAATCTGAGATGTTAGTCATCTTCAACGGCAAATTATTCAAATTATGGACGGAAATCCAGAGTTTGATATCGTTGAAATTACAAGAAAAAATGGTATAAATGTGCTTAATACTGTTGAGGTTACGAATCAAGAGGCAGCTTGGTATCTCCTACGATAACCAATGTCAAAATGTTCTCTTGTCATCACTATACTTACTATGTGGCCGATCGAGCGACAAAGAATAAAAAAGACACATAAAGAATTGGATTTATTAAGTATTGGGGAAGATTTGGAAGGCAAATTGGTTACATAAATATGAACGCAGACACCAGTATCTGGAAAATGTTACACTCACTCAATTTTTGCCTAATTACACTGTGAAAGCTGATGGAACTTACACTGAGAAAAAAGTTCGTTACCGAAATTATGATATGGGACAAGATGTTAAATGGTTACTATACACATCCCATTTGGAAATGAGGATTCACAACTACTTGCTGAAATGCACTTTATTAAAATATACAATAACAACGAAAATACAATTTTTAAGCGACTACAAGAATTTGAATCTAATTTAGACATTCAAAAAACTTGAAATTTTTCGGAATTTGACTTGAAATGACGGTTTTGAAGATGAAAGTGGTGCACAAGATGTTGACAATGTTGTGCCTAAACCTAATCCATTTCAAAACTTATATGATAATCTTCTCGTCGATGTAAAAAGTGATCTTCGATTAGCTGTACTCAACAAGCTAAAAAACGCAAAAAATGCTAAAAAACGAGATAATTTGATGCCCAATGATGAATTTTACGAGATGATGCGAATGTCAAACAACAAGCAAAGAGAACTTTTGTTACATGTAATTTCTTTACGGACCCAGCTGGATGCGGTAAAACTTTCGTCATAAAATTTATCATGGAGATTTACAATCGGTATACTGATACTGATGGATATTGCAACGCTTATATTGCCTGTGCTTCAATAGGCAAAGCTACTGTCGCTATAGACTGTGCATACTGCCTTGAAAATATCATTGTCAAGGTTGATTCCGTTAAGTACTGAAGTTGCTCATCAATATAGAGCATTATTCAAGTATGTTGAAGTCTTATTTGTAGATGAAATCAATATGATTGGTGCTGAATTACTAACTCAAATTGATTCACGTCTGAAACAAATAACAGGAAATTTTAACACTAACTTTGGTGGTATAGATATTATTTTGATTGGTGATTTACGCCAGTTGTCACCAGTTAGAGCTACTCCGATCTGAAACAACAAAAGCAGAGAATGGTCAAAAAACCCAAATAAAGGAGAAAAAAATATATGAACACGCCACAATCATTCAGACAAAACTTTAAATGCTGTACAAGATAAAATTTATTCAGTGGTAAAAGACATATTTATTGGTTGTACTTCAGTTGAGCAAACTTCTTTTGTACGCCAAAAACTGCACAAAATATTTATAATCGACACTGGAGGACTACCGTACGAAACTATTTGTGATGGGTGTTTTCTACATGATAACGATAAATATAGATGTATCAGATGGCTTATCAAATGGTGCTGTTGGGAAATTAGTTCACACTGGATATAATACACAGCGAGAAGTGAATGTTGAATGGCTTGAGTTTACAGACTCGCCAAAGATTGGCTAAAAAATTAGAAGAGAAATTGCTATTTATGTAGCTGCTGAACAGATCAGTAAAACAGCTGTGCCTATCGGAAGAAGATCGTCAATTAGTCCCTTGAACAACAAAACCATCAATGTTAAACCTTCACACTTACCTTTAGTTTGCGCTTGTGCGATGACAATTCATAAATCTCAAGGTAGCACGTACCCTCAGATTATTTAAGAATATGATAAAAAAAAACATCCATTATCACTAGTTTATGTCGCTTTGACACGGGTAACAAGTCTTCAAGGTTTGTATATTATTGCGACAGATAATAACAAGACCTTTAATCAAGGCTGAAGAGTTTCAACCATTGCAATTACTCTACAAAACGAATGTCATAGACTTGCGAATAATCGTGTGATAACTATTAGTAGAGATCTTCTCAATTTTATCAACGATAAGAAAGGATTAACGGTATGCACCTTGAATTGTTAAAGTCCTCTCGCTCACTTCATTGATCTCAAAGAAGCAGTAATACAAAAAATACAAATTTTAATGCCGAATGAAATATGATTGTCAACCAATGACCTCAAACAATATACCAAATTTCAATTGTATAATTCAGTATAAACGATCTGATGTTCGAGCTGGAGGAGTGAGTATATACCAGAGTATAAACGACAATACCAACATTGTTACTCCGTGTTTCGATATAACATCAAAACAGTTTGATTAATCAGTTCAATGGAATCATCAATTGGTGAATTTTGTGCAGCTGAATGTAAAATGGAAGATGGTAAAACAGTTTTATTAATAGTTATTTACATTTCGCCAAACTAAAAATTAGAAGATATTATATATTTTTTGAAACGGTCACTACTTCCGTATATAGCAATTGGATGAGCATACTTAGGCAGAGGAGAAAATAAACTTTCCATAATCTTAAGCGGCGGAGACTTCAACGTTAGCTTCAGCATTGATAGTTCTAGAAAATTACTTGACTTTTTATACGAAGATTTACATTTAACTATTAATAATGACAACAGTTTCTACAACACGACACAACTCTACCATCGATTGCTGTATTTACATGATATTTAGAAAACTTGTCAACAAAGAGATACATCTCATATTTTTCATATCATAAGTCACTAATAACCCACGTGCCTATTCAATCATCAGTAGAATTAATGGAATTAAACTAATAGCCGATATTTTCATATCTTAAAACATGTATAAAATAAATATTTTTTTTAATTGAAGTGTTTTTTATTCAACATTTTTTGTAGTATTTACTTTCATCTATTGGTCTTCATTCCTATATTGATTATTGTTTACTTTGTTCTTTTGAGTTATACTTCTTATGGCGCATTTGGGAAAACAGATCAGAGTGTATTTTTAGCGGGGGACAAACACAATTAACACAATTTATTTTCTTTTTATTCGTCATTTGTCAAAACTTGTTTTTTGAAGTGAAAACTTCTTTAGGCGCGTTTTTGAAGGGGAGTGAACGTAAGTGAACCGTCACGCTTGAATCCGTGATGCTAAATCGGGTTTACTTGGCTCCACTCGACATCAAGCGCGCTCGGATCGGTGACGCTCTGAATCGTGTATACTCTGCTCCAGTCATCAGCCACGTTTTGCATGTAATCAGTGTAGTATTTTAATATAATACGCCTGTCTTATTGTATATGATCTGTGTTACATTTAAAGTGCTTACAATTTGTGCTGCATTTCACTAATAGCGAAAAATTTATTTTGCACCAAGGTAAGTTCTCGCATTTCTTCAACAATATGAAGAACTTAAGTATAACTTAATAATGATATTAATAAATTTCGCTCAGAATAAATAATACCTACAATAGTTTATTATTTATAAGTAGTTTATTATTTTTTTTTAAGTAAATTCCATGCAATTCTTTTCCGGTGAAATTTTATTTTCTGAAAAAAAATAGAATTTATATGAAAGAAAATAAAATTTATATATATATATATATATAATTTTAAAATTAAAAATTAGAAGTTTTTGCTTTTATTATGTGGTCATTAATTCAAAGGTCAATTACATCAAAGAATTATAACTTCTTAGGTGCATACATAAGTACATTAAAGTAAAGTAAAGTGTTTGGGTTAGAGGCGCATCAGCAACTAGGCTATTTAGCGACTGGACCTACAGCTTAACGTGGGTTCCGAACCACGGTCATCAGCTTCCGACAAACCCAGGCCAGCACCCCCCTCGGGCTATAAACCCTTGGTTATGTGCCTACCCATAAGTCTATCAGGAAACCTACCGACTGGCGAGTGACCAACGTAGAACACTTCTCAGAAGGCATCCGGCCTTACCCAGCCTTTAACTGGCGTGACTGAGAGGTAATTCGTAGTCGGATTTTACACTCTTGCCTAGAAACAATCACAAACATTTAGGAAAGATAAACGGACAGAAGAAAGAAAAATAACCATGCGAGCGCTGGAATCGAACCAGCTACCGCTCCAGCGCGGATTCGGCAAAGCAGACGCTCTTACCGCCGCACCAACGCGACCGGCATAAGTACATTAACAGATAGCAAAATAATTTATTGTAAAATTCCATTACTTCTGGATGAAAAATTATATGTAGAGGCTATTCTACCTCGAGATTTAGTTGAAGACATTGAAAAGGATTTCCTTCTACAAATTCAGTTTCTCAAAACAGTTTTTTTCATTTGTTTAATTGATATTAAAGCCTCTCCATTTGTGACATCAGTTCAAACCTCGAATAAGTTTTGTCATTTTTGCCATAAATTTTTCTAGATGTTTCATGAAAAATAAAGTTTATGTGTTGTATGGTTGAATCTGATCCTATATCTGTCTAATAGTCATCTGAGATTGTAAGGAATTGTTGGAAAAGTTCACTATGCCCCAAAGCATAGTAATCTCTAACAATTTTTAAATGTTGTACAAGATATCCTTCATCAAGCATAGTAGACCAAAGATACTGGAAAATATTTTTTAAGTATTGGTTTTCGTAAAAATGTTATACAGTACCTTTAATAATTTTGCTCTGCATTCTTCTATAGTTTTTCTAAATTCAACTCCATTAAAGGTATCATTTCCCAATTCTTGATTTTTTGTGTAATACTTAATACTAATGTCCTTTCCCTTCCATATACCCCTTCTAAACTTAGTTTTTTTTTTCATTTCTAACAATCCACACATCCATAAAAAGGATGGTTTCTGCTAATTCCTCGTTGATAAATGTAGGTACCATATCCCAGTTGATATAAAACTTTCCTACAGGTGGTGGTCTCTTTATCTTAGTTTTTTAGTTTTTAAGTTTTAGAGTTAAACTTACAAAAAAGTAAACTTAATATCTGTTACTGCTTACTGGTAAGTAAACTGTATCATCTGATAATTGTTCTGGATACAGAAAGTTTTCATCTGCTCCTTTTCCATCACAAATAAAAAAATCATTATATGGATCCACTAAATCTCCACAAACAATCCAATTACATAAATGTTGATAAAACACAATATTTATTGATTTCATAATAGATAATTCATTTTTACAACACTGTATTCAGAAAAATTCATAACTTACATTTTTGCTGCTTTCTCAATTTAGCCTACACCACAATTAATACATTAAATAAGTAAAGAGCCATGCAAATTTTCACTGAGAATTTTGTTAATCATTAACTTTAATACACCAGACAAAACTCCTATATTTATCAATGCCACTCAGCACATAAGTTAGACAATTATGGAAATTCCAAAAAGGTATCTTCAAATTTCAAAATTTCTGTTTTATAACTTTGTAACACTTCTCTAATGCCATGGGAATGCCAATGGCTCTAATGCTAATTTTTCTTCGCCAGGATATAAAAACTGCAGCAATTTGAACAGATTGTCCACTAAAAACAACAAAATAAACAACAGATCAACACAGTTATACAAAAATACCAAAAATAGTTCCAACTTACATTACTGTCTTCTGTATCATTATATTTCCTGGATTATTCCATAAATTAAATAACAATTCATGGATCATTTTGAAAAACAAATATCTATCGTTTTCAAATATTACGGTTATGACATATATTATGGTATTAAGCAGAAACATTTGGGTGGTGCTATATAATAAATTCTATAGTGCCTTAAAAGAAGAATTCTTCTTCTATTTCACTATAGTTTTGCTTCTTCTTTTATAATATAGAATCATCATCAGTATCATTTTTATCGGCTTCGAAGGGACATCCGCATTTCTCTAATATTAATCAGACTGACATTTAATTGGCCAATATTTCGACAAGAAACAAAAAAACATCTAACCGAACCTTAAATTAAAGCATAGACTATACTATGCGTTTATTGGGGCTTAGTTTGAATTAGTTACTCATTCTTTTGAGTAGTAAGTATTTCTTTTAAAATGAAAAAGAAAGTTTTACTAGATTCCCGCCGAATATGAGAAATGTCTCAAATTTGCCAGTGTATAAATAATTAAATGAATATATGGTATAGTGACAAACATTAAGTGTGGTGTATTTCAAAATAGAACTGTATTAGTTTCGAGTATTTAAAAGAACTAACCTTTAGTGGAATTTGTTATTAATAATTTAATGAATATTAGGAAATGTCTGAAAACAGTGAGGAATTACGGGTAATACATGATTTTCATTTATTTAGTAATGTAAAACTGGTTGTCAGACAAGTTTTATTTTTATTTTTAGAATATGCTCTTGAGTTTTCGAGTATCAGAACTGCAAATGTTATTGGGTTTTGCTGGCAGAAATAAATCAGGAAGAAAAACTGAATTGCAGCAGAGAGCCCTTGAGTTGTTAAGAGTACGATCTCACCCTATCCATCAGAAAATCAAGGATTTATATAAAACAATACAAACGTAAGTATCACTATATTTTTATAAAATGATCAATAAAAATAAACTGTACCGTACGGAAAACTCTCAAAAATAAAGGTTTGAATAAAATATCTATTTTTAAAGTTCTTATTTCCTCTAGTTTTAAATATAAATTTCTTTACGATTAATACTTAACCTCACAAAATTATCGTTGATGTTTGAAGATGTTCTAAACAAAAGCATAGCATCACATCACTTCTACTTTTGTTTATAATTATTGATTGTTTTTTTTGGGTGATAAATCCATAATAGGTTATTTTTTTTAAATAGCAACAAATTATGTTGCTACGACCGATCGAATTTAATGCTTCCATGGTCTGTGTTTTTCTTGTTTGTGACAAACTTCATATCTAATGGGATTTAGTCAGATGTAATGGCCGATGGCTTTACGTTTGTTAAAATTTTAATTTTCAAATTAATTTACTAGCCTATCTTGTAAGCATCTCATATCTAATGTCGCTGCGGGACATTTTATATAGGTAATTTGCTTTTTTTTTTCTATATTTCTTAAAATTTTTGCAGGTCAAATATTAAATCCTGAGTAGTTTCAGATAAATTATTTCAAATATCAACTTTTTTGTAGCAAATTTTCAATAAATGGTAATTTAAGATCTGCCTAAGAGTTTCATGTCAATTCACTGATGTTTTTATTGGTGTATCTCATCTCAATATAGGACCTGCACATAAAATATGTACTACAGGTACTTCATATGTTCATTGTGGTGGTATAAGTGTATTTTCACTTTTTAGGATATATCTTGGTCAATTTTTTGCTTGCTTGTTCAGTTATTTCTTGTTGTGGTATAAGCATTCTGCTGTGAAGCTTTTTTAATATTCTGGCTTGACTAATTATAAATGTATGTTTAAGTATGTCTAATTGGGTAGTCACATCATCCAGCATTAATCTTATTCCTATAGACAGAATAAAGATTGACTCTTATCTCTATATAAATTTGCTGTAAGGATATTATTTCATGTTCTTTTTTTTTCAGGCAAGCTGGCACATTGTCAGTTCCTCCCCAAAACAATTCTCCAGTTGCGCCAGAACAAGCTCAACCTAACACAATGCCACAACAACCAGGAAATATAACAAGAAATACTGCGCAAGTTCATCCGTTCAGTGTGGATAGACCAATTACTGTTAGTGTAGTGCCTGTTTTCTTGTTAATAAAATGGGTATATATTTGATCTGTTTTAGACAAGACAAGCAGCTGCTGCTGCTATGTATAATACTCCAGCTATGAATCAAAATATGTACTTTTCACAGTATGCCAACCCAAAACAACCTGTTTTATCTAGTAGTTTTCCAGTCCATCCAGATGTCAGATTCCGTAGATTACCATTTTATGATATTCTTGGTAAGTTTCACTCAATAGCAATCAATAACTAACTCATAAACATTACTTCCTTTCTATTGGCAGCTGACCTTATAAAACCTTCAACATTGGTACCTCAAACAAATCAGCGCATGCAAGAACAACCATTTTATTTTCATCTTACGCCACAACAGGCCACAGATATAGCAAGTTCTAGAGACATTCGTCCTGGAGTTAAATGTGACTACATAAAACAAGTTCAATTGAGATTTTGTTTGTTGGAAACTACATGTGAACAGGAAGATTGTTTTCCACCTCAGGTCATGGTTAAAGTCAACAACAAGCTTTGTCCACTTCCTGTAAGTTTTCTGTCAAGTAATGTAGCGCCTTAAGGTTATATTTGTATTTGTAGTTAAACAAGTTTATATATATTAGTTGTAGTTATTTTAAACTTACAAAGAAACTGTCTGTAAAAATGGTACCAGTCATTCCATTTTGCAGTGGCACATAGAGCCAATATTCAAATGCTATATTGTGACTCATGCACAATAGCATTTGAAGTGTATAATAGTCCAATTTATCACTAAACACGAAAATCACTCTTTTAAACTTCTCGATGCGCGATTCAATTACCATGTTAGCATCATTAGGAGATTAAATCATCTCCTGATCCCGAGAAGCATGTCGAGAAGTTTAAAAAAGTGATTTGATGTTTAGTGGTAATCTCTTCAAGTTTAGTATAATTGTTGTTTTGTTAATTGTAGTTTTGACATGAAAAAGATATAGGTAGGCCTGCTGCTCCATTACAACCAATTTCACTAGCTCATTTTGTGTAGATTGGTCTGGTTCTAAACCATAAGTTTATTGTTATGCTTAAATTGATTTTGATCAATTTGATCCCCTACTGGAAGCATCAGCCTTCATTCAGGCTACCGACATGATTATGGATCAAAAAGTGTTCAGTACTCAAAACAAATGCTAAAAAATACTTTTCTGACGAAATGCGGAAATACTACTTCACTCTTCTACACATTTCTGACCATCTTAACTGATTTGTTTTTTGTCATCCACTATAGTATGAGTGACTTCCATTATTTCTCTAATTCTTTCTCTTTTGAATCTTCCTGCGATTCGTCTCCAAAGATCCATTTCTGTTAAGAATTTTCTTAATCTTTTGTTTTGTTTGTAATAGTTATAATAGTTGTAATAGTGTAACGTAAATGGTTATACTTTTCACACGTAGTATGGTTCTAAATATTCTTTGTTTATTACTTTTTAATATTTGCTCGTCCCACCAATTACTATTGAGCATCGCTACAGCTTTTCTGCTCTATTTCATTCCCCCAATTGCTTCATCCGAAGTACCATCTTGCGTCATATCTTCCTCCTCCCTCCCCTCTGCTCCACCGCTCTGCTTCCTCCGCTCCCACAGCACAACTTTTTGTTTACTGTATAAAAAATTGAAGGTTACTATAAAGTGTCTGCAAACACGAGTTAACATTGGATAAATGTTGGGTCAGTTTTTGTTGAACACCAATCTATTGTATTAATTGACTTATTACACATTTCGCGCCAATCCAGGACATTTACAATGAAAACTTATGACTTTTTCTTTTTGTTTGTTTGATCGATTAGAGATATAATTGATATCCGAAAATTATTTATACAGAAACTAACATTTATGAACTTTCAACGTAATAAAATTTAAAAAACTAGGAATTTCCATAGGTGTGAGAAACATTCCTACCAATCTACAAATCCAAACTACCAATCCTACAAAAAAAAATCATTAATATGATTTGTAGAATCCAATTCCAACAAATAAGCCTGGAGTAGAGCCAAAACGCCCTCCTAGACCAGTAAACATAACTCAGATGGTCAAACTAAGTCCAACTGTTGCGAATCAAATATCCGTGTCGTGGGCGGCGGATTATGGACGGGGCTACGCCATGACTGTAGCATTAGTTCATAAACTGACCTCGTCTGACTTGTTACAACGATTACAAAAAAAAGGTGCCAAACATTCAGACCATACAAGAGCGCTTAGTAAGTCCTGGACTCTGCATAAATCATTTCTCTATATGTTTATTACCTTTCAGTTAAGGAGAAATTAAGTGATGATGGAGACTGCGAAATAGCAACTACCAGTTTGAGGGTCTCTTTAATGTGCCCATTGGGTAAAATGCGCATGAGCACACCGTGTAGACCTCAAACTTGTGGACATTTACAATGTTTTGATGCATCTTTGTTTTTGCAAATGAATGAACGTAAACCAACTTGGAACTGTCCAGTCTGTGATAAACCTGCATTGTATGACAATTTGGTTATTGATGGGTAAGTATTTTATAATATTATTTGTATTAAATATTCTTGAAAAGTCAAATAAAAAATACTTATAGTTTTATGAAGGTTCTCCTTTTCCCACTTATAGAACTGATAAATTTGGGATTTAAATTTAGCACCGTTTTTCAACAACTTAAGGAAGTAGGAGCAATGCATTTTTTTGTTTTCCTAAAACTTAAAATAGTTACAGAAATTCACAATTTTTATTTATAATACTAAAACAAGCTTTATTACTATTAATAATAAATTAACGATTTAAGTAACGAATTCACTTTTTTATTATTAAACACGCGATTCGACAAAAAAATTATGTGGTAATAGCGCATTTGTGTTTACATGTGTGTTTACATTTGTGTTTACATTTGTGTTTACATTTGTGTTTACATGTGTGTTTACATTTGTGTTTACATTTGTGTTTAGTTGTGTTTACATTTGTATTTAGTTTTGTTTACGTAACATATATATAGCCCAGCGCATTATGTTCGTCCTGTACAGGATTATTTGAGCAGAGAGTATCCCGAAAGGTAGATTGGGCGCCGTGGTTCAATTGAGTGGCCTCCTCGTTCTCCAGAAATTTATTTTACTAGCACTGCATAAAAAAAAGTGTATTCAAAACCAATACAAAAACTAGCCGGACTGCATCACAGAATTGATAAAAAGAAGAAATAAATGCAAGGAGATTCGCACGACTGATGAAAAAATCTATGTATATAATCTATAAAATCTATATCTATATATATATAATATATATATATATATATATATATATATATATATATATATATATATATATATATATATATATATATATATATATATATATATATATATATATATATATATATATATATATATATATATATATATATATATATACATATATATATGAGCATTTTGTTGGTTGATGACTGGAGACGAACCCCACCCACCCCCTCAACTGGAGAGCATATGTTTCGCCTCTTGATGTTTAGACTCTTCAGGGTACCTACACATGCTCCCCCATGAAGAATAGGGAGACGCTATCCACAACCAACAACCAATGTTTTCGCCGACTTTGGCAGAATTGGATTCCTCATCAATCGAAAGCTGAAGGGCAGTGTAGTAAAATTTGAAAGTACATATGACCGATTAACCCAATGCGTCATTCAACAGAATAAAAAGTTTAGGCTTGAAATCGTCCAAGCTTATGCACCTATGGCAACTATAAGCCATAGGGATGAGGAAATTGAGGAATTTTGTGATTATGTAGCCCAACTTTTATACAAGGAGAAATGTAGGTACAAAATCCTGATGGTTGATTTTAATGCCAGAATTGGAACAACAAGAACTGCTGAAAATGCAACTGGCCCATATGGAACTGGTGAGCGAGACAATAGAGGGGACAGATTGGTTGATTTTGCTGAAGGACAAGAACTTTATATTATAAATTTGTTCTATAAGAAAAATATCAGCAGAAAATGGACATGGAAAAGCCCATCTGGACTCACAAGTGAAATAAATTACATCACGAGCAACGATAAAACAATATTTTGCATTTGTACTGTCCTTACAATTACAATTTTAATGTTGGAAGTGACCACCGAATAGTACGAGCAAAAGTTAGGATTAACTGTCGAAGAGAACGCAAACTAATGGTCAGGTCAAAGAAGGACAAAGTGAATTCTGAAGAACTGCTGGAAAGAGGCAGCGATTTTGAGATTGCTTTGTCAAACTGCTTTGCTGTGTTACAACATCCGGAGGAGGTGGAAATATCAGTGCAATATGAAGAAATCGCCAAAAATATGCTTCAATAGCACTAGAAGAAAAATGTCTCAAACAGACAAAAATCTCCAGTGAGACCATTGATTTAATGAAGGAACGATGGACAATGAGAAATGTAGGTAGTCATTTTGCCAGGGTCGAGTACACTCAGCTCTGCAAAACTATAAGAAAACGTATCAGAGAGGACACGCGCCGATTCAACATACAGCTAGTGCAAAAAACCCTGGAAGAAAACAGGAATCAGCAAGGCTAAACAGAAGCTGACAAACAAAAAAACGCAAATGTATGCCCTAAGGCGTGAGGATGGCACAGTGTGCAGAACGCGTACGCAAATGATAGAGGTTGTCAGAAAATTTTACTCCCAGTTATATGAAGAACCAGTCTAGGACAACAATGCCGGAAGAACAAATGCCAGATACCATAGTGGAGGAAGTAACAAGTGCTATAGAATCGATGAAGAATGGCAAGGCCCCAGGAAAGGACAGTGTAACTGTCGAAATGCTAAAAGCTGGTGGTTGGACGTTACATAAAATACTGGCAAAATTATACTCAAAATGCCTCAAAGAATAAAAAGTACCTGACTTATGGAAAAATGCAGAAGTGATCAATTTACATAAGAAAGGGGCACAAGAAGATTTAAAAGACTACCGTCCAATAAGCCTCCTCCAGTAATTTACAAAGTTTTCACTAAGATAATATCTGAAAGAATATTGAATATTGAATATTGAATAATTCAATATTGAAGAATATTGAATATTGAAGAAAACTGAATGATGCACAACCAAGGGAACAGGCAGGATTCAGAAGTGGATTCACTACAATGGATCACATCCAGGTTGTACAGCAGGCCTTAGAAAGGCACAATGAATACACCATGCCACTGTGCTTGGCTTTTATCGGCTACAGAAAGGCATTTGACTCTATCTCAAAGCAAGCCATAATGGATGAACAACTTAGCCAGGGGGTAGACAAAGCATATGTAAACCTACTGGGATCTTGAAGTGATAATTAACGTGGAACAAGGTGTAAGGCAGGGTGACACAATATCGCCTATTTTCTCGGCTTGCTTTGGGGAAGTATTCCATAAATTAGATTGGGAACAGGATGGTGTAAAAGGTCAATGGTTCAAACTTAAACCATCTTAGATGTGCAGATAATATCGTTCTTCTTTCACAACACCCACAGAAGCTGCAAAGACGCAAATAAGACGCATATATATATATTAACAAAACAATATCAATATTTAGTTGACCCACCTATGACCACAATTCTTTATGGCAAAGGGTTTACTAATTTGCAGTACTCTTTATCTTTTCTGATTCATGTTTTATTTTTATTGGCTACAGAAAGCCTGGATTTTTTTTATGATTTGACTCGTTTGGTGACAATTATTGAGCAAGCTCAGATCTGATGAGCAGCTATACATAAACGTTAAATCTCCGGTTTTATGAAAATTTTCCTAATTGTAAAATTTGTTTGAGTAAAGCTATGTTATGTTATAATTTTTATTTTAAAGGTATTTTCAAGAAGTTCTTAACTCCGCTCTTTTACCCTCTGAATGCAATGAAATTCAACTACTTAAAGATGGCAGTTGGAGTAGTCACACCAATGAAAAGAAATCTGTGAAGGTTGAAAAAACCTGTACAAATAGCATAGCCATAGATGATTCTATTGAAATTATTGAAGATAATATCGGTAAGTAACAAAACTTTAAGGTTCACCTAACGTTTTTTTCCCCATTTTTTTGCTCTTTGTAGAAATTGTTACCTCAAATACACCAACATCATCTTCAACGGACAAATCAACCGAACCGGAAAAGAAAAAAGAAGTTGTTGATTTAACGATTTCAGATTCAGATGATGACGAGCCTTTGGCGAAGCGTAGACCGCCTCCAAAGCCTGATTCGACAATCAAATTTACTGGTGAGTCTTAGGACATAATGCCCATTACCGAAATAGCTTCGAATTTTTAAACAATAATGAAGAAAGAAATTGTGCTGAATGAAGAAATAAATGTGACGTTTGAATCTTTTGTGTTAGGATGTTCTTAAAAACCAAAGAGCCTCTAAAGCTTTAAAATATTAAAAAATGCTCAACTTCAAAGTATTATCTGACAATGTATCAAACTATTAAACTATAACAAAAATCTCTATTAACTTTTTTAGTGTGTAAGTTCTCATTTTTTTTTACTTGTTTGTGGCTTTTGTAATTTACGTTATTTTCAAAATTATAAATTTTTAAAATGTTTGATTTGGTCTTTTATTTTTGTTTTTAATTTTTGTAGTGAATATGGTAACATATTTACCTTGACAACAACAAAACTAATTTTCTATTTGAAAATTAGTCTTGGTAAATATTCTTTTTTTTTTCTTTGACTAGGATCTTTTCAGTTTATATGTCTCTTTGGTTTTTGCAGTTTCGAATTTTTGCCTTTTATTTTCTTACTTAGTCTTCACCTCTTCTACCCTACCGGGTGTACAGGTTATTTTCAAAATAGCAAAAATAATTTTCCTTGGTAAAATTTTGGGTATTCAAGTTGTAGTTTGATAACTTGCAAGTTTTCTTTGAATTGAATTACACAAACATAGATAAACATACTTGGTTACTACAAGGTGCCCCATAAGGAAGTTTCTATTTCATGGGCTCACTGCGCTCAAACGCAACAACTGTGAGGGGTGCGGTAATATGTATTTCAATAATTAATAAAGGATTTTTTGATGGCCGTCTCTCTTATATTTATATCGAAATCTTTTATCGTTTGAGACACCTTTTATATTATATAATAATTTCCTATTACATATACACAATTTTCTGGAAAAGTATCAAAAGATAAACATTTTATTTCATTCACATCTTCATGAAGATGCTACAGCCGTTCAGTGAGCTTCGACCATCTTCAGCCTTCACCTCCATTTGGATCGATTCCCAGCAGCCCCTTGCCAGTTTTTGATGTACAGTAGTTCTTCGGTATATCTTCTTACAAAATCCTGCCGCTGTGTCTGATCTACCTCTCTTTTTGTTACCTCATACTCGTCGTTAGTTGTTAAACGGTCACAGTCTACAATATCTAGATCTTTATATAATTGCTTGATTGAGAAGTAATATGTGATTCTCGAATTCCCATTATCATTCACAGTACCTAAAATTCTCCTGAGTATTGTTCATTCAAATACTGCAAGTATGTCTTCTGTTTTCTTTGTGAAGGTGCATGTCTTGCAGCTATCTACATGTCTTGGCTACTAGCCAAATCAGTTGTTTTAACTTTAAAGAGTGTAGTTTTTAAAAATGAGTGCTTAGTTTAGGACAGACTACAATGAATGAGTAAGTAGTTATCATGTTATCATCATCAGGAGATGATTCGATCTCTGAATCTAAATTAGATGAAACAGAATTATCGAGAAATGTTACCCAATTTAGTTGTGGCAAATCATATTGAATTTTATCCATTGTCAAAGATTTTAGATATTATATCGTTATTGAAATTATCGCCAATGAAACAACAAAGTTTGAGTTTTTGTGAAAATTCAGATTGCCTTCGACGTTTCACTAAAATGTACGTTGTTATTAAATAACAGCTGCTTTTTTAAACCCACTCATCTTTTAGGCCATCTTCCTATTGATCTTCTACTGTATGGCTTATTGTTCCTATAAATATTCGCTAATCTCTCAGGTCTCATTCTTTCTACATGTTGAGTCTAGACTTCTGATTTTAATCCGTCTTTCTGTATCTTAATATACTACACTAATCTCTTATACTCGTTATTTGTTTCTCTATCTCTGAATGTAATGCCTTTAATTGGTCTTCATTCCTATATTGATTACTTTTTGCTTTGTTCTTTTTGTTCAGCGGTGCGTGTTAATATCGGCTTTACCGTTCTGTGTATTTTCATTTTACTCTCTCGCCATATATTTATTTCCTCAGACGCTGTGTCTAAAGCCTGGTAGATACATAGCAACCTTGTCGCGAAACACGTGTATTGGAATACGTTTCGGTTCTGTTTAGAGAAATGTTTCTCAAACTGGGTCCCCATACATACATTTGTATGTGGTATGCATGCGTAGCAATGTAGATGCTCTGAGACACAAGGCCACACACAAATATTTTCACCGCATAACACGCACTCGAACTATCTGTTGTCAGTTTTCTCGCGAACGTGAGAGGCATTTGCGGCGCACAGGATTTGTGTGTGGACGTGTTGAAGTGGAATTACTTTTTTTTAGTGTCAAAAAGATACATTCCTGACGTGGCTAAACTGAAATATACTATTTAGTCATTTATTATTTATTGAATAACTGATTGTAGTCAAAGCATGTTCCAGCATATTATTATGCTGAAGAAGTGTGCTGTATTCATGGTAATGAATAATTGAATCAAGAAAAAGGAAAAACTTATAAAAAAAGGCGTTATTAGATGAAACATTTGTACCAAAACAGAAAACTATAAACTACAAAATAAAGTTAGTATAAACATTGATTTTGGCGCTTGTCGAAATAACCTAATCAAACATAACCTATCAATATCCCACTGTATACACAGTCGGAACGGGTATAGCGCGCGCAACACAAATATTTATGGACCGTGTGTGGTAATTTTGCGTCGCAAATATTTTTGACGAATGGTAAATTCATCACATACAAAATTTTTATTGGTCTGGACCAGCTTGTATGACTCTCGCGATACAAAAATGATGCAATATCGCGCAACATACCTTAGTATGTACATGTTCCGAATCAGCTTCTAAAATTCTAAAATAAACATTATACACATACTTAATGTATTTGTTTTCTCAAATGATATTTCTATATTGTGCTTCTTTGTTGTTGAAAGTGTGAAGTTGTCTTTGTAATTCATCTTGACTATTCGCAGTCAGTATTGCATTGATACATAACATACTATGTTTTGGCTTATGTCCCATTTATTATGTTGAATAAATGATTGGCTCAGAGAATCTTGTCTTATACATTAATTTATATTCTGATGTCTGAATAATTTCAGAATGTCATTCTTTTTAACTGTATTAAAAGAACAAATAAGTGGGCTTAATGTATTTTTATATAGACTTTTATTATCGTTAGTATTTTATTAAAGAGCTTCAAGATCGATTTTTGTAACGTGTTTCCTCCATTTCAGGAGTTTCTTTCTGTATTTCATTTGGCCCTGGTGTTTTTCTATTTTGAATTGCTCTATTAAAAATTTTAATTATTTTTATTTCTAGGCTGTCTTCATTCTTTTCTTTGCTTGTTTGTTTAATCAGCTCAATTTCTAGTTCTAAAATGTATTTTTGTTATTACTAACTCATGCTCTAAGGCTTTATTGACTTAGGGGAGTTCCTATGTCACGTATGTTTCGTTTATCAAACCCTTAAGAGTTACTGTTTTAAACTAGATTGTTTTAAAAATTAAAGATTTAATCAGATATATTTTACCTTCACCTTTCAGACACTCAAAGTAACATAAGTTCAACGAGTTCCTCTCAGCCTCGTACCACTACTACACCCGGTCCCTCTTCGGTTTCAAGTTCGGGATATCCAGCTAGTCCGGGTGTCATTAATTTAGATAGTCCGTCACCGCCCCAATCGCCGCAGGCAACTCTACAAACCCAAAGTACAAATCCTGCCTGTATGATGTCCACGCCGACGACTCAAGCCAACTACAACGCCAACGGCAACCTGCAGAACCAGCCAGCGTTTAGTATGGCGCCTAACAGTATGCCTTTTATAGATATGGAAAACGAGGCTAGCAGTGTCAACATTAACTACGCGCAAAGTTATTAACGTCCTGGTGGTTTATTGCAAACAGTTTAATATGGACATCCAGATTCTTCATTGTTGAAGTGCAACTGTGATGTGGAATAATTGGTGTGGTCTAGTGCACCAGTGCGACAACAGTGAATCAAAAGTTTAGTTTTTGTCTTAGTTTTAGTTTTACTTGCGTAAATACATCTTTTTGGAGTTCTTTCATCACATTGAGGCATCAATAAGAAAATGGTATGTTCAATTATATGATGATGAACATTGAAGAAATATTATTTTCTTGGTGCATTTCATTGTCTTCACTTGATGTCATATGTCAATAAAGAAATCTAGCTGATACTGTGTATCATTAAATCCAGTTCTTTAAAGCCAAACCGATACTATTACTGTTATTCATAAGAAAATTATTTTTTTTTAGATGGTTTGGTGCTGGTAAATATTGAACTATTTTGTATATAGAAGAAAAATTTCAGTAATTCTTACCTTAGTGGTTTCATTTTTGTTTCTTAACTAAAACAAACTATTTCAAACTTTGGACTGTCAGGAAATATCTCCCATTTTTCAATATTTTTCTATTTATTTATAAGGATTGTAATTGTGTTTTTAAATTAAGACAAATTGTAATATAGTATTTATTGTATATAATGTATCAAAGTGAATTATTCTTGAAAAGTTACCTTTGTAAGTTTTTTCTCTATCTTCTACTAAGGTGGATTGAAAATGTAAAAGTAAAAACCTGTTTATTAAACTTACATATTTATCGTGGAAGACTGTCGGTTATCTTGTCATATATTGGCTAAGGTTAAGGTAAAGCCACGTTAATGTGTAATCATTTTTAGTATTATCTGTATCTGTAAGTTACTTTTGTTCAATTGACTTAACCAACACATCTTTTGTAGTTCTTTCAGTTTTATACCGAAATATTCTGAATAAATGGTTTAATTTTTGTAACATTGCTTTTTTATTTCTTATCCAATAACATAAAAAATGGTCACATCATGATTAGCGAACAGTATTTAGTTTTGCCCTAACACGTTATGGGTTTCTGTTAGAATTTGCTCAGCTGGCCTAATGTGTTGGAAGATGGTAAGTGTTTATGGGGCGTCAGTAAGAAATTTGCGTATAGATCATAAAGATTGACAATTTTAATAAATCTGTCACACACATCTACCTATCTTAGGAAACATTCAAGGGAGACTTATGTCCAACACTGGACATTAGGAACTGAATGAAGATGATGATGATTTGGCAGTATGGTAATATATAACAAATATTTACTGAAGTTTGAATGATATACAAAAAAGGGTGATTTTCAATTTTTGCGTTTGGTAGTATGGTAAGGGTCGTTGACAAAATTGTATTCAGTCGATTTCAAAATGATGCCTATGAGCCAATAAATAGATTTAATCGCCTCATGAAATGTTCAGCTAAATACACTCAAAATTTTTGACAGCGTATTTTTAAATATTGTTTGACGTAGTTACCTTGTAAATCAATACATTTAAACCTTTAAACTTTTTTATATCCTCATTATAATGCGATGTGTCCAATTATGCAAAATAAGTAGTTGTCTCAGTTTGACTTTAGTATTTGAAGTTAATGCTCGTCCAGCAAGCCATTTCTTCACGTATGGGAAAAAGAAATATTCGTTGAAAGCCAAATGTGACAACATGTGAAAGTACTTCGAAGCGTAAAGCGACTTTTACACTTCCGGCTGAGCCAAACGTAACCGATTTTGCTTTGAGAAACAAAAGCATGAACCATCGGGTCGAGCGGAGCGATCTAGTGTGAATTTCTAAAGCGAAATCGGAGTCGCTCAGCTCGGCTTGGCTTCGCCTGGCAGTGTAAAAGTTGCCTAAGTCATAATTTTTTTCAGCAACAACCTGAGACGTGTGCAGGGGCATTATCAAATAAAAGTGTCCCTGAAAGTGCTTTTTTGTCTTGCCTTAATAGCACCCTTCCATTGATTCAGTATTAAAAAGTGATACTTCCTGATGATTCCTGTCTTTTGCCAGGCAGTCTATGGGTACTACACCACGACAATCTCAAAAAACCGTAGCCTTGACTTGTCCTGCAGATTGAACCTTTGTGGCATTTTTTGGCCCGCTTTTGCCTGTTATTACCCACTGTTTGAACTGCTGTTTCGTCTCTGACATGTAATGGGGAACTCATGTTTCATCTATTGTTATAAAACGTTGAAGAAACTAGACAGAATCGCATCTTTGGTTGACTGCTAACAAACGCAGTACCCATCGAGCGAAGAGCTTTTTAATAATCAAAACATCGTGTAAAATGTAATGCAAACACAATCTGCATTCCCTTCGGAGTTAAAACTATTTGCCAAAAAATGTCATTAGTTACTTGATCGCCTTGAATAAGCAACTAAACGCACGTGATTGAAATTTCACAATACGCCATCTGACGAATCGTACTTGACAAATGTCATAATCATTACGTCATATTCGCGCCATCTCTGTTTCCGGTCGAGGATTTTTCGAGCTACCCTCGCAATGAACTAAATATTGATGTATGTAATAAATAATACTTTTTATCTGGACTAATTGGAAGGATGTCATGTACTACTAATAGCTGCTACGAAATAAGACTTCTGCTTTTAGTGAGTAACGCTCACAATTAGTTAAATTGGTGTATCATTAATATTGACTGAGAAAACTGCAGGCTTAAAAAATATTTTTTCTATTTCAAAAAAACTAATATTTTGTATATTAAATATATATTCTAAATCAATAAAAATGTTCGTGCCTTTTTCCAAACCTCAACAACATATTTGATGTAAATATAAAAACATTTTGCAGCCAGATTCCATAACCAGGCCACTGATAGACGTTTTGATCCAGTATGAAATCATTTACCAATATGTAAAACGCTCCAATCAAACATCCGAAACTGACCATCAACCAAGAGAAAAGATAAAATTTGGCAATAACGGGACTGAAACAACCTTGATTGTATGTGATGCTATCGTAGAAGAAATGGGCCGGTATAATGTTGATGCTGATGAAAGCCATTGTGGCCGTCGCTCCTGGAAGGTGGTACAACCGATTCTGGTTTGTGACTTCACGGACATCTACATCAACCATCAACCACCAACCGCTGAAAAATAGGAAACTGGCGATCGCAGAAATGATTAAGTTCGTCTGCAACTTGTTCAGCCGAAAGTTACTCGACGACGTAATCATGTTTTTAATGTTTTCGCACACATAATTTAATTTGAATACTAATTTCGAGATGACACTCAATATCTTACAGCTGGCAAATTTGAAGCAATTATGTTAGACGTTTTCAGAACGTTGACATAAATATGTTCCACTTTCAGACAAATTGGTGTACAAAACTAACTTCTTTTACAGTGTGAGGATGGCTTCATAAATTAAAAAATGGCTGATTTACAAAACAACAATTTAATGTTATTCTTAAAGAGTGTACAACTACTAAACATTTAACCTCCTTCTTTTTTTTTTATATAATCTAACCTGCCAACATTAACTGGCGTTTGCTACAAGCGCAAAATAAGAAATAACACAAGTTTGTTCCAGTGTAACAAATAAAAAATTATGCAAAATTAAACAAATTATTTATTTCATACAATAATCTTTAATGACTTGCAGACCTAACTAATATTAGGTAAACTTAACACTTAACTAATAGGCTGAATTAATTATTTGGTAAATTGATATTCCTATTCAAATAGGCTTTCAGAATGCCCTTGTGTATGCCTGCACCAGATTCGTCCATTTATTTTCCACTTGAGACTCTGTTAAATGTAATTTAAATTCTTTGTTTAATATTTTTGCAATGATTTCCCATAACTGTTTTTGTTTTTTTATTTTTATCCCTATCTAGGTGTGGTGGGACTTGAATAGAGAAATCAAACGTTTTGTAGTATTTCCTGACCACGAGGTATATCCTTCATTTTCGACCAGAGGAATATTTCCCATTCCTCCCGGCAAAATAGTAAATTATTGCATATCTAAAAATAAAATAGAATTTAAAAATATAAAATGCACATGTTAACCCTGTTGATTATAATAAATATCTTGTAATATTAATGCCTACTGCTATTTACAATAAAAGATCTATTGAATGTATGTGCATTGAAATAAATAATTACCTTTGACACACCTTCCATCATTAAATTATATAAAAACTTTTTATCTAAAACTTATCATACAACAAAGGACACTAGCACATAGGACAGTCAAATTGCTAAAATGAGGATAACCTCACTTTAGTGTTGTGCCGAATTGTTGTGTCGAATTGCCGCATTAGCGTACAAGAAGAGAAAATGTTACTTTTTCGTTCCAGCAGAAATTTGTTGCCAACATTAATAAAACTATTACGAACAAATTTGCTTGTTTGACAGATGTTGGCAACATGTTTCCTACATCTCGCTGGAACAAATGAGGATATAAGCTACTAATTTATTAAGAACTTTGTTCCACGTGAACACAAAAATTAAACAAATTATCAGAAATCTGACGTAGTGCCTTATTGAATTTATTGTTCATACTAGAATCCTGAAGATGGCTTCAGTTGAAAAATATTCAATTTTACTACCTACTTACAATGAAGTGGAAAATCTTCCAATAATAGTTTGGTTACTAATTAAGCATATGAATGCTAGGTAACATGATTTCAAATATGTAATTTCTAGTACAAATATATTTTTTCAGTGGGTATCTATATGAAATAATTATTATAGACGATGGGAGCCCTGATGGAACTCTCGAAGCAGCCCAACAACTTCAGAAAATATATGGTGAAGATAAAATTATCCTTAGACCTAGGGAGAAAAAGTTAGGTCTCGGAACTGCTTATATTCATGGAATAAAGCATGCCACTGGGAACTTCATTATTATTATGGATGCTGATTTAAGTCACCATGTAAGTACTGAGGACCTTATAATTCTGTATTTGACAGTAAAAATAATTTTAGCCAAAATTTATTAAAGAACTTATAGAAAAACAAAAGTCACAAAATTATGATATTGTGAGTGGTACCAGATATATCGGTATTGGTGGTGTGTATGGCTGGGACTTTAAGAGAAAACTCATATCAAGAACAGCTAATCTAGCAACACAAATTCTGTTACGTCCAGGTAGTATTAGCAAATATTATTATTAAGTATTCATTTATAAAAATATGTAATTTTTAGGCATTTCAGACTTAACAGGTTCATTTCGTCTGTATAAAAAAGACATTTTAGAGACCTTGATTAAAAGTTGTGTATCCAAAGGATACGTTTTCCAGATGGAAATGATCGTTAGAGCTCGACAGAGAAATTACACCATTGGAGAGGTGCCAATTTCCTTTGTTGACAGGGTATATGGTGAATCCAAGTTGGGTGGGACTGAAATTTTACAGTTTGGAACAGCTTTGTTATATTTATTTGCAACCACCTAATTATTTTGTGACGTATATAAATAAAATTTTATTAATACCGTTATTTTGATTAAAAGCATTTACTTCGTATTTAATTTTTTTTTACTAATCGGCATTAATTAAAACGGACATTCTTTATGTTTCCCGCATTTCTGTGTCAATGTCCTCCATACTACCAATATAATTACTATAGCCAATATCAAATTATAAAAAACACTAGATTATTATAGCTGTCGATTGGTTGACTTCTTCGGGGAAAGCCGATAAAACTCGTAATACGGGTCATATGATTGTCAGTGGGTTGGTCCGTGTTTCTTGAGTGACTGTGTTTTAAGGTTTCTTCTAAAAAAAAAAGCAAGTTTCTTTGAGAATATGGCTAGTCAAACGCAAGGAATTCAACAACTATTGGCGGCTGAAAAGAGAGCAGCAGAAAAAGTTTCTGAAGCCCGTAAACGTAAGTATTTTTTCTCAAAAACAAGTGTCACAAGATTATTATTATTCCTCGAGGTATTGGTAAATCTAGTTTATAGGCAGATTTAAAAATAAAGAATTGTGGGTTTTTTTAATTATATTTTTGATTCAAAATAAACTTTTATTTAAGCATTATTAGTATAGTATTTATATTGATATGACCGAAATCAACTGATATTAAAAATATGTTTTCTTTGTAATAGGTAAGGCAAGGAGGCTGAAGCAAGCTAAAGAAGAAGCTCAAGATGAAATTGAGAAATATCGCAAAGAACGTGAACGCCAATTCCGTGAGTTTGAAGCCAAACACATGGGTTCGAAAGAGGATGTTGCCTCTAAAATTGATAGTGACACCAAGTTGAGAATTGCCGAAATGAACAGATTAGTACAAGGGCAAAAAGAAAATGTAAGTTTTTTGTGATTTAATAATTTTTTATATCACATGACTCCTTTTTTCATACTTATATAATAATGCAAATTATATTTTCAGGTAATCCATGAAATTTTGGCTTTGGTTTATAACATCAAACCAGAAATCCACAAGAATTACCGTCAATAAGCACAAACAGTATTTGTTCAAATCTTGCATTTAGGCACTAAAACAATGTGTTTTTGTAGATACTTAATGTATTAAGCTAGTTCATTCCATTTTAAATATATCACAATATAATAATAATCTTGTGGTAACTGCAAGAATATTTTTCTGAATGTCAAGAAGTTGTAAATTTACGTTTTTGTTGTTGTAAAAAGAACTATAGAGTTCTCTTTATTATATATGTTGTATTTATCAGTTCTAAGAAACAAAAATAAAATCATTTGATTGTTTAAATTGTTTAATTCAAATAAAAGTTATATTGGTTATTACAATCCATTTATTTTCAAATTTTTCATCTATTTTGTGGTAAAAAAACATCAATAAAAAGTGCTAACTAAATAGCAAAAACCCAGGTTGAAAATATTTATACTCTATTGGCTCAAATATTTAAAAATATATACAGATATTTTTTTAAAATATCACAAATTTCAAGAAGGTAACAGACCACTTTATGCTCATGTTCAAGCTTAACGGCAGGTCCGATTGGTTTGTCCCAGGCTACGCTATTGATTCCAAAACAGTGGCGGCCCGTGGGTTTTTTTTGCTTTCCGCTTCTTTTTCGTGCTATTGAAACTCTATGTATAGAGTTCACCTCCTGTAGGAGGTGAACCAGGGAAATGAGTTAAGGGAAAGAAACTGAACGAAAATAAAATATGATGTTTTCTCTAAAAATTGTTCACTGTGATAAATGCCCGCCCTCACGAGCCGCTACTGTTCCAAAACCTATTATAAATATAAAGTAATCAATTACTCAGATAATTGAACATCACAGGAGAATCAGATATTTTTTTCTGATGATATGAATTTGGGCTAATTCCAGTAGGAATAATGAGCGATATATAAAAATATCTGCCATCTATAAAAATATCTGCCATCTATGCTAAAAAAGTGTTATGAAACAGTCCAGGGGTTATTAAAAACAGTAGGCTTGGAAGATTTTTTAGCAGACAAAATAGATCACGTTGTCATAGAAACAAATATTAACTTTTACAATGTGTGTGCTTTGTTTTGATCTTTTTTAAATAGTGATTAAAACAAAAAATACCATGAAAGTGAATATTGTTTAGTAAATTACACCAGAATTACCGTCAATAAGCACAAACAGTATTTTTCAAAACTTGCATTTAGGCACTAAAAATGTTTTTGTAGATTCTTACAATAATGTATTAAGCTAGTTCATTCCAGTGTAAAGGTATAACAATATAATGTTCTTATAGCAACTACAAGAAATTTTTTTTCTGAATGTCAAGTTGTAAATGTATGTTTTTATTATTGTAAAATGAACTATAGAGTTCTCCTTATTATATACGTTGAATTTATCACTTTTAAGAACCAAAAATAAAATCATTTGATTGTTGAAATTGTTTAATTCAAATAAAAGTCATGTTACTTATTATATCAATTTATTTTCAAGTTGTACATCTATTTTATAGTAAAAAATCACCAATAAAAAGTGTAAAAAACAAAAACATAAATAAACAAAATAACAAAAACCTAGTAACAATACTCTCTTTGCTTAAATGTATTAAAATATAAACAGAATTTTTAAAAATATCGTTTATTTCAAGATGGTAACAGTGAAACTACCATTTTATGCTCATATTCAACTTCTTAAGTTTAATGGCAGTTCCGAATAATTTGTCCCATGCTACGCTACTGATTCCATAACCTAATAAAAATAAATATAAAGTAAATTCAAATGTAAGGCTTCATTCATACGATACGATTTCGGTTTTATAATCGTTTTGGTGTCAACTGAAAACTGTGTTTACACGATTCGTTTTTCGACCGCAACGTGTGAAGGTAGTAACAAAAAAAACAAGGTAGGAAGTTACAAAACAAAATACATAGTTTACTGAAAACGAAACTACAAATCCGAAACCGTATCGTGTGTACGAGACCTAAGGATGGTTCAACGTCAGAGGAGAACCAGTCGATTTTTTTGATCAAATGAGTTTAGGCTTATTCCATGAAGAAGGTATAATCAACAATATATAATACAAATTTAGCTAATCTAGCTAGCTAGCTCAACTTATGCTAAAGAAATATAACAAAATATAGTCCAGGCTGTATAACAATAGGCCTGGAATATTTCTGGCAGACCAAATAGATCACGTTGTCATGAAACTTTGACACTGTATGTGCTTTGTTTTGGTCGTTTTTAAATAGTGATTAAAAAAAGTAAACTAAATGTTTAGAAAAATATTTTATGGTGGATGATATCCTAACAAGATTAAACCATTGTCCATATTATTCGAGTATTAAAAACTATTAATGATTTTATACATGGAAGAATCATATTGAATAAAATAGTACTACTTCGAAAAGAGCTTTTGCTTAGCTAAACCAACTTTTTAATGATACCTCCTCGTCTGCTCTGCAAGTCAAAAATTTGGATACACTATAAAAACTATAAAGTAATGCAAATGTAATTTCTTTGAATCAAAATTCCTTTCGACACAAAATAAGTTATAACGTTTTATAACCCTGTGGAATATTGAATATTCTAATAAATAATAACAAAGTGGGCCATATAATTTGTTTACAAATTACCTTTTTATATATGAATAATAGTTTGAGTGGATATTTGCTGAATATAATCGCTAGTGTCTATTAAATATGAGTGAAGACACCAAACCATTATTAATTATTTTATGGGACACGTTAGATCGAAAAGTTATTGGCTTGACACAAAGATGGCCAACTTAATAGATTCGTTAGATAGCATGCTGTGAAATTTCGTGTGAAGTAGCACTTCAAATAGTAGAAGGGACCAGGTGAAAGTGCACCAAAGAAAGTGAAAATTGTTCTATATGTCTACGGTATTCTTGCATTCACGTAGTGCCGTGCTCAGACTACCAAGCAAACGGTAGGACCTCATCGGACTGGACCAACTAAAGGGTACTATATAGGCTATACGTCTACATTAGAAATGAAAGACTTAGTATAAGGGCAAAAACGAAATCTAAGTTTTTTTGTGATATATTGTTTTTATATCGGATGACTACATTTTTTCATACTTATATAATAATGCAGATTATATTTCAGGTAATTCATGAAATTTTGGCTACAAGTAAACACGGAAAACAGGACTTTTTAAAAATAGCTATTTCTAGTGGCGCCATCTTTTGACAGGGTAAGCGTTGGAAAGGTGCATCTTTCACTGACGCTCTGACCAAATTTCTTGAAATTCGGATCATTAAAAGCCCAGTTATTTCGCTTAAAGTGTCAGTCTGTTTATACCATCGGTCGAAAAATGAACATCGGCCAAGGAACGAATATTAAGTTTTATCTTAAACTTGGTAAAACATTCACCGAAACGTTTCAATTAATTAACATAATGAAATGTATGGTGAGGATTGTTTATCCCGCGGTTTAAACGATTCAAAGAAGGTCATGAGGACATTAAGGACGACGAACATCTTGGGCCGAAAAATTCCGTGGTTACTCAAAGTAGCAATGAAATTGTGTGTGCATTTATAAAAAATCAGCCAAAATCTTCTTTACGATACGTGGAAATAGAATTGAACATGTCCAAAGATTCAGATTATCGCATTTTGACCGATCATTTGGGACTTCGGAAGGTTTGTGTACGCTTGCTCCGCAAAATTGCTCCGAACCCAATATTGCAAGGGCTTGATTAAAAGGACAAATACTTCCAGTATAGCATTGTTACTGGTGATGAGAGGTGGTGCTTTCAATATGATGCAGAAACCAAGCGTCAAAGTTCAGAGTGGAAGCACCCGAACGAGCCAAATCCGAAGAAAGGTACCTCGAGAAAACAATAATAAAAACAATGTTGATTTGTTTCTACTATTCGGAGGGAATTGTGCACAAGGAATTCGTTCCACCTGATCAGATTTGACCAGGTGGAACGAATTAGCAATGCTCTGTTTTATCTTGGATTATAAAGCGTCTGTTGTCGCGTATTCGTCGTGCGCGGTCACAATATTGTTGTGGCCATATATATATAATACTACTATATTGCTAATATCTATAAGTGGAGGTGTCACGGAGTAAGTGAGACAGCAAACGTCTACTTCTATGTCTTTTTCTACTACTTGGCCCGTTGTGCGCAAATGTCGTGATAAATAAACGTGACACAAAAACATAAAAATATGCAAACTGACGCACGTCTATAAGCATACTCAATTCTCAAACATGCTCAGAAGATTCAAAATAGTAGTGAGAGAAATAGAAGCATATATGTCCGTACCGTAATGATTTCGCCGATCTCCAGACCTTGCTAGCAATATAGTAGTATTATATATATAGTTGTGGCGACAATAAGCTTGTGGCGCGATAATGCATCGTCCTATCGCTCGACGTTCATAAATGATTTTTTGAGACAGCGTTTTAAATAGACATTTTAAAATGAGACAGCGTTATGCTGACCTTGAAGCCATTCAAAAGGAGTCGACCGCCATCCTAAAGGACATATTTGTGGCCGAGCTCAAAAATTCATTCGTCAACCTAATCAACCGTGTAAAACGTTGTATTAACGCGCAATGGGGCTATTTTGAATAAAAATAATGATTTTTGGCGAAAAAATAAATATTTGTGTTTTTTAAGATTTGTTTTCCATGTGACGCACCTTGTATAACATCAAATCAGAAATCCACATACAGTATTTGTTCAAAACTAGCATTTAGGCACTAAAACAATGTGTTTTTTTTTGTAGATACTTCAGGTATTAAGCTAGTTCATTCCATTTTAAACTTATAGCAATACCAGCTGGCCTGGCAGACGTCGTTCTACCCTTTTCGGTAGGTGGTGCGATGAGTTTCATGTTTTTTTTAATAATAATATGTATATATATATATATATATATATATATATATATATATATATATATATATATATATATATATATATATATATATATATATATATATATATATATATATATATATATATATTTATATATAAGATTAAGTTATATTAAGATAAAGTTTTTGTGGTAACTGCAAGGATATTTTTTCTGAATGTCATAAATTCATGCTGTTATTGTTGTTAACAGAAGTACAGAATTATCTTTATTATATATACAGGGTGTCTCGAAACTGAGCGTCAAGCGAGTGTCGGGCGAAAGCCCAAGTTATATCAGTTCTGGTTCTGGTTCTGGTTCTCAGTTCAAAAATAAGAAAAAAATCCATGTCACCGTATTAAGTGATAACAGGCATATTTTTGAAAATCTTGAAATTCGATACCCTAGGCTATATCTTTAGGTACTGTGATCATAAATTTCCCAATATTTCAGTGTTATTTTTTATAACGTGATCCTAAATAACCATGCTATTAATCTCAGTCACAAATAAAAAACAATGAACGTTGTTAATTTAGAAAAAAAAGTTTGATTGAATCGGGGTTTAAAAAAATTATGTCAGCTAACTTTGACACTTCATCTTTAAAAAAATGTATTATACTACCCTGGGCAAGTTATTTTAAAAGATGGCCCATTTAGTCAAGATTTCAAAATGGTACAACAACTTTCACTTTTATTTCCACAAAACATATTGCTTATTTTTTTTTGCAAAAGGACCACATTTCAAAAAACTCATACCATTATAAAAACTGCTTTTGTGTGCTCAAAAATGGATGTCACCAGTGTGAGATAGACAGATGTGATAGAATGAAATAAATAGTGAAGCTGTTCGACGACGAATTAGAGAGAGACAGATTAACATTCAACTTTAAAATGGCCCATTTAGTGCAGATTTCAAAATGGCACAAATGGCATTTTTTTTTCCCCAAATTGGTCTATTATTTTATTAAGATAAAACTTGATCAAAATGAAATGAAAGGCATTATTGTACAAATACTTTTATTTATCACAATATTTTTCTTTAAAACTAAAGCAAATGCTCAAATTGTTTGGCTTCGGCAGGAATACATTTACATAGACACACACACACACACACAAATATATATATATATATATATATATATATATATATATATATATATATATATATATATATATATATATATATATTTATATATATATATATATATATATATATATATATATATATATATATATATATATATATATATATATATTATATATATATATATAGATATAGATTTTATAGATTATATACATAGATTTTTTCATCAGTCGTGCGAATCTCCTTGCATTTATTTCTTCTTTTTATCAATTCTGTGATGCAGTCCGGCTAGTTTTTGTATTGGTTTTGAATACACTTTTTTTTATGCAGTGCTAGTAAAATAAATTTCTGGAGAACGAGGAGGCCACTCAATTGAACCACGGCGCCCAATCTACCTTTCGGGATACTCTCTGCTCAAATAATCCTGTACAGGACGAACATAATGCGCTGGGCAAACATCTTGTTGAAACTACATTTCTCTGTAGCTATTCAGTGGTACATCTTCTAATAAAGTCTGCAAAATCGTTTTGGAGAACATCCAAGTAGTTGGCGCCATTGAAAGTATTTTTTTTATCATGGTATGAGTTTTTGAAATATGGCCCTTTTGCAAAATAATAAGCAATAATATTTTTTATTGAAAGAAGAGTGCCAATTATTGTATCGTTTTGAAATCTTGACTAAATGGGCCATCTCTTGAAATAGCTTGCCCAGGGCAGTGTAATATATTGTTTTTAAAAGATGAAGCGTTAAAGTTAGCTGACATAATTTTTTAAAGCACGACTCAATGAAACTTTTCTTTGACTAAATTAACAATGTTCATTGTTTGATTTGTGATTTGAAATTTGTGATCACAGTACCTAAAGAGATAGCCTAAGGTGTCAAATTTCAAGATTTTCAAAAATATACCTATTATCATTTAACACGGTGTCATGGATTTTTTAAAATTTTTGCCAGAACTGGTATAACCTGGCTTTTCGCTCGGCACATGCTTGACGTTGACTTTTGGGATACCCTGTATATTGTATTTATCAGTCAGTATCAGTTACAGAAGATGTAAACATAAAATCATTTGATTGTTGAGATTGTTTAACTCAAATAAAAGTTGTGTTGGTTGTTATAACCAATTTATTTTCAAATTGTACATCTATTTTATGGTAAAAAAATGGTAAGGATCGGGTTGAAAATGTTTATATTCTATTGGCTTAAATAGACTAAAATATAAACAGCATTTAAAAAAAATATCGTTTATTTCAAGAAAGTATCAGTGAAACTACCACTTTATGCCCATGTTCAACTTCTTAAGTCTAACGGCAGTTCCGAATAGTTTGTCCCATGCCACGCTACTGATTCCAAAAGCTAATAAAAATAAATATAAAGTAAACTCAAATATATGTATGGTGTAAGACGATATTGCGACTTTCAACGTCTCTGAACAATCACCCAATTCTGCTGATCAGGTGAATCTAGACTGATTCCATACGGTAGAAATAAACAGCGATATATAAAAATCTGCGCCATCCACGCTTGGAAAATATACGTTAGAGAACATACGAGGGTGTATTGATAAATAGTTGGCTTAAGTATTTCTGTTAAATAAAATAGATCATGTTTCTATGGACACAAATATTAATCTTGACAATATCCATGCTTTATTTTAGTCGTTTAAATAGTGATTAAAGAAAGTAAACTCTGTTTAGTGAAGATTGTTTAGTAAAAAAGTTTTATGATACATGGCATCCCAACAACATTAAATTATTGTTCATCTTGTTCAAGTCTTAAAAACTGGATTGATGGCTTTATACATTAAAAATTCGTTATGTTGAATAGTGCTACTTCGCAAAGAGTTTTTTCTAGGGTAAACCAACTATTTATTGATACCTCTTCATAGACTCTACAAGTCAAAAATTTGGATACACTATAAAAAAAAGTCTAAAGTAATGGGAATGTAATTTCTTTGGGTTAAAATTTCTTTCGACACAAAATTAAATTATAAAGTTTTATAACCCTGCTTAATATTGAATATTCTAATAAATATTAATAAACACGACGATAGGATTATTTAAAAATATCCTCTTCATATATGAATAATCAGTTACAATGCTTAATTTCTGGGATTTATTTAAAAATTAAATATTAATGTTTGAGTGGAGATTTTTTACATTCTTGCTGAACAATAATTTGAAGACAATAAATAACTTGTATCTTTTAAATATGAGTGAAGATACCAAACCATTATTATTTTTCATGCCACCTTATGCCGTTTGAAAAATTATTGACTTGACACTATACTGACTATGAGTCGCTATGTAGCATGCTGTGAAGTTTCGGAGTTTTGTAGTTGCTTTATATCAGTAACACATGCAACATGGTTTCGCTGTTATACATCGTCGAGCAGCAATCCAAACAGTGGGCTAAGATATTCTTGGATTCTCGTCATCATCGACTACTACTGAACCAACTGAAGGGTGCTAGTCAGGCTATATGTCCACATTTGGTCAAAAAGGAAGTGCTCTTTCATCTATGTGTCTATACACATATCTCAGGTTGTTAATGCAAAACTCCATGACCAACCCTTCGAAGTGCTTCCAAATCAAATAAATAAAAAACAATCCAACATTAATTTTGAATATGATGCAAGTTTTATATGAAACATGGTTTTGTTAGAGAAAAAATAATTTGTTGGGGGTTTTATAACCTTTTCTATAACTTCATTTTGCTTATAAAAATGTTTGCCTCTTATATCAAAGATATAAAATAGTAAGGGTAAAAACTCTGAATATTTTTTCTGTGGATTGTTTTACAACACGTGCTTTATAATTTTCAGAAGAATTAAATGCCCTTCCAATTAATTAGCCTTGATTGTTGTAAATATATTTACTCTACGCACGTTTCAGTTTCACACAGTACATTTCAATTGTGGCTTGCCTATGTGGGGAAACCCCTGGTCGACAAAGCCAGTGTCAATTCACAAAAAAATTATCATTTAAGGATGTAGTGGAGCCTTTGAAATGTTTGGTACTAGATAAGCGAAAAAAATCAGTTTCCTTTTGCAGTAAAAACAAATATTTTTTATCATGCGCAAACAAACTATTAAAATTTGTCTCGTGTCTCACTTTGAGAATTTCCTGACTCGATATGTTTATATGCTTTGAATCCCTGGGCCAGTTAGAAAGCCAAAATGTTAAATCTCTAAGGGTCAACTTAAAGATCTGGCTAAAGAAAATTGAACTGAAAAATGTTTTGAATTATTATCTTCTAAGATACCCAAACCACATCAATGCAATTTGTTGCTTTAACATAATTTTTTCAAATACAGGATATATCTTATATGATTCTGTGGCCTCTGACTTGAATATAAATGAAAACAGCAAATATATTTAAAATTGAAAGCGACAAATAAAGGTTGTTAAAGCGACAAATAAAATTTGTCCATATTGTTTATGGACAAATTGTAGCAGAATGTTTTATATTTGTTAAAACGATATATATTGTCTTTTTTTAATAATGTGTGAAATTAATGGACAGAATTACCAAAACATTTTAAAACCATAAGCACCTTTGCTGCGATTGGTAACCACAACCACCAAAATTGTTGCGATTGGTACATTTTACGTTGATTACTCCCCAGTAGATTTAACATTTGGTATAAATATGTCGTACCTAAAATTTAGTATAAAGTGTGATATTTGAAACCGTAAAATTTCTATTTCTGGATGCATTATTTATTTTGGCAATCTGAATTGCCTTTATGTAAACATATTCGCTATATTAAGATGATTCATAAGTTCTTGCGTTGTTTTCCACTGATATACGAGATGTAACGATTAATAATTCTTATTTTTTTCTAAAAAAAAACACGTTTAACTTGGGAGAAAGGTAAAAAATGGTTTATTCAAAGTAGGGGGCATCGCTAGTTCCACATTTTACCCATCTCTCTGGCAATTCGTGGATGCCCTCCCAGATAAACCATACATCTATTGAGGTGGTCCAGTCATCAAGTCATTTTTCGACATCTCCCTAATTGTTGAAGCGTTTCATGGAAAGTGCGTGAAACTTTCTGGTAGTTGGAAGGAGCCAAGTCTGGTGAGTATGGAGGTTGGAGCAAGAGTTTCTAGACAAGTGCAGGAATAGTGTCTTTGACCGCTTTCGCTGTGTGTGATGCTGCAAAATCACTTTTCCGTGTCTTGTAGCCCATTTCGATAGCTTTTCGATAAATGCCTGGTTCAAATTGATCATTTGTTGACAGTAGCGAACGGTATTAACTGTTTCATCTGGTTTCAGAAAGTTATGGTACACGACACCCTTCTAACATCACCAAATACATAAGATTGTCTTCTTTCCAAAGCGATTCGGTCTTACGGTTGATGTCGATGATTGTCCTATGCTAAACCATGAATTTCTGCGTTTTGGGTTCTCCAAATATATCCATTTTTCGTGTCTAGTCCGATGCAAAAAAATCTTTCTTTCATGCCGAGGAAATAAAACTTTGCACACCGTTTTTTGCTTTACCATCGATCTGTCGATCAGCTGATGTCGTAGCCATTTTCTTGCCTTCTGAATGTTTCCCATAATATGCAGATAATCACAAATAGTTCAGAGACCAACATTTAACCTCTCTACGATTTATTGCTGAGTTTGCGTATCGTCTTCTAACAATGCTTGCAATTCGGCATCTTTAATTTTTTTTGGTTTGCCTAGGTGTTATTTGTCTTTCAAGCCGAAATCACCACTTTTGAATCATCTGAACCAATGCCAGCAACGGTCTTGCGTTGGGATATTGTCACCGTAAGCATACGATGGCTTACACTCGCGTTTTTCTTTTGATTGAACAAAAAATGCAGTACGTGACGAAAATGCTCTTTATTTGGCCCGAAACATGACATGTTTACCACACAAAAAAATATGATGCTAACTCAAAATCGTTTAAAATCAAATGCGTTTTGAAAGCTACTGTCGTAGAAACAACATGACATAAGATATTAGATTGTGAACCGACTCTCGATTCCAACACCAACTTTAAAAAATTATGAATTATTAAATATCATGTTTATGTGGCAGAGGAAAGAAAAATATTAAATTGGAAGGGGTAATTTGGATTTTTTTAGCAAAATGCAAAAAGATTGGGAACTTTAGTGACAAAAACAGTAATACGACATATTCCTCTTTCCGAACACGGTTATAGATGTTATCAAGAATGGAAATTCACGCCAAAGGGCTGCTAATACTTGACGAAGGATGCTTCAAAATTCGTTATACAAGTTATTGACGTAATTAGGTATGCAACTGAATATTTACAAAGTTTTGCAAGTTGCGGGCATTATTAAGAGCGATCGATGGTTTATAGGTCAAAACGAAACCGAAACCGGGGTTTTAAACAGAAAAATTCGGCACTGCTTAAAGGGCACACGTTATCAAGCTTTGCGGTATCTTTGGAAGAATTTCCTATCATTACAAAAAAAAGTTGTTTCCATTTTTTTATGTATTAGCAATCAGAATTACAATATTCTATAAGCTAATGTGATAGCTTGAGGGCTCGACATCCCTATATTGGCGTGATGAGGTGACTCCCCCCAAGGATGAGTCCCCATTTTCCTTTTATCAGGTCTGCTGGTCAGTTTCTTTTTAGTCTTCTAGTGTTTGTTGGATTCAAAACAGGTTGTAGTGGGTTATTAGATGGCTTTTCAGTTTGTGGTGATGTTTTATGTTGCTGCTCTTGATAACGAGCTTAACATCAGGTATCTGGAGATCTTTGTGAAGAGTGTGGTTTGATATGTACCCAGGTGCGTTGGCAATCAGTCGTATTATTTTGGACTGGCATCTTTGGATAATGGCTACATTTGATTTACTGATGCTTCCCCAAAATTCTATCCCATAAGTCCAAATTGGCTTAATTATAGCCTTGTATAATAGAATTTTGTTATCTAAAGGTAAGTTAGACTTTCTTCCGATAAACCAGCTCAATTTTTTTACTTTTAGGTAAATTTGTTTTCTTTTTTTAACGACATAATTTTTCCACGTAAGTTTACTGTCCAAGTGAATACCAAAATATTTTGTATTCGTGAATGTTGAGATTTCTACATTATTAAAGTGTAAGCTAGGGCACTGTTCTTTCCTGAGGGTAAAGTTGACTTGTGGTGATTTTGTCTCGTTTATTTTAATTTTCCACTTTCGGGTCCAGGTTTGAACTAGGTTCAGGTAGGTTTGTAGTTTGTTTGAAGTTTTGACTGGGTTTATATTTGATGAAAGTATGACTGTATCATTGGCAAATGTACCAATGGTGTTGTCTTTTGTTGTTGGGTGATCAGGCGTGTAGAGTACGTAGAGCAAGGGGCCGATAACCCTGCCTTGTGGAACTCCCGATCTAATGGTATATTTTTCCGATGTATTGCCAAATTTAGAAAGATATCAGTGATCCATCAAACGATTCATAATAATCGTGGTAGTCCACCCTGAGCTAGTCAAACCACAAACGAAAAAAGGTGTCCAGGAAGAAATCTAAAGAACAACCCCATTATGTGTTATAAAAATTATGATCGCGAATAAAACGTGTATTTTCTTTATATCGTAATACCTCTTTTTGGTCAAGGTTTATGGACTTAAGTGGTCAAGTTATCATTCGCCATTCATAGAAGGTGGTCAGCTTGACTAGCTTAGCAATTACGGAAAAATGGTGGCATAATTCTTTAAAAATCGAGACTATTCTATAATCTTTTACTATTTCTATCTCATTTTAATTTCTATCTTGAAAGTTATCATATGTGGTGACCATATAAACAAAGACATATTTACGAAGATCACAGTTTCTATAATACAGTAATCCCTCGTAAACAGCGGTTTTGTCTTGCGAAATCGCGTAGACTAAATTTTCAATGGAATTTTGAGGCAGCGCGATGCGTTTTCGTCGTAATCTCGTGCGAACTGCTATTCTAATTTTCTAGGAATTATTTTATTGTCTTTTTCGCATGACGCACGGCCATTGGTTACGCATTTACATAGTTTGTATGGATCATTATTCAAACGAAGTTGGTCATTAAGGAGAATCTTATCATTTTCGTGAGTTTAATTACGTACTTATATGTACATGTCCTAATTTTAAAATCTAATGGCGGCCACAGGCCAAGATTTTGTTAAAAGGAAGCGAAATGTAATAACTCTTGATACAAAAATTCAATTGTTAGACTGCGTTGCTGCAGGTGAAACGTATGCGAGTGCCGCTAAAAAGTTTAAAGTTAAAAAGTTATACATTCGGGTCAGTGTTTCGTGCGGTACTAGTACCAGCTTTAAAGTTAGGTATTTCTCGCGACCTCTAATGATGGAAAATATGAAAAGAGCGCTAGGAATTTGGATAGAACATCAAACAAAAAGAAGCCTCTTAGCAGCTGAATTATTGAAGAAAGCTTGGCGCCTTTTCGAGAATCTAAAGTCAGATGAGGAAACTTTAAGATTTCAAGTCAAAAAAGGTTGGTTTGAAAATGTCAGAAAGTGCTTTTTGGTACACAACCTAAACATTATTAGGGAGTCGGCTTCCGCAGATCACGAAGCGGCTAATCGGTCTCCGATTGAATTCAAACAATTGATTGAAAGCAAGGGTTATCAACTAGATCAGGTATTTAGCGCCGATGATACAGCTTTATTTTGAAAGATCTCTAACTGAAAGATCTGCACCAGGATTTGAAGCTGAAAAGGATAGGGTTACTCTTCTCTTTTGCTCTAATGCTTCAGGTAACCACATAATAAAGCCACTACTCATATACAAACCTCTTAACCCAAGTATTCTAAAAAACAAAAAGGATATACCGGTCTTTTGGAGTGTCAATCAAAAAGGTTGGGTGACTTCAAAATCGTTGTCATTCAAAGCTTTACTTCTTATTGATAATGCTCCCGGCCATTCTGAATCCCTAAAATTGCTGATCCAAACATAAAAGTTTGCTTTTTATCCTCTAACACTACATTACTGATACACGCATTAGATCAGGGAATAGTAGGAGCATTTAAGATATATTATGTCAAGCGGACTTTCAGTTATGTATTGAATAGCATGTTAGAACGCTTTTAATATCGACCATTGCATAATATTTATCGAAGAAGCAGTGGATGAATTATGTTCATCAATATTGAATTCCTGTTGGAGAAAGTTATGGCAAGAGGATGTGGCCGATACATCTGTAGTTAGGGACAAAGCATCAGAAATTGAAGACATTGTAAGAATCTTACACCAAATTTATGTTGATGGTTTTGAGTTGCAATCAAGTAACGTTGCAGAAGTTATAGCTTCTCACGACACTCAACTATCAAAATGAGAACTGGTTGAAATTCTGGAAAATACACCGGATGTCGAAGGTAATACTGACGATGATATCCCCGACGAGGCAACGACTACTAAGATGACAACAATATCCCTAACGTTAAGTATAGTTTACAAAAAAATTTATTAACCGCAGAGCCGTTGTAAGGTTTGATTAGAAAGAGGTCTAAAATTTTCAAATGGTTTGAAAATTTTACAACCTTATAAGCCTTACAGCCTTACAACCTTAACACAGCAACCTTACAACCTTACAACCTTATAAGAAGATCCAAAAGGAGTTCACAAAAAAAAAATGAAACAGCCAAGAATTTTGCATTATTTTCGAAATTTTTTTTTAACTTATATAAATTAATATGTACATACCTACATATTTATAATAGAGAATTCATACATACACACACATATATATATATATATATATATATATATATATATATATATATATATATATATATATATATATATATATATATATATATATATATATATATATATATATATATATACAAGGTGTCCGAAAATAATGTCGAAATATTTTGGGAGGTGACTCTAGGGATTAAAACATAGAAAAAACTTCCTATCAACATACCGCAAAAACTGATTTTTAAAGGGGCTAGAGCCTCTTAAAGGGGAATTCTGAAGATGGTTTTTTCGCAATATTTTCGAAACGGTTTATGCCAAAGTCGTGAAATTCGATATACTTCAATAGGTTGGAATGAAAAAACGTTTTTTTTTGTACTAATAATTGAATATTTTAGTCAGGGGCGTCTCCTTGGTAAATGTAAATATTTTTTCATATTTTAAATCAAATTATTGAATCGCAAAGATTTTTAAGTAAAAAAGACCCTCTTATTTAATTTCCTTAGGATAAACTGTTTTCCAGAAAACTGACTTTTTCTAAATAGAAGTACGATTATATGGATATGGAAATGCATCTTAATAATTAAATAGGCACCCTTGTACGAAAGTATTTATTTAGTAGCCAACAATAATAAAACTAATTACTATTAAGGATTTAGCACTTAAAACAGATGTTGAAAATGATCTACATTTATATCAATGCACCCTCTAATTCTTTTCTTTATAGAAAATCTTACCCTGCCGAAAATACCAGAGTTAGTTTTGTATTAATCATAATCAGTAAATACATGTTGCTGAAATTTCTCTGCAGTGCCAATCGGAATAGCATAGACCACTGGCTTCAAGTATTCCAACAGAAAGTAATCGAAAGGATTTAAATCTCGGGAACGTGGTGGCCAATGCGCTGGTCCAACAGGTTCATATCGTCCTAGATATAACCGATCTAAATGAATAAAAAAACATGCCATATCTGAACGGATATGGTACATCGTCTTTTAGATCCAGCAATTAGTTTTCCAAGATGTTCAAATACTGTTGTTGGCATTCGTCATTTCTTCGAAGGAATAATGGGCCATTTTGCAGTTTAAAAATGAAAAATCTAGACTTTATTGCGTAAATGGTCCGTTTTACGAAACGTCAAAGACAAATATTAACAGCGACAGCCGTCTACTTAATTATTAAGATGCACTTGATAACAGATGCACAGATTACATCCATGTAATCGTGCATCGATTTAGAAAAAGTCAGTTTTCTGGAAAACGGTCTATTCTAACGAGATGAAATAAGAGGACCTTTTTTACCTTAAATTCCTTGCGATTGAACAATTTGATTTAAAAAATTAAAACATATTACAAACAAAAAAGTTATGGCAACATTCAACAAGGAGACGCCCCTGTATGTGACGCCCCTGACTAAAATATTCAATTATCAACACAAAAAACGTTTTTTCATTTCAAATTATTAAAGTATACAGAATTTCACGGCACGAACAAGAGGGTTTACTAGTAGATTATTTGAAAATTGCATTTAAAATGTGCTATGGGCTTACAAGACAACAAACTAAAAAACTTGCATTTGATTATGCGGAAGTGAATTCTGTTATCCAAATAAATGGAAGGACATTTAAAGTGCAAGCGAAGATTAGTTGAAACCCTTTATGAGTCGACACAAAGAATTAGCAGTTAGAAAACCTGAAAGTACTTCACCTTCCAGAGCAACTAATTTTAACAAATCGAACATATGCACGTTTTTTGAAAAACTTACCGATGCTTATGCAAGATTTAATTTTCCGCCGCACATAATATTTAACACAGACGAAATAGGCTGCAGCACTGTAACTAATCCACCCAAAGTTATTCCTGAAAGAGGGTCGAAACAAATCGGACAAGTGACATCAGGTGAACGAGGAACTTTGGTGAGAACTTTATGTTTCATTAATGCTGTTGGTGGCTTTTTATCTCTAATGTTTATTTTTCGCGGGTATATTATAAAGATGTTATGTTAGCCAATGGTCCTCCATGAGCTCTTGATTTTGCAAATATTTCTGGATGGATGAATGAAAAATGTTTTATTAAAGCTCTCAAACATTTTGTAGTGCATGTGAAGCCATCAAAAGAAAATCCGGCATTAATCATTATGGACCATCACATTTCATAGAGAAAACTTTATTGTAATAGTCACATTCCCACTACACTGTAGCCATAAGTTCTTGATGACCTCTTGATGTCACAGTATATCGACCCTTCAAAAATATGTATAGAATTGTTATAATTGAATGGATGTTGTCAAATTCCGGTAAAACGGTGACCATTTACCCAGCTGGACAGTTTGTGAAAGATGCATATCTATCAGCTTTCAGTCCTAACAATATTACACAAGGTTTTCTCAAAACGGGTAGTTATCCCTTGAATTCAAACGTATTTGGAGAATGAGAGTTTCTATCATCCTTTGTGACTGATAGATCAGATATATCTGCTGAAATCGATTCCAATAAGGAAATTGATAATAGCAACGTAAATGAAATCGAAGAGAATTGGCCTCTACTGCCTTTACCTGCTTGTGCACATTCATTGCCAAATTCCAAGAACTTCATAGATAGAAACTGTATCGTCAGATAATTTAAGTTCTGTTTTATCTTCGCCTGCTTCGGCATTTATCGTTTCTGTCACGGGCATATCAGGGCACTAGTAGGTAGGTTCCAGAAAAAACACGGTTCGTAACAACCGGAAAATGTCATCTGCTATCGTAACGGATACTCCTGAGAAAAACAAGATAGCAGAAAAGGACACAAACCAACAAAGAAAGAATGTGAAGAAAATGACTACAAAAAAAATCTATAAAATTGGTTACTAAGAAATCTAAAACAAATAATAATACAGACTCAGATACATCAGATTCGGAAGCTAATATAGTATTGTCAGAAGAAAAAAAGGTTCCAATTAAAGATGCAGTGCAATGAAAATTATAGTAACAGCGATCAAGAATGGTATCGGTGCAAAAATTGTAACGGTTGGGCATATGAATCCTGTGGCGCAAAAAACTGTTTTTAAGTTTTTTAAATTATTTATTTTTGTTTTTAATTTAGACTTTTTTATAAATGTTTTTAAATAACATTATAGTAGTTCCTAAAAATACCATAGCTAGTAGGTTTGCAATGATTGATCTCAAACAACTAATTTTGTGAAAGTTTCTTAGATTTAAGTAAATACTTTATCCAGAGTTTGTATTTTATAAAACATTTTATATACCTAATAATAAATATTTTTGTTAATTTACGGTGCAAGTCCTGTAATTAGAACTTGGCTTTTTCAAAACTTTGGTTGGCTCAATGCCTATGTGTTATGAAAGAGCCGAATTCCATTCTTTTTATAAATAGTTGAAAGTCCAAGAATATTGTTGATTTTGGAAAATGTTTCATGACGTTACGTACCGAAAGGAATAAATCACTACTTATGACAATGATTTTATTATTTACTTATCCCCTTTTGTGTTTTCCCCCTTTTTTTTAAACTGGCTCTTTCATGCCACTCTTCCCCTACATGGTCTAGAAGAAAGGTGTCTTTTTTTCGCTAAATGTGGTTGTGTTTCGAGGCAATATTCTACGTTTACCTCAAAATATAGCGGCCATAACTTTTACTTATCGATTCGTCGAGTTTCACCGACTTCCATTCACTGTGCAGATTATTTTCGTTGATATTACTGTAAAGATAAGTGTATCCAACTTTTTGATTGATAAGCAAAATACAATAAAAATATTTCTAAAAAACTGTATTATTAATTCATGTAACTCACCGCTATCATAGTGTACAAAATGATGTTGATTGTGATATCTTTTTAAGTGGTAAAAATAACCATTTTCCTTTGGTGCACCATAATGTAAATAAAAGTGTATCATATCGTACGTTACGTATCCTAAAATAGACCCAGTAAAAAATTAATAATGTTATTATGTATATAAAAAATGGATTTTTTTTTGATTTTCGGTCAATTATTAATAAAATTATTATTTTTTATTGTTTTTTAACATTTCGGTTTATTTTATAAAACCATTCTCAGAACAATTCTACAATATATATTATTTTTATAAGACTACAAATTTATATTTAAACACATACCAGCTATATCTTGAATAATTAATTTTTAAAATTTATTAAAAAATGTTTACCTAAACGTTAAAAAAATTAAAAAATAATTTTATTAATAATTGACCGAATCCCAAAAAACAAAGAAATAATATTAGACGGTCAGAAAAATACATATACATTAGACTGGGTCAAAAAATGAACTATTTTTTTTTGAAAGGGATACCGAAAATATTATTTGTGATGCCAAAAAATAATTAATTATAATAATATTAATAAATTAATACTTATATTCAGAAGTATATTATCGCGACTTTCGGTTTTTTAATAGCAGTCGAATCTTTCATCCAAAACTGTACAATCACTAATTTTTTTCAAATAATAATTTATTTAAATTTGATTTTGCTTAAAGTGTAAAGTGTACGAAAATTTATTTTACTGTATTTGACTAATTCTAAGAGTAAAAAATACGCGGCTTTTTATTTATAAAGAATTAATTTTTGATATTGTGTATGCATACTTTTATATGCATATAAAAATCGAATTATGAATTATTTTTAAAGTATTACTTTACATACATAGTATTAATGGAGTAGACAGAAAAATCATTGCATGTTTATTTATAATTCATATTTTACAAAAGAACAGATCATACATCTCTAATTACTAACAAATAATAAGAAAGGGAAGCTTGAAAACCAGAACTTGAGCTAGTTCATATATAAAAGTATATAATATTAAAGATAAATGCTTTATAAATAAAAAAACGCATATTTTTTACTCTTAGAGATAGTTAAATACAGTAAAATGAATTTTCGTAGACAAACAACTCTTTAAGCAAAATCAAATTTAAATAAATTATGAATTTTGAAAAAATTTAGTGATTGTACTTAAAAAAAAACGCAAAAAAGCGATAAATTAATTTTAAATTCAGCTTTAACCTTGAATAACTTTAGGAGGAATGAATTTAACGAAAAATGTTAAGATACCTTTATTGTATTCAATTGAAGCATTCAATTTTATTTAGGAATATGTATGTTGTTTTTTTTTTCAAATATTGATTCGTTCACTAGTTACAAAATTTCAAATTTGAAAAGTAAAATTGAAAAAACAGATCAATGTTTAAGGACCGATTTAAGGGAAACGGCTTATTTGATGTAAATTTATAATGAGACCTTTTTTGTAGATAATTCAATTCCCTTCAAGAATGTATTGCTTAAATTTTTCAAATATTGATGGTTTAGGAGTTTTGGACGAAAGATGCGCGATCGCTATTAAAAAAACCGAAAGTCGCGATGATATAGCTCTTAATATAAATATTAAGGGCTCTAACTTTCACAGTATATTTTTTTGTCATCACAAATATTATTTTCGGTATCCCTTTAAAAAAATAGTCGATTTTTTTTGGTTTATATATATATATATATATATATATATATATATATATATATATATAAAAAAAAATATATATATATATATATATATATATATATATATATATATATATATATATATATATATATATATATATATATATATATATATAAAGTAATACCTCGAACTTATGCGATAGGTGGGACCGAACGACAACTGGGTAAGTCGAATTCGCGTAAGTCGGAGTACAACTTCATATATAAATGAATACAGATTATAATATTATTTTAATGCAAAAACATAAACCGAACTTATTTTGATGTAGAGGGTTTCATAAAGTCAAACAAATTCGTGTGACGGATCAAAGAAATTTTTTTAATCAAAATTTCTTCATAGCACGTTAATGATTTATTTACTCCCTGTTTTGTAACTGAAACGCACTTTATTCATTTATTCATTGAAGTCTATGTTTTCTAAAATTTCTAATCCTGGGCTTCTAGTCAGATTTGCAACCGTCATTTGATCTTCAGATTGAACTGGGTCAAAAGAGTCAGGTTCTTCAATGTTTTGCTCTCACATTTCTGTGGGCTCATCAACTGTCAGCTCTTGAGTATGTAATTCTAGCAGTTCTTGTACGTCCTCACAATTCACTTTTAAATTTAATTGTCTATCAAGATTGACAACGTCTTCAATAACATGATCGGTTGAAGATGATTATATTTGGTGGCAAAAATTCAATTTTCATATGTGAGTTGAAGATTAGTGAATTAGTGAACAGGAGGACCGTCTACTGCATAGTCGATTCCCATCACCTTAAATGGGATTTGTTTCGATTGGCAATAGCGTTCGACTTCGGATATGAAAGGGGAGCGGGAAGGGACAGGGAGGCTGTCATTCAAGCTTTAGGATTTGACTACCAAATCAGATGTAAACCAGTTTTAGATTTCTTTTTCAAAGCTCTTGGATTTTTCGAGCAATAAATCAGTTGCTGCATTCCTGCCAGCCATCACTGTCAATCGATCTTTGGAGGCTTTAAAACCTGGAAAAGTTTTTTCTTCTCGCACGATAAAAGTTCTTTTAGACATCTTACCGAACAATCCGGTCTCATCCACGTTGAATACGGTTTGGCTGCTATAGCCACCTTCTTCTATCATAACCTTGAGTTTCTCTGGATAAAGAGACGCAACCTCTTTATCAGCATTTGTTACTTCTCCACTTTCCGCGATGTTATGCTTGTTACAGTTACCCTTCACTAACTTTAAAAATTTAAACTTTGGCCGCCTCCCAAGCTTCTTTTAATCTCTCAAAAATTAGCTTAGCTTGATAGCACACCGTGTTCTAATCAACAGGACAGTTTTTCACTCTTACTTGACTATCACAGCATAATTTCAGCATTGTTTCCATCTCAGCCATAATACCGTGGCGTTTACGAATGATGCTTGAATTCAAAGATTTTTCACATTTTTCAAGAATTATTTCTTTATTTTTCATAATTGTTCTGACTGTCGATTCTGGTAGATCAAACTTCTTTGTTAATTCACAAACTTTTAGTTTTGTATCGAAATCCTTGATAATGTTTAGT